>CP025654.1:8309528-8407023 GCA_003576665.1 Ipomoea trifida
TTCTATTCCGTTAACCAACCAAACGCTGGAATACAATTCCTAAGTCTATTCCTTCCGCGAACCAAACGCTGAAATACAATTCATATTCTATTCCTTACCTATTCCATTCCTTATGGAATAGCATTCATATTCCCTTAAAATTCATTCCGTGAACCAAACGTGCTGTAATAGTAAATAAAAATAAAATAAAATAAAATATACAAAAAAAAAAAAAGGAAATAGCTGGTTTGACCAATGAATAGTAAGTATGACAGATAAAATAATGAATAGTAAGTAGGACAGATAAAATAAAAAGAGAAAGTAATAAATAGTTGGTGTTAGAGGATTTTATTTAGCTATTTTAGAGTTTTATTTCCTCATTTTCTTCTTCTAGTCCTTTGGTTGTTATATTTCCTTTATTGATTGTTCATTTCTTGGAAATATAGTTATGATCGCAAATTTTAATTTACTATGGACCGCGGTCCACAATGAATTGTGGTTCATGGATAAAAACGACATCGTTTTGATTAATGAAAACAAACGGTTGAAACGGCTCTGTTCCGCGTGCCGTTAACTTTCAGTTTATATATACTGCAGTACCCTTTCAACACAACTGCATTTCCCTTTCATCACAACTACAGTTCCTTTTCGATATATCTACCGTTTCATTTGATATCATACACTCAAATATATGAAATTGTTATTCAGTTTCATTTCATATACACTGCAGTTTCCTTTCAACACAACTACACTTTCATTTGATAATATAAAAACAAATGTAGTGAGGCAGTATCTTTTAAGATGAACTGTACTTCCCTTTACGGAGCTCTGTTTCTTTACTTAATGAAATGGCGGCGTTTTATGACCATGATCCACAATGCATTGCGGACCATAGTCCACCGCATAATGATTGAGTTCTGATAATGGACATTTGGCATATTTGCATCTTGTTTTATGTTTGCATTTTTTGTATAAAGGGAATTTTGTCCTCAATCTTAATCTCCTTTAGAAGGTTTTGTCATTGGCTCCACTTCACTTCTCACATGTATTTTTTTTATTAATTTTTTGTAATATTATATTTAATATTAATGTATAAATTTATATATATATATATATATATATATATATATATATATATATATATATATAAAAGAATTAATTGTATTATTTTACTACTCAAGGGATGAAATTGAAACTTAATAAATTTAAGAGTTTATTCTACAATGATGAAAAGATAGAGACTAAAAAAACTAAATCTACATAATTTAGGCACTAAAAATGTTTGTTTTTGTGATAAAAAATGTTTGTGTTTCATTTTATTAAGAACACTTTGAGCCATATTTTATAAAGATACATAACAGGATAACAATGACATTGTGGAGTGTATAATTAATATGACAATAATAATGCAAAAATAATATATTCTTATATATAGTGAGTGAACACATCTTCGACTCTTAAATTAAATATTTAAATCAAGTGATGAAACATGTTACACTTCACCTTCCCTCAAAGTTTATCTTTGTATTCATGTACTAAATTGAAGATTGTTATTCACAAACACTATCAAAATTTTAGAGAAAATAGAAATTAGAGATTTGAAGTTGGGAAGAGGCTTTTTCCCTACCTCATAAAGTGCAACAATGAATTGGCAACTACCCCTTCAAACAAATCCTTCACACAAAGAACGTGCCGCATGTGTTTAACTCATTGACTCAGTAGGTAATATTTGAGAGAAGAGGCTAAGGTTTAAAACTCGACATCCACAGTATGGGGATTATGTTTAAAGTGGACAGATTCCTTATGCGCACCATCATTTGACCCCGTTTATTGAGCCATTGAATTACCGTGATTTACATCTTTCCAAATACTCTGTCAGATCGAAGTTGGGGATTCAACGTTTTGCAGTAAAAGAACGTGCCATCATTTTATCGATGCTCACGTACACCACCGTAAGTTAGTCCAATACTCAATATTCGCAAAACTTATATAACTTAATGACAAAAATCATAAGCCAAACTAGTACTTCATGTTCATGCTTGCACGCTTGTTGTCATGTATTGTGTCAATGTAACTACGAACAAAAAATGAACATACAAACCTTTATAGAAACCAATTCAATAACCAATAATGGCTCATGCCAAAATCATGACCTACCATGGAACAAGTTAAACTAACAAAATTAAGTGTTTAAAGTTTTTCATTTAGTAACATACATTATTCATCATATAAGATGCTTCATATTTATTTATTTATATATAAGATGCAGGTTTGGGCGAGGTGATCAAGTCGTCGTGGAGTTCGACCCATCGCTTTATGGAAAATATTTCTCGCCTCACTGGTGTTTTGACTAGGTGGAACAAGAACACATTTGGTAACATAAATCACAGGAAGAAGATTGTCCTAGCTCGACTAGGGGGTGTGCAAACTAGACTCGCCACGGCTTATAATGGGGGCCTAGTTAAATTAGAGAAGAAACTTACAGACGAATACCACGAAATTCTTTACCAGGAAGAATTACTATGGTTTCAAAGGTCCCGGGAAGAGTGGATAGTTTCAGGAGATAGAAATACAGCTTACTATCACGCTGCCACGACCATTAGGAGGGCACGAAATACGATTGCCAGTTTAAGAGACGAAACTGGGGATTGGATCATGGATGGGGAGAATATAACAGCTCATATCAGGAATTATTTCGCTATGTTGTTTACGGAGGAATATGTCACCGGCAATCTTTGTCCTATGTATGGAGAAGCTTAGCCAAGCCATCTCGCACAAAGTGTTGACGGGGGTTTGGAAAGGGATTAAGTTTGCAAATGATAGCCCAATTTTATTGCACTTGTGTTTTGCGGATGACCTAGTTTTATTCACGGAAGCTTCCATGGATCAAGTGGAGATCATTCATGACTGCCTCGATCGTTTTTGTGAGATATCTGGACAGCGGATTAATTATGCAAAGTCCCAGGTTTATTTTTCTAGAAACGTCGAACCCGGCGTTGCTTCAGCCATTGCGACAGGGATGAATCTGACTCAAACCGACCACCTAGGTGTATACTTGGGAGTTCAAGCTAATCACGGTCGTGTATCTAGGAATCAATTTGAGGGCATCATTGAACGAATTAAAGGACGGCTCGAGGGCTGGAAATCTAGGACGCTCTCTTTGGCTGGGAGAGTTACGCTTGCTAGGTCGGTTTTAAATGCGATCCCAACCTATGCGATGCAAACTGCCGTTTTACCGAAAGGAGTTTGTGACGAGATTGAAAGGCGAACTAGACGCTTTATATGGAGTGGCGCTGATTCGGGTTCGCATAATTCCAAGCCAAACTTAGTTCGATGGGATGTGCTCACTCTACCTAAAGAGTCAGGGGGTTTAGGGATTCCTAGAATGCATGAGCTTAACATGGCTTATATGGCGAAACTAAGTTGGCCGCTACAGCGTGAACCAGAGACTCTTTGGGTCTCTGCTCTCAAAAGCAAATATTCAGCGCAGGAACAGATCAGAGGAGGCGTTCATCGAGCCGGACACTGGACTGCTCGTTAGCTTGGAAAGGCATTGTTAATGCTAATCATATTGTAGAAGCAGGCTCGATACATCTGGTCCGGAACGGACGAAAAACAAATTTTTGGATGGATAAATGGATCACTAGCTATCCTTTATGCAAGCACTTACGTATGCCGCTGAGTCTCCCTGATCTTTATACAAAAGTTCACGACATGTGGGAAGAGGGTCGTGGATGGAAATGGGAACTTTTCGCTGAACACTTACCGGAGGAGATTAACCTCATGCTGAGTGGTACTATGCTATCCGGGAATGATGACAGCGAGGATGAAATAATCTGGAATTTATCACCTACTGGAGACTTCTCGATTCGTTCCGCTTATGCTGACCTAGTCCCTGTTCCGGTGGGAAGTGAGCATGACATCTGGAATAAAATTTGGGCGCTTAAAGTGCCTCAGAGGATTTGTATCTTTGTTTGGCTTCTTATGCATGGCAAGCTTTTTACAAATGTTGAACGTGCTAGAAGACACATTACTTCTGACATTTGTTGTTCGATTTGTGCAGGAAAACCAGAGGACTGCGAGCACTTGTTCCGCTATTGTGAGGATGCTGTGTTTGTCTGGAGGAATGCGTATAGCGCAACGATGGCTGCTCGTCTTCGTCAACTATGCTGGGCTGACTGGCTTACCGAAAACTTACAAGGGTCTAAATGCGCTGGGTTTGGGGACGGATGGCCTGAGAATTTTGCTATTCGTCTTTGGTGGCTATGGAAATGGCGGAATGAACGTATCTTCAATGGGTGCAGGTGGCCGTTTGACCACAAATTGAGATGGATTGTGAGCCAAGAAACGGAGATTAAAGCTGCTTTTTCGAAAGCTAAAGTTCCTGGATTGGCACACCGAAATGGCACTGCAATTGCGGTTTCATGGAGTAAGCCGCAATCTGGCTGGGTCAAGGTGAACGTGGACGGCAGTCGATCCAAGGATGGCAAGGCAGGCTGTGGAGGGCTTATCCGTGATAATAATGGTCACTGGCAAGGGGGCTTTGTTGCACATATTGGAGTTTGCTCCATTGATGAAGCTGAAGCATGGGCGATTTGGCATGGCTTGCGACAAGCGATTCGGTTGGGTTTTCGCAACATTATTTTGGAAAGCGACTCTCGGACTCTTATTAATGTCCTGCGAAATAATGAGCACAATACAGGAAGATACCAGAATATTGTGGACCGCTGCCGTGCAGAACTGGATGATTTTCAATATATTGAATTCAAACATGTTTTCCGGGAACAAAACAGGGTCGCTGACGTCCTTGCGAAGATGGCGCTAAAGAGCCCGAGGACTTTTATTGAGCTATATAGCGCCTCATTCAACTGTATTGCGTTATTACACGACCAAATTGGCACAGAGGTCCTTCGTAGACCCTCCGATTATGGGGGTCCTGATGTTTCTTAGTTTTCTTAGCAGTACCTTGGGTTTTTACCCTCATCTTTTCATCTAAAAAAAAATTTATATATATATTCCCTTTCTTTTTTTTTTTTTGAATGCTACTGACTCTATTACAGTGTAGTATCTGTTCATAAACTACTTTCTCAACCTACTGAAGAACAAAGAGACAGCAACACCTCCACTGAGGCTTGAACCCACCACCTCCCGTATACAGGGAAGGGTTTGATACCACTGAACCACAAGTCCTTGGTATATTCCCTTTCAAATGCATTAAAAATTGTACTTGTAAAACTTTAATAACATAATTTAAAATTTGAATATCTTATCGTTTTTAACTTTTTTCTTTTATAAAATATAAAAATATAAATTACAATTTCTCAACTTAATAACATATGTTAATACAACTACATCCTTCATCAATATCTACGAATCAATCAATCAATTACAGATTAAATATACCCCTAACCAAATATGGAATAATGTTACACCCTTCCCAGTTCCCATATGATCAAAGCATTGGTCTAAAGTCAAGGTCTTCATTCTTTGTCATATCTTATGTCAGAGAGATAATTCTCCCTTATCTTTTTTTTTTTTTTTTTTTTTTCAATTAAAAAGAGAAAACAAAAAGGGAATTTTAAAGCTTTGGATTATGAAAGTCAATATATATGGACAAGTCATTGGCACAAAATCAAGTCAATCGTGATAGATACACAAATCAAGTACAACTTTTGCCTAACGTTTTAATTATATGCCAAGACTAAGAAATACCAGTCTACACGATAGCTTAAAAGAGCATTAAAAAAAAGTTGGGAGAAAAAGAAACTCCTCTCTCACGTAATCATAACTTACCACTTAAGACGTTTGATAATCCAGTGGCATCAAACCCTTCCCTTTATACGGGAGGTGGTGGGTTCGAGCCTCTTGTGCTTCAATTGGTTGAGAAAGTAGTTATGAACAGATACTGCATTGTAATAGAGTTAGTAGTATTCAAAAAAAAAAAAAAAAGACGTTTGATAATTGCAAACATGTGATTTTCAATTTGGCCATGCATTAGCGGTAGCTCTACTATTGATTTTGTTTTAGATTTGGTCATTTAGTTAAATTCCATTTAGTAACCATTAAATGTTCGGCGTCAGTCACGTTTTTCGAATTTAGCCCATGCTCAATTCGAGACGTGATGTTGTGTCTTACCATGGAGAGATGTGGTTAAATGATTAATGTTCACCTACTGATCACCAATTGGTTTTAAGTATGATATGACAACCGAATTCTGTGGTTATGTGTACTTGACTTACAACAGTCACAAGATGGGTGACCGCCCATTGGGAAGTAAGCATAGTATAACGTCGAGATCCATCATTAAACTTAAAGGTAAAAATGTAAAAATTGACTTGTTACTAAGATGGACAAATTGTATTCAGACTTCATACATTAGGTTCATCATTAGTTGGAATGTGAAGAACAAGTTGATGCATAAGTCAATTTAGACCAGATTACTAATAAGTCTTTACCCCAGTCCCCAAATTCCTTTGTTTCAACGCCCTTAAATATGAAAATCTAGAGAGACAATTCTACTAGCTAATTTGTACATTATTACCCTTAAATTAATGTATATTAAACGAATATTTAAACGGTATGACTAAATCTAAAAAAAAAAAATCTATAGTGAATGGACCAATTATGGTCAAATTGAAAGTCAATGTCAAAAAATAATAAATGCAAATAGTCAAGTGACCATTTCTAGAATTAACTCTATCAATAATATATAGTATGTATACAAAAAGTCAAGCAGTATCCTATAAGAATAAGTCTTCCCATGCAAACATCTAGACATATATATGCACTAAGCAAAATTACAAACTACATAGATTATATGCATGTAAAAGTGCACTTAAGAACTACGACTCTATAAATGCACCACATAACACTACAAAGTAAGTTTGTTATTGGTCACTTAAATCCACATTCACATATCTTTGCAATTACTGTATAGTCTATAGTTTACATAAGTATTAATTTTCCTAATGTTAACCAGAATAAAAACCATGCAATAGTAGCGTGATTGTTATCATGATATTCATAAAGCAATACATTATCATTTGAACATCATTAGCATGATATCACATTCTTCCCCGTTGCCGATAAAGTTGGAAACTTGGATCTGCGCATACTTAAACTCACTATTCACTAATATTCCTTTTACTAGTCATTGCAATGACGTCCTCTTCAATCCAGTATGAGCAATGGGTATATATGGTGTTTGGTAGGGGAATGACTATTTATACAAAGAAGAATATAATCCAACTAATTTAGCTAATTTCATTATGGGCCCCAAGATCGGGTCAAAGCCCACACTGTGCATGGGCCGTGTTGTTGGGCTGAATCCGACTGCCCTGGCCTCGAAGATGGGCTCTGAGGTGATATTACAATCGCACGAGGCAAGCAGCGGAAGCCGGGCCCCGGGTCCAACCACCTGTCTCGGGTAGCCTCATTCAGGTCCCTGTCTTGGGCCACCGAACCTTCTTCTTGAGGGAGCTCTGGGTATCCAAACTCCGAGTCCTCATTCTTGAGTCATTTCCAATATCTCCATCAATACTAACCAAAATTAAAATCATTGAGGTTGTGTTTCAAATCATCTTAAATGGGAACAAGAACACATGATTTCTAAAGTGAATCAATTGTTCAGGATGATAAAACTAAATTGGCATAAATTTATAGAACCAAAATCAGTTTTAGTGGCTTCAGAACGAGTTATCAAGTGAGTGAAACATGGTTCTCATACTTAAAGATCACGAGTTCGAATCTTGTCAACACTCTCTTGATCGACCTGTCACACGTACGATCTAGTGCATTAAAGTAAATTTACATGTTTACCACCACTACAAGTCCCAGCAATCCTGACAACACAAAATTTTCTAAATGTTCATCTATCTTCATGAATGAATAACATAATTGCCTTAGAGTATGGTCCTCTAGTTTAGTTGAGGGTGCTCAGATTTGACTGGACTTCCCCATTGCTCATCAATGTGGTGTTCCCCACTCAATTTAATGCAACAGAAAGTTTGATATTGCAGGGCCCTCCCCTTAGCTTGCTTTGGTTGTACTTGTGCATCATAACAATTGTATACACTAATGCAAATTCTTTTGTTTTTCTTCCTAAATCTCATCATTATTCTAACCATGATCTATATTTAATTTGTTTTGTAGGCCGGGGCGGATCCAGAGGGGTCAATGGGGGCAGTTGCCTTGCCCCCCCTCACCCCTTCCCCTTCCCCACCCCCACCCTCTTATATATATGGATGTATATATATGTGTATATATATATGTATATACGTATATACAGAGACTAAGATTTGTAATGATTCATGGGGTGCCTTATTATAGATCTACATTAATTAATTTTTTCATTTTTTATAATGTATTTTAAAAGAATACATCTACTTTATATTCAATCACGACAGATTATAGATATGTTTATTTTAATAAATTTTATAGTTTTATTTTAATGTTATAATATTTTGTTGGTTGTATCATTTCTGATGCACAATACAACTTTAGTATTATTTTGAGTAATTGATGAACATTATGATCCTTCACTTTTATCATTTATTTTAATTAACATTTTCAAAAAATTATTGATTATTCACTTAGTTGTTATTTACGACTTTTTTGTTGCGAGATATAGTTATTTACATGCATTTTTATATTTGTAAAATTTACCATTTTTATATAACTATAATACATACCTAATTACCTATTTAACCATTGTTGTATGTCTTTTAAAAAAAAAGCTACGGAACCAAGATGATACAACAACAACAACAACACCACGTTTGTTTGTTACATTAATGAATTGTATTGCTAGGTTCACTTTATGTTTTGCTAATAATTTTATTTTTCCATTTCAAGATAAACTATAAGAGCTTAAAATTTGAAAGCGTGCATATTGGAGTTTTGACTTTTGAGGCATATATGAATTAGTCTTCATATTTTCAAATAATATTGCAAAGCAGTTTTTGATAAGATAAACATATTGATAGTTGGATGATCGAAGTAGTATAAATAGAAGGGAAAAGAGCATAAGAATACACAAAAGTATAGGAAAATTCATAGGACACAAGCCTCTTTATTTTTGTTCATGGCTCTACCCATGGCAAGGTGAGGGAGTCTACACACAACGCTCCTAACACCTTTGGGAGGAAGTAAATAAGGTTTTAAGGAAACAGTGTTTCGCTCAACTACTCGAACTAAGCCTCACCTTTTGTTTTGTTTGTGCTTCTATTTTTCCAGAAATAATCTTTTTCATAGAATTTTCCCTAAATCATGCACTTACAAGTACTAATAAAATTGTCCATCAATTCATATTTTTGATAAATTTGAATTTGTTTCTTTACAAAATAATTTGAAATAACATATTAATACTTAATTGAATTAATTTTATTTTTTCATAATTTGAAATTCTACGTAATGTCTATTAAATCATGGTCCAACTCGCTCAAGTTCGTGAAAACTATCACAGTTTTCTATCTCAAAAATTCCACTCTATACTATCTTTAGTACTCATATCAGACAGTGATATTTATAGCTGTAGAATTATAATTTCGTTGAACATTCCCCAAGATAACTAAAAATTCCAACAAACTACTACAAAATTAATCCTAATTAACAAACTAAATCTAAATAAAATAAATCCTAACAACCTAAAACTCATAATTATACTCCATGATAATTTCCAT
This sequence comes from Ipomoea trifida, assembly GCA_003576665.1. Lineage (NCBI taxonomy): Eukaryota > Viridiplantae > Streptophyta > Magnoliopsida > Solanales > Convolvulaceae > Ipomoea > Ipomoea trifida. The sequence continues at coordinate 8,319,188 of CP025654.1, forward strand.
ATCCAACTAATAAAAGTAGCACTAATCTAATTAGAATAATAGTGACACCAAAATTATTATGACGAATAAGCTCAATTGCGGATGTCTCTCGTGTTTGCAAAATTCCCTCTCTTCTGAGAGATTCGTCCTCGACTCTATGACCCGAGTGCCATTAAAATTTGCTATGGACCTTGAGTTATATATAGAATCTATTGATGAGCTCCATCTTACGGGTGAAGTGTTATGGCTTGGGTTGTTTTTTTTCTTGTAATACTTGTGCTCCCAAGTTTTGGGTTTTATCCTTGACCTTCTCATGCATGCAATGTAAATAAATCTTTCAAACATTGCCACTTCTTTTGTAATTCTTTTTGTTTTTGTTTTTTTTTGTTTTGTTTTGTTTTTTGTTTTTTTTTCAGAACTCATTTCAACTTAACAAGAATACATGAGAAATCCAAAGCAGACCATTAAAAAAAAAAAATTGAATCACACCAGAAACAACAATTGACAGAAATAGCTTAGACATGTGACCAAACTTGTAGAATTTTCTCTTGGAGGGTGAGAGCAACCTAGGCTCTGATACCAAATGATGTAATCTTGGTTGGTTGATACCAAATAATATAATTCTGGTTGACTTGATTTTCTCTACACACTATAATTAAAAATATTATCTCAAAACGATTTAATAGGCTGGGTAGAATCTAATTAATTTGAAGGTTTAATTTGGACTAGGAAAATGGTATATTTGTGGGTTTTTATAAGGTGATACATAGGATTAGGACGATGGCACAAGTGAGATTTTACACTTGATAAATCTAAACACGATGATTAAATCATGCATGGCCAATCACGCAAATTTTACTGTGGATCGCGGTGCACAAAGCATAATAGTTCAGGCATCAAAACGGTGTCGTTTCTTTTAATGAAAAGAAATGACATCCGTTCCACGACGTTCCGCAAAAAGTAACTCTGTGTGTATAACATATTCAATTTCATTTTATATACGCTACAGTTCCCTTTCAACACAACTACAGTTTCATTTTCATATAACTACAGTTTCATTCGATATCATACACCCAAATATGTGAAACTGTTATTCAGTTTCATTTTATATACACTATAGTTCATTACAACACAACTACATTATCATTTCGATATAACTACAGTTTCATTGGACAATATATACACTCAAATATGTGGAACTGTTATTCAGTTTCATTCTATATACACTGCAGTTTCCTTTCGATATAACTACGGTTTCATTCAACATTATACACTCAAATATGTGCAATTGTTATTCAGTTTCATTTTATATACACTATAGTTTCATTACAACACAACTACAGTATCATTTCGATATAACTACAGTTTCATTGGACAATATACACTCAAATATCTGAAGCTGTTATTTAGTTTCATTTTATAAACACTGCAGTTTCCTTTCAACACAAGTACAGTTTTATTTCAATATAACTACAGTTTCTTTTTATAATATAAAACAAATGTGAGTCAGTATCATTTGAGATAAACTGTAGTTTCATTTACTAAGCTCCGTTAAAACGTGACAACAATCTTTTCTTTACTTAAATAAACCGTGTCGTTTTTTAACCATGGTCCACGACTGGACCAATCATAGTTGAACTCTCTCGAGTTCCTGAAATCTATTACAGTTTACTTTCTTAAAAAAAAAATCCACCCTATCTTCTTGTTTTTTTTTTTTGAGTACTATTGACTCTATTACAATGTAGTATCTGTTCATAGCTTCATAACTACTTTCTCAACCTAAGACATCGGATGCCACTAGACCACAAGGTCTTTGGCAATCCACCCTATCTTTATTCATATAAGACAATGATATTTATAGGTGTAAGATTCTAGTTTCGTTGGACACTCCCCAAGATAACTACAAATTCCGACAAAGTACAATAGGTAGATACAAAATTAATCCTAATTAACAAACTAAATCTAAATAAAATAAATCCTAACAACATAATCTAATAAAAACTCCTAATAATACTCAATGATAATTTCCATATCCAACTAATAAAACTAGCACTAATCTAATTAAAATAATAGTGACACCAAAATTATTAGAACCAACAAGCTCAATTGCGGATGCCCACATGTTCGATAGCTTTTCATAGTGACATGTAAAAAAATATTTTTAATTTTATTCAAAGCTAGGTGTGTTGCAAGCTTGCAAGTGAGAGAGTATTTCATGAATAAAAATAGCTTAATTTATTATGTCTTTATTAGTTTATTATATCATGAAAATTAAGAAAGTCAAATAAAACGGAAATATATGGCTGATTCATAATGTCATATTAAACTCTCTTTCTATATAAAGTATAAATGGATGTGGTTTCAAAAAAAGACTGAAATGGATGTTTGTTCGCGCACGTGATGCACCTAACCCTGCAACGTTGAAGGTATTATACAGATGCAACAACTCAGCAATGTTGAAAGTATAATACATATGATGATTGATGAATTATGATATGGTTGGCATAATGGATATTAATTAAGGTTTTTTCTTCTTTTTTTTTTTTTGGTTGATTATTAATGAATTATAGAGTTAATTACTAAAATGGTCCTTTGGTCATTGACTATTCTTTTGACCAATTAAGTCTCTTAACTTTAAAAATCTTAACTAATTTGACTCTCCGTTTGTTTTACCGTTAGACATCTCTGTTAACCAGTGATCAAAATGATAATTTTGCTTTAGTTAAGGGGCCATTTTGATCATCACATGTAGGGGTGGCGTTTCGGTCTTCGGTTCAGTTTTTTTCGGTTTTAAAAAATCAAACCATTCGGTTTAACATTAGAGTTCGGTTCGGTTTCAGTTCGGTTTGAAACGGTTCGGATTTGGTTTGGATTTAATTCGGTTCAGTGTTCGGTTCGGTTTACGACTCCCGAATTTTAACATTTCTTAGGCGACAAGGCGGTCGAAGGCGCCGTGACTTAGCGGGGCACCGTAATAACTATACATGAAACATCACATAACCCAAATCCAAAGTCTAATATTTAAATAATAAATACCAACATAACAAATTAACAATTCAAACAAATTAAACTAAAAAATAAAACTAGAAATTAAATTATAAAACTGAAATGAATTTGGAAATTCATTCCAGTAACTGGAATGAATTTCCAAATTCATTCTTAGTTTTGAAATCTATATCTATATATATATATATATATATATATATATATATATATATATATATATATATATATATATATATATATATATATAATTATATATAATATATATTTATATTTAATTTTAAAATCTTTCGGTTTTCGGTTCGGTTCGGTTTTCAACCAAACCGTTCGGTTCTTCTAAAACATGAACCGATCGGTTTTTCGTTTCGGTTTGGATAACCCGAACCGTTTTGCCCACCCCTAATCACATGCACCATTTCTCCAAAAAGTTCACTTAACCATATATAGGGTTAAAGGACTTTTCTTGGAACTAAACAACATCATGTCAAAGCACGTGCATATTCCATTTTTGGTATCCAGCACCATGCCTCTCCAGCCCCTTAGAAAAAAAAAAAAAAATATATATATATATATATATATATATATATATATATATATATATATATATATATATATATATATATATATATATATAATACGGTTCAAATGCGGTTGGCGTGCTCATGTATGATTGTGTAGTGAGAGGAGAGACATTGATCTTGTCAAAATCAATGTTCAGGATTAACAATGTTTAAAAAAAAAGGTGGAAATTTGGTTATTTTCCATATGAGTCAAATTTAAGGTGTGCGATTTTTCTTCTTAAGATGCGTTAGTTGTTGAAACTTAAGTGCGTCGATCTAAAGCTTTAGGTGCGTGATATTCTTTCTTAAGGTTCGTGATTTTTGTGCTTAATGTGCGTGGTTTTGAGCCTAAGGTGCGTTTGTTGTTGAAACTTAAGTGCGTGATTTTCCTTCTTTGGGTGCGTGATTTTCCTTCTTTGGGTGCGTGATTTTCCTTATTAAAGTGCATGGTTTGTGTGCTTAACGTGCGTCAATTGTTGAAACTTAAAGTGCGTCAACTTAATAGGGCATTTTTTTTTTTTTTTTTTTTTTTTGCAGTTGCAAAACACAAACAATATTCCTTATAAAATTTTCTCTACAAAGCCATATTTATATTAATCTAGCTTAAGGTGCATCAGTTTAATTTATTTATTTAAAAAAAATAAAAAATAATAGATCACCGCACAATCACACCGAAATCCTTCTGCGCACCTGAACCCTTCCCTATATATATATATATATATATATATATATATATATATATATATATATATATATATATATATATATATATATATTTATGTGTGTGTGTATCCGGTCCAAATGAGGTGAAAAGATCAGAGATGGTTCGGTAAAACATTCAGTGAGATTTGAGTTGTTCATATCAACGACTCTAAATAAAATGAGAAAATGTATTAGTAGTATAAACTTATGCATTTGTAGTGTACAATTTATGCACTTTGTAGTATATATTTGTGTGTAAGCAATTCATATAATCACATATACATGACTAACCTCCAGCCATAATTATTCTTAGTAGATTGCCTTGATGTTGCTGAGGATTGCTTTAGTTGTTGCAGTGATTCTGCAGAGTGTCTCCCACTTTTTCGCAGGTTCAATATAGATGGTGTATAGTTTGTCAAAAGACAGGGGACATGTGTAGTGGAGGACCTATCCTTTTATAATCTATATGTCATCAATATAGACTTTGCACTATTAATATAAACTTATGCACTTGTAGTGTAAAATTTATGTACTTTGTAGTATAAATCTATGCACCTCAAAGTTAGAAAAATTACCAAAATATCACTGTATTTTTTTTATAAAAAAAAATTTTATTCAAAGGCGTTGATCTGAATTGAACCACATCAAGGGCTAATAATAATCATAAAAAATGATAATCCATACAATTTATTATTTCCTTATTTTTTTATCATTGAATATATCGAATCGATATATATTTGTCCACAATTAAACTGACACGTATAAAAGAGAGATAGTTGACATCTTGGGGCTCCTTTCGGCCGATGTCAACAGTGCCATGTTTAGAAGGGTAAGTTAGTGCCCACCTTACGTGAGAGCGGTCTCACATTTTAAAAAAAAAAGAGAGAGAGAGAGAGATATATTTTATTTTTATTTTTATTGAAAATGAGAGAGAGAGAGATAGAAACTGAAAAGAGAGTAGTCCATTAAACTCATGTTGTTTGTTTGCATGCAGAGTATAGATGAGGTAGGCATGTGAAAGCGTTTAATTGAACTCACAGCTTGGCTGAGCTGATTGATTCTGATGAGTCCTTGTAAGTCTCTTTGGGAAAGTGACTCATCCTTCCCCACACCTAACGCTTTGTATTTTCCTCTACTTTTCTTCCATCCTTGCCTGCATCTTCAACGCCCAATTATGTACCAATTAATTTCCTATTAATTATTTTCACTTCACAAATAAGGAAGGAATTTCATGCATGGTCCGACCATACACAAATTAAACAAACATTAATTTATTTATTTTTTTTGTTACATGCACTCTTCTTTCCGGACGTACTAATTAAACAGAAAATGAGACTTATAATCACTAGCGTAAGATAATCTCGTCAACCCTCCAACGTAGGCGCACCATCAAAACCTGCATCCTTCTCCCCATACAAAGAATAATGTGAGATGTCCGAATGGACAGCTCAGTTGGTCAAAGAGGTGAAGTTTGGGAACAATGACTCGGGATCGAGTCTCACCAGTGGCAGTGCAACAGCAACCTCTCAAAGTGAGGGGATACATCCTTTCAGATGCTCTGCCAGACCAAGGCATGTGGACCCTCATTCTCTTAGATGCTCTGTCGGACCAAGGCGTGTGGACCCTCATTCTCTTAGATGCTTTGTCTGACCGAGATGTGAGAGTCCTCATCCTCCTAAATGCTCTGTCTGGCTAGGGCGTAGAAACCCCTTAAGATTGGAAATTCAACTTTTAGGGGTCGTTTGGTTCACAGAATGTCAGATTACCTTAGGGAATGTTAGATTGCTGGGAATGTTAGATTACTGGGAATGTTGGATTCCTGTGTTTGGTTAAATACGAGATATGTAATATAAAACTGTTTGGTTGAAGGGTTGTTTTTTATATTATTATGGTTATTTTACTTTATTGCCCTTAATATTTTTTCATGCATTTCAATAAATGAAGTTAAAAATTATTTTATTTTTTCATGCATTTCAATATGTATTATTCTCAACCTCTAATAAGGCATTAGTTCTTTTATTTTTGTAAATAATGATCTCCAAATAAGGTACAATATATACAGAGATGATAAAAACTCAACAATAACATGTAAATGATATTAATGATAGCAATATGTTTCTCTAGATTGCAATTGTCTTGCACTACCGTCATACTCTATTCCTTGTAAGTTAAATTATTTAGAATTGTTGTGTTATATGGACTAAGGTTTCTTGCAAATAATATAATTGGTGATGGTAGGAAGGGCAAAATTTGTAAAATTCCATGGGAATCTTACATTACCTAAGGAAATGGGTGGCATCACATTCCCTCCAAATTTAAGAAAAAGCTTATGTGGAGGTGATATAATATTTCATGGGAAAGTTAGATAACTTCAACCAAACATAGGAATCTTCTATAACTAGCCAAATATAACATTTGTTATCCTAGATAACCCGAACCAAACGCCCCCTTAAGAATAACAAAGAATAATGTGAGATGTCATTTCGCTTCCAAATGTCTCCACACCTACACCACTAGCCTTACTACATCTTAATTTTAATTCGATATTATAGAGTGGGTCAAGTCAATAAATTGTAATTAAATTTTCCAAAACTAATAAGCCATATATCTAAGTACAGTTAGATATCTATGCCAAATATTAAATACAACTTAAATTATAATTAGATATTGTAGACCAAGTCAACTCAAGAAATTCTAACCAAACATTCCAAAACCTACCTGGCAAGTTCTAAGCTAGCTTCAGATAATTTCTTATAGTCTAGCATTCCTACCAAGTGAATTGCATTCAATTCACTAGTGCGATATAATTGCAGACTTTATAATAAACACCTAAACATTTTCACTAATTAAGTTACTCCTTAATTAACAAAAAAAAAAAAAAAAACTAAAAGAGAACGTTAAAATTATTGTAAACTTAATTGTGTAATTTGCAGGATGTTACACAAAAATGAACTTTACCTAATGCATATCATCGGATAGTGGTTGTGGATTTCCGTCATCACCAAAAAAATATTAATACTATCTTTATCGATTTTTTTAAAAAATCATTTAATTTTAATTCACAAAGTACTAAAAATAATTTATGAACACTAACTCAATGTTGAAAAAATCTGTAAATTATTGTTTGCCAAAGTGTATTATCTAATACTATTTATATGATTTTTTTTTTTTTTGGAAAAAATGCATTTTTGTCCCTGAGTTATAAGGTAATTGTAGAATTTGTCAATAAGTGTTGGCCGTGTTAACTTTTTGCTCCTGAGTTATCATTGACTTTACACTTTTCGTCCTTTTATTAACTTTTCGTCCCTGAGTTATAATAAAGTTTCAAATTTCGTCCCTAAGTTATACTAAAGTTTCAAATTTCGTCCATAATGTTTTGTTAGTAATTTAAAGGGATGAAAAATGCAACGCTAATGATAACATATGGACGAAAAGTGAGTATGACCAACATTTATGGATGGCTTCAATTCTATAATTATTGTATAATTTGGGAGCGAACTGTGTAATTTTCCTGATTTTTTTTAGTGAAAATAAGATGGAGCTAGCACTCTAAATTAAGAAAATTAGAAATGAGAAAGAAATTCAAAAATAAGAAAGATGATTTTTTTTAATTGAAACCATGGCACCATCTAAGATTAATATTATTCAAAAATGGTCCAAGAATAAGTTAAATTTCAATGTAGTTGTACATTTTCATATTTACTCATCAACTAATAATTTAATCATATTTGTCATTAATTTTGATAACAGGGGTTAACAATAAGTTATTATCTCGTTAACACTAGAGTCATCAAACTTAACATTTTTCAATCACCAATTTTGCCCTAGCATCCATTCAAGCACAACACTCAATACCGAAATCTCAATTAATAAATTATCTTATCAACTGTAGAATTATCAAACACGGAATATAACATTTTTCAATCATCGATTTTGACCCGTCTGCTAAACCACTAATTGCATTTACATCCTCTCAAATATTCTGTGAAATTGGTGGGGAGTCCTTGGAATTGGAGTTTCAACCTTGGGCCAAGTATAGCAGTCAAGAGTTTAGATCAAATGAGGACCCATCCTTAGGTGAGGATATGAGGACTAATCTTGTGCGTTTGTTTTTTATTTGGATGACCCTGATTATATTTCCTAAGATAACATGGATTGATTTTTTTTTTTTTCTTAAAGTGTGGATAGTAATGTGTTTTTCTTTTTCTTTTCTTTTCTTTTTTTTTTTTTGGGTAGGGTGTGCATGGGTAATCTTGGGCCAAATTGATTTCCTATTTTTTTTGAATTATCACCATTGTGATTTGGAGCCGCGATTTCTTCATCATCGATTGATTGTTTGTCCATGCAAAGCGATAAGTATTTTTTTTTCGCTCGTTCGTTTGAGTATAAACTGTATAATATTGCCTATATTTGGATGTTGATGTATATGTACACATGTCTAGGTAGTACAGTTGTGCGTTCTGATGTGCTAGTTGTGCCCCAGTGTTGTGAGTTGTGCATTGTAAACTAGTGAGATGTACATTAGTGAACTTAATGCGTTGCATCGTAGGATATTGGGATGTTTATCGTAGAACTTTTTGACGGTGTTTGAATGCACAATCAGAGAGTTACCGATGCATGCACAATATTCGATATAGGAATGCACGATATTCTGTATAGGAATGTACATCTTTTAATAAGATTTTTTTTTGAAAACATCTTTTAATAAGATTAATTTACCCCTAACAGTATATTTTCTAATATTTTAAAAGAATTATTTTCTTAATCCGTGTAATTTATTCCTTTTAATTTCAATCTTGTATCATTATAATTTAATGGTTTAGATTAATTCTCACATCCTCATCTAAAGATATGTCTTCATGTGAGCTGGACTCTAGCACTATCTAAATCTTCATTGAAGTATATAAGTGCGTGAAAGGAACTTCTAATAAAACCAAAGCAAAATTAGTAACCAAAAAAATCTAAGAAGAAATAATAATTATTTTTCTCTTAAATTTTATGAAAATGACACTGGATTAGTAATAAGGATTTGAAAGTGTACCAAAATTATGGGCAAAATGTGATTAAATTATAAATTAAGAATAACTATCTTTGTTGGAGTGAGTGGCTGAGCACTCTCGTCCCTTAAGAGATGTCTCAATTTGGCCAGCATTTTACTATCGGTGTGAACAAAAATTAGTCTGGGTATAGTATACAGGCTTAAATATATCTCTTACAGTTAAGGCTTACAAAGAATCATTGTGTGACAAAATAAAAATAAAAATTACTGCCTATAGATTAAGAATTAAATCGAAAATTGAGGACCAAATGAGGAATTTAGTCCAAGGAATAAGAGAATTGGTTCCTTATTTTATTCTTTATTTTATCTTTATGCAACCATTTCATCCCTAGTCATTAAATGGGCCCAAAGTGTATGTAAATAGTAATTTCCCTACTTGCTAAGCAAAGTGGGAAATTGTGATGCCCTCTCTCTCTCCCCTCTCCCTCTCTCTACACTATGAAGAAGCCTAAGCTCTTCCATGGAGCTTGGAACCCAAAATCCTAGCGTCACATTTCTTTCACACACTGCTGTTACGATCAACTTCATCTCCCTAAAATACCACTCACCCACCTTATAATTCTGGTACTTCGGGGCCTCCCCCCCTCCTCTCTCTCTCTCTCTCTCTCTCTCATATTTATTATCATTTGGCAGCTTTCCATTTTGTATTTTTAGGAACTGGACCACTTTTTTTCACTCCTGACTATAGTGTGTTTTTTTCCCTGCATAACTGCCCTGTTTCCACTAAGGAAGCACGTATTTTGGCTGTCTACTTTTGCTTGTTTAGCGATTCTTGTTTAAAATTTATTGCTCCCTAGTGAGTAGTCGCTCACATTTCTGCTCTCATTTCAGCTGTCTCCATATCTCAATTGTGCTTTTCTTCACTGGGTTTTCAAGAAAATGGAGACATTTGAGACTTTCTTTCAGATTCCCTCATAAATGTTCCATGTTCTTGTGAGAAGAGATTTTTAATGGGGTGGGTTCTTTGTTAAAAGTATGGAGTTGATCATTCAACACGGGTAGCGTGAAAAAAAGGGGGAACTTGGGTGTTGGGTTTTGGGTTTTGGGGGGTTGTGATTTAGAACTCTATTGTTGATTTAAAAAAAGATGGAGTCTTGGAGCTATGTTTCTGGGGAGAAGGGATTTGTTTCTGAGGAATCTATTTCTGTGGATGATGGTGTTGCAAGAAGTAGAAATAATGGGTTTATGAGTTGGGAATTGAAGGCCCCATGTGGAATTGGAGGCACTATGGTGTGCTCACCTCAAGGGGACATTGAGACTCAAGGAATGGTGGAAATGGGTTCTCAAGATTTGATTACAAAATCTCTGGGCAATAATCACTCAATTAGTAGGGCTGGTGATGGGACATTTTTTGCAGCTCCCCACAATGCATTTTCTGGGGAGAATCAGTCTAGTTCTAAGCTATCCAGTTCAGTTGTGGAGTCAAGTTCTAGAGATTCATCACTGATTGACTTGAAGCTTGGGGGTATTCCTGATCCTAGAGACACTCAGATTACCAAATCTCATAAGCCGAACCACCCCGCTTTGTCTTCAGCTCAATCTTCGACTCCAGTTAAGAGAATGCGAGCTGGAGGGCAGAATTCCCAGCTCCCCTTCTGCCAGGTTCATGGCTGTAAGAAAGATCTCAGCTCCTCCAAGGACTACCACAAGAGGCATAAAGTGTGTGAGGCTCACACTAAGACTTCTAAGGTTATTGTAAATGGTATCGAGCAACGGTTTTGTCAGCAATGTAGCAGGTCGGTTTCCAGTTTCCATTCCTGGTCTTTAGTTCTGTAAATTATATGCACAGTTTTCTTAAAATAATTGAAGATGGAAAAGGATAAGTTTTAATCTTTAGTCAGGGTCAAGCATTAACTTCTACCCAAATTAGGTGTAAACTTGAGTCATCAATCTTCTGTGTAAAGAATTGCTCTGATAGTGTAGCCTTTGTGTCTTACATCATTACTATGTTCATTATAGCAGGTTTTTGGTAATCTCGCCAATTGTACTACAACCAGCCTACTTTATAGCTAAGTTTGTGTGTGCTTCTGATATTTCAGATTCCATTTGTTGGCTGAATTCGATGATGGTAAGCGTAGTTGCCGTAGACGTTTAGCTGGCCATAACGAGCGTAGAAGAAAGCCTCGCACAGCTCTTAACTCTGGCAGAACAGGGAGGCTTTTTCAGTCATATCCGGGTACAAAACGATCCTTTCTTCTTGATGTGTAGTTACTCTTTGGTTTTCTGAAAATTTTCAAGGATGTTTCTGTTATAGGGCTTCTGCATAATCTACAATTATAGGAATAATTTGAAATATGAGACCATGTTTAGCATAATTCTGTTCTTGGACTAACTACTATATGGCTTATTAGCTAAAAGGTGAATTGGACACATTGTTGCTATTATGAATTTGACAAACTAGTTACTGGCCCAAATCAGACAACTTTTAAGGTATGAGTCTTACATTGTCATCATGCTAAGGGTGGTTTTTCAGAATTGGGGTACATTTAGAAGTAGCATTCCACCTGGGCCTCATTTCGTACTTGTTTTCACTTTTGCCAAGGTGAGGAAGGCATGTGAACTGTAGAGAGTGTTTGTGTGTGTAAGAAAGAAAAAAGGAAAGGTTAAAGATGGTGAAATTTGCTGGAAAAAATGGTACAATTTCAGCAGAAAAAGAAGGGTAGTTATGTTACAATTTACAAATTTCTGGGATTCGTTTAACCCTTTGGTTAACTGAAGGGCCTCTTCACATTTTTATAGGAGTTTAACGGCTTGAATAAAAAATAAAAGTTTTGATGACATAGAAAACATAAACTCATGCTTCGGTGATTCTGATTTGTCACTTTGAAAACTCATGCTTCGGTTTTATGGTCTCTGGTAAAAGATTAAAGTAACTAACAAATGCCATTCTTCTGTGTTTTCATCATACAAGCAGGTACGAGCTTTCAGGGGACAGCTTTCACAACGTCATCTTTTGTTTGCCAAGATATACTTCCTAGCAGCCTTCCCCATCCACCAAAATACGAGATCAATGATTGGTATAGGAATGTAAAAGTTGAGGACGGGGTCGACTTTAGCCCTCAGCTAGCGATTCCCTTAATTAACGCACAGTCACAACCGAGATCTCTTTTCCCTTCGTATAACCCGGAGAAGCATTTTCCTTTAACAAGATGCAAAGTTAGCGAGAGTAGTAACACGTATGCACACGATATGGATGTGCCGAATTTTGTTTCTCATTCTCTCTTCAATAGCACTTCAGTAGGCAGTGAAGTGTTGAATGCTTTTGACTCGTCATCAACCATTCACGGCCTGTCAGGGATGTCAAGTTCTGGCCATGCTCTCTCTCTTCTGTCATCTCACTCACAAAGTTCTAATCATTCATCCATGGTTCCCACAGCCCACCACCTGATTAGCCCGGGCACTAATACTCTCTTCAACATGGCACATGTGTCCAAAAAACATTTAGGGGCTAGCCCACCTGCCTCGACAAGTGGGCTGTCAAGTACGCTTAACTCGCCTGGAATAAATTCTTCGGACGAAGCACGCTTGGAACAGATGCTATTTTCCAACAGTGGTCAGAACTTTGCATTCAACAGGGTTGTCCAAGTATCAGAATATATGAATGAGAAGAACCAAATTTGCGGTGAAGATGGCCCCACTATCAATTTGCTTCAGTTGTCATCACGGCTTCAGCAGGTGCAGCATCAAAGGCATTCCATGCAAGCAAGGCAGGAAAGCGATGTTTTTTCTGGAAACAGAATCACATGATTGGTAAGCATATAACTCTCCTAAACATAATCGACGATTTCTTCCTTTGTGCGTGCTTTCTTATCCGTTTACATTGCAATAACTAATAGCACCGTCTTCAAAAACTCTATATATCCTATATTCCTATTGCTTTGATAACATTACTTGATGAACGAAACTAAGAAACACGGAGATATTTAAGGATTGCCACAATATTGACATTTGGTTCATGTTTTTCATTTTATGTCATGTTTGGATTCATCCTTTTACCTAGACGATGATGTCAATATACTCTTCTAGGAGGCATGGAGATCACTTAGATTGTATATATTCCACAGTAGTTGATATATGCTACTTCACGTGCGATTTGCTGGTCCACTAGTTAAAATGTTCTTACATATTTTTGGATATTTCAATAGAACTCTTTAGTTTTGCAGAATTAAAGGATTAAAGCAGAACTAAGCAATCCCTTCCAAAGATATTACCAATTTACCATTGCATGTCATGTGGTGGCTAGGGGATTGTTGGGCGGAGGCCAGCGAAGGGCCAAGTCCAGCACCCTACCTCATGTTATGGCGGTATAAGGAAATAAAATTGCGACTTTGCTACTGGATATAGCTTTTAATGTGGTGGTAAGCGCAAACTGTGTAGTTAAGACTGGCAGGTACTGGGAGGGGGAATTGGGCCAAGTCTATCAATTGGTGGCTAAGGCTAGGGAATTGTTGGGCGGAGGCCAGTGAAGGGCCAAGTCCAGCACCCTAACTGTCGAAAATGTGATGGTTTTGATACTAGCTATAGATTTTGGCGTAGTGATAAGCGCTTGATTGCTTCCCGGAAACGTTTATGCGAATGTGTAGAGGTCTTAATCCTGTTTTACTCTATTTTGCTGTGTGCAGATCCAGGTTGCGCAGTTATATGTGGTAAAAGCATGCATTTGCTCCAGCCTTTGCAGCGCTAACTGTGAAGGAAGAAGAAAGCAGGAGGAGCCTTGATTTGATGTTCATTTTTCTTTCCATTTTCGTGTGAAGCTGAAAACTGTTTTTCCCAGCTCTCTTCCTTAATAAGCAGTTCCTTTTTCCCTTATTGTTGACGCTGCAAAAGCTGTAATCTTGACTCTATTCTAATTGTATATCAATCCCTTCTATTTTTGTTCTCACATTCTTGTCCAAGATTTGTGTGAAAGTTATAGGTGCATTTGGTTGATAAATTTAGCTATCAAGAATGGTATCAAAGTTATTGTTATTGTTTGGTTCGCAGGTTTTTAGAACACTACTATGGATTTTGATTGCCCCATTAATTGCGATTTGCGAAACACATTCCCTAATAAAATAAGGGTTTCATTCCCCTTTCTCCTCCTCTTCTCCAATTATTAGTAATCATTCTTATTTCACCCTACTACCAAACATGCAAAATACTTTCGCCAAAATTCATTACCAAGTATTTGATATCCACTCCGATTATGATTCTCATGTGTGAACCAAACACATCCCATGTCCGTTCATACCATAGTTAATACGGAGTAGTAAGTAGTGGTGAGCAAAATTTTCAAAATAAACGACAGAATCGATAACCACCAGAAATTCTGTTGTTTTTTATAATACGAGTAATTTTTTGTCGGTTATAGATTGTAGGTTTTTCAAAAGCTTAATTTTTCTTTGCCCACAAAAGAAATCTCTACACTCGTCTTGCCTGACAAAATGGCGAAGGGATAAGTTCTCAATTGTGTGTATGCAACTCACGCCATGCAATTGTTAGGTCTCAATCTTATGTCATTGTTCATAATGTACCACATTAATACCAACTAAGCAATTCAATTCAGATAGTGATATATATCAGGAAGGAAAAATTAAAAAAGGTGTAACATTACTCATTTTTTTCCTCTCCTAAAGTTTCCCATCCTAATTTTTTTTTTTCTATGGTGTGACTTATATTTATTGAGTGCCCAATAATTTGCTAGCATTATTTACATGTAATCAAATACTAAATGATTCAATCAAATAGTATCATGTCATAAGAAGAATTTGAGATGGAAAATTTAGGAAGGGTATGTAGCCATACGTTTATAATTTAGATACAATAATATTCAGTTGTATATCAATTATGTTTATACAATACATGTGTTTTTCAAATGATTAGTGGTATTTTAGGAATAAAAACATAAATAATTTAGATACAATAATATTCTGAAATAAATATTTCGGGATAATCAAAATAATCGTTCAAACCTAATAGGTTCAATTTCAATATGTAATATATATTTTTTTTGGGTGTAACCCAGGATCTCTATTTTCGGACACAATGGCTAACCCCTCACTTGATTGTAGACACCTCTATTGGGTGGGACAGCTAGCCTGGAGATTTAAGATTTCAATATGTAATATTTGTTAAGCATATAATAGAATAATATATAAAAATAAATGTATAGTTCAATTATCAATTTAACATTTTAGTTAAAACGGAACACATATTTCAATTTGGTACATTTACTGATAAACAGACTATATCCACATATTAAGCATATAATCAAACAGAGTATTTTTTTTTTTTTTTTGAAAGTAAACGTAACTATTCCATTAATTCATAACATAAAACGTTTACATCAACGATCAATGAAATGGTAAATCATTCCTTACAGTCAGACATAGAACAACTTTTCTAACTCTAACTATGTTATAGAAAACTTGAATCGCAGACTGTTTCATAACTAGGAAGTTATGCTCCTTCAAGGAGCTTAAAGCTTCATCAAAGATCTGGGTCTTCATCATCATTCTTTTTTGCTCGCCCATGATAAGATCAACACTTGCCGAAACCAAACTAAACGATTTATGCTTATGATAATGAAAAGCTCGTGAAAGTAACGAGAGGAAAACACAATAATAGAGAAAATAAAAAGTGGTAAAGCCAAAGTAAGGTTGGGAGTTCAAACAGAGTATTTATTTACACCTAACCTAATTTAGCATTAATCTTTGTTACACAAGTAATATTACACATAACTTTCACTTTTTACTCCATACTTATATGACACACTTTAATTCATTCCAAAATTATATATATATATATATATATATATATATATATATATATATATATATATATATGAGTCACAAAATTTTTCACTTTCTTATTTTCTCCCTCCAATTAAATCAGGACATGTGGCAAGAGTTTTACTCTGTCTATTTCATTTTCCTCATTACGTGTAAAATGATTTGGTCATGTTTCAAATCACTCATGAATAAATATAAACGCTAATAAAAGCTCACAAGCAAGTCGTTGTAGTATAGTGGTGAGTATTCCCGCCTGTCACGCGGGTGACCCGGGTTCGATCCCCGGCAACGGCGCATTTTTTGGCTTTTGTTTGCTTTCCAGTTTCCACAACGTTTTCCTTTGGAAAAGATGAAAAGTAAGGCGGCAGAATGAGAAATGATGGGCATGGGGAAGAAATAGCCAAAACTATCTAATCCAAATCAATCACTGTTATTGCTTCTTCACAACACGGTGAGTACAGTTGGCATTTCAGAATCATTGTGCCAACTGGAGGGAAATTGCAAAAGAATAGTATAGCACTAAACCTTTGTGTACAACACTATGTGTAGATAGATGTAGTCAACCCAAAAATTAATGGTTTGGTGGAATCTTTAACTGCCATCACATTGCCATTACCATTACAACTAACGTTTGTGTCACCAAGCCCATACATCATTAAAAACAATTACATGTTGGATGATTAAAAAAAAAATGCAAAGGTATGCATGAGCAACTACATCAATGGTTTTTATCAGAAAAAAAAAAAAAATCAAAGATGATTTTTTGTTGATATGGGCAATGGATTTTAAGGTGATTTTTTTTCCTGTAAGAACAAGTTTTTTGTGGGTCCTAAATGAGAGAGGGATGGCAGAAAGCTATTGCTTTTGTGCGCGTTAGGCGGCCATTCAGTGCCCAGGCGAGCGCTTGCATTGCACACGCCCGCTAGCGTGTCGCCTTCTTTATTTATTTATTTATTTTTGCGTCTTTTTGTTTTTCCCTTCTTCTCTTCCTCTTCTCCCTCTCCTAGTGGCACCTCAAAAACTGTGATATGTGGAGAGCTGATGGGGATGCTCTTATAACAACGAGAGATCGTCAACAAATCAGAGTTGCAGAGTTTTGTACTAGAGAAGTAAAGAAGTGGCTCAAATGCACAATTGAGATTCAGTACTTCTTGGAAGATGATTGTCTGGGTGTCAATTGGTCGAAGAAGTCCGCTTTAAGAGAAGTTGATTGTTCCTAATATATACGGCTATTTTTTTAATACATCTAAAAATAAAATAATTAAACAAAAAATGATGGCGATTAAGTCACATCAACGTCCGCTAAAAGATGAAACCAAGTAAATGGATTATTATCAAACCTAGTAAGAGAGATTGATTGGATCTCATGGGGTAGTTAAAGCAGTTGACTTTGCTTGTATATGACGATGACCAAGCCAAAGTCCAATGTCTAATTACATCTTGCAATTGGCCAAGTGGTAGTCACTTTTATTCATACGTGACATGAAGAAAATATAACTATATTAACATATTTATCAAGTTAAAATACTCAGGGTATGTTTGGTTCATAGGCTAAACACAAGAATAAGAATGAAAGTCATACATATTGTTTGATTAACAACTTTTTAAGTACATGATTTGTATCACTCTCCTTATCCCTATCATTTCATCCCATTCTCATTTCGTCCTCTCCCCTCCTAACTACATAGGATTAGTGACTTAAAATTTTTGTTCTGGTTTTGTTCATATTATGACTTGGATTTTTTGTTCATATTATGATTTGGATGTCAGTATATTATGATCAATTGCTTTATTTTTGTTTTTATATTTTTTAAAACTCATGTTCTAAATATGCCAAATACTTTCACCAAACTCATTTTAATTAGAGGTATTTAATTATCATTCCGATTCCAATTTTCATGTCCATACCAAACACACCCTCACTGTCTTGAAAATGTCTTTAAAAAGTCTGAAACTCCACATTAACACTAAGCCAAATAAACCAGAATCTTGGCTTGAAAACAATGAACAGAAGAGAACAGAAAAATAAAGCCATCAACTAGCAGGAAAAACTGATAGATCATTCTATAAATAATGCTGAATGTAATTTAATCAAGTGCATAAATATCTCAATAGTTCTAAACTCATAGGGAAATATAAGACGGTAACCATCTCTCCGCGATGCAAGTAATCATAAACAGGCTGAAAATGATACTATCTAGCCTATCGAAGCAGAGTCCTAGCTCTACTAATATAACGCGCTTTTACTTGGAGGGGCCATTGGGTTTCTTGGCAGCATCTCCAGATGGGTTCAGCTCATCCCAAGCTTCGATCCAGGTCACCATTGCATCAGCCAGCTTGATGAAGTACTCGTCAACCTTCCCGAGCTTGGCCTTGACTTGTTTGGAAATCTCGAGGTAACAGCTCTGGACAGTGGTGCAGTCCTTTGGAAGAGTAACAGACTGGAAAAAGGGGATCAGCTCCTCTTGCCAGTAGATACCCTTGTATTCCTTCTTAAGGTTCACAAAAGGATTGCTAGCTTTGCTGTGCCAGATGTAGGGCAGACCGGTCTTGACACCCAATCCCATGTGGTCGCAGATTACCTACATACAATGCGTGATAAAGGAAATGTTAAGATCAAACGCTTACCAAAAAGCCAAAAGCTATAGCTAGCAACAAAGAAGGCTCTTCCTGGGACTCCCTGGCTCTGATACCACTTGTTAGGATCAAGCTAGTAGCAAATGCGCAACTTTATTTCCTTATAAAGCCACACACTTTCGAGAACAAGGCCTCTGGGCTTGGCCCTTTACCAAGCCTTAGCCCAACAATCCCCTAGCCACATGGTACTGGACTTGGGCCTTACCGGCCTCCGCCCAACAGGAAGCATTCATAAAAATGACAACAATTGAGGCAGCCAAATGGATAAATAGTGTAAATAGTACCTTGCAACACCACCCAGCCCACATATCATCGTAGCGTCCAATGGGCTGGCCATCACCCATTAGTCCAAAATACATAGCAGGGCCAATTAATTCCCGGTTGAATCCCAGATTCATTCCACACATTGGGAAGAGGGTTCCCTTAGGTATTGTCATAATGGCATCAACATACCTGAAAATGGTTGGAAGGGATTAGCTAGCTCATTAAGTTAACAATCCAAAGAAAACGTAGATAGGAAGGAGTGCCCCCATACCTAGTGTTCCTTTCAAGAGGCTTGACAAGCTGGGTGGGTGCATCATAATCAGGGATGTTAAGCCATAGGCCGTGCGATACAGCAGTTGGTGCACCCTCACGAAGACTGAATGGGTATCCACGGACAAAATCTGCACCATCACGGTATGGATCATACAAAGTGTTGAAAAAGAATGGAGTTGACGGGGACAAGAGGTTCTTGATGTGCTGTTCAAGAGCATTAATGTCCTTGCCAGATGGATCTTTGGCTACCTATATATTCAAAATGACAAAAATTTGAGAAAACAAGAAATGGTCTCATGATCCCAGGACTTGAGACAAGCAAACAATACTTCTTACCAACTCTCTTTTAGACCTTCAAATCAAGAATAGCATAGCATGGTAAAAACTCAAAATAAAGTATATCTTATACAGAAAGTATTTGGCATGTAAAAAAATGATATTAGTCAACAACTGGCACTAGTAATGGAAAACTCATCAAAGTCAATCATCAGATCAGAATAGATAAAAGCCACAAAATTTGGTTCAGGCATGCAAACAAGGTCTGGGAAGACAAACAAATATGATTTAAACAAATACATAATTCTTACTGGCTTCAGGATACTCATCAACTTAGAACATACACAGGACGAGTAAGAAAACAGATAAAAATTCCTTCTTGTTTTTTCAGCTAAATTCCTTCTTGTTTTTTCAGCTATCATACAATGTTAAATGAGTAAGTTGTAATCAGAAGCCTTGTTTTTAACATCATTTTCAAAACTGAAAAATGAAATGTCTTTATCCATTATCCATTTTCTAGATAAAGCCCACACTATAGAGATCACACATCTAAAACAAAATTGAAAGTTGAAACAAAGCAACACATAAATATCTATAAATTAGATAAATATATCTGAAAAGGTAGCATGCAATACTTATGCCAATTTTGAAAATTAAGCATTCAGAAACACCCATAATTCAGATTCAAAATCAGATCTGTAATCAAACTTCACAATCTGACAGACCAAATCGGATCAAATAATTTCAAATCATAACCACAATAAACCTCCAGCCCATGATTCAGATTCTCTCTTGTCAGATCCATATTCAAAACCTCACAACGTCTCGCTAATCGACAGATCAGATCAGATTTCAACAATTCAATGAGCAATTGACTAAGACACGCCTATAAATCAAATTCCAATTTTGAAATTCAAAACAAATATTCAAACCACAATCGAATATAGACACGCATAAATCTGAACTTCAACAACAGAAAATTTTGGCAAAAAAGAAAGGGAGAGGGCTTACAAAGCAGTCATCATCAATGGTGTAGATGTACTTCTTCTTGGAAACCATGTAGCCAAAGCAACGGCAAGCGGAATCCTTGAAGGAAATGCAGGAAGCCTTGGGGCCCAGAATCCGGTTGATGTCATTGCGGTTGTAGAGCTCATAGTCAAACCCGTCGGGGACCCGGATAGTCTTTGACGGGTCGCCGTCCTGGACTATGATCAGATGGTAGGGCTGGAAAAAGGGGCGCCACTGCTCGAGGAAGTCGAGGTTTCGGATGGTGGGGATCACTATATCGAGCTCATCTTTCAGCAGCGGGGTTGCGGGCACAGATGGAGAAGAAGGACCCGCCATTTGAACGCAGCTTGGATGGGCGGGCGGTGCGGGGCGGGTTGAATAAGCGGGTCGTATTTGGGGTTGTGGAGAACTGGTTGTTCAGAGTTGAGGTGTATTTATAGTGTGGGAAGACGAAGACGAAGACCAAAATGCTGTCACGCAATAACGGTGTGTAATTATCGGACAAGATTTTTGCGTTACTTGAGCCTCGCAGTAAAGCACGCAAAAATGTAGTAATAAATAAATAATCAATTTAAAGAAAGCAACAAATGTAATTTTAGTCCCTCCGCCATTATTGTTTTAAGTTATTTTGGTGCGCGTTTGGTTGAAAGGAATGAATTAAGGATGAAAAGAATTGTAATTCGGTGGAAAAAAATAAGGTAAAAATAAAGTAAGAATTTAAATTACATGGTTTGGTATAAATAAATGGAATATAGGAAAGAAGTAATATAAAGATTAAAATACCCTTGTATAATAATATTTAAGGGCAACTAAATACCCTTGTATAATAATATTCAAGGGCAAATACGTCATTTTCTTCTTTTTTCATTTTCCCTTTTCTTTGTATGGATGAATTGAATTGCAATTCATGTCCACCAAACAACCCCTTAAACTTTTTTTTTTTTTTGGAATACTATTGACTTTGTTACAATATAATATATGTTCATACATACTTTTCTCAACCTACTGAAGCACAAAGAGCCAACGCCCCCATTGCGGATTGAACCTGTGACCTCTCACTTGGGAGGGCCACAGTTATGCCTTTTGACCACAAGGTCTTTGGCCAACTTCGCCAGACTAATCTTAAGCCCATAGGACCCCGCTCCTAGAATCACTGTGAAAGTGAATCGCGAGTCTCACAATCAGCACACCGGTCAAGTCCTAATGTTCATGTGTGCACAAGGAATTTAATCCAGGCCTTCTAGTATCATTGGGCCTTATTCCTCGACCGCGCACATTACCGCCTCCGGTCATGACCCTTAAGTCAATCGACGAATCAACTATGCTAAGCCTCGAGAAGTTTTATTTCTTGATAATTAACAAGACGTTTGGGTACAAGGAGGAAATTATTAAAGGAAAATAAATTGCAATGTCGTGGGAAATGAATAAGATGAAATAAAGTAGGAATTCACAGTACATTTCATTATTTGGTAGGTAGGAACAAAATTACTATAAATTTCAATTATAATGTTCGGTATATATGAGAATTGAAATAAATAAGTTGTATAAATACCAAAATGCCTATGTAATTGCAATTATTAATGAAAGATATAGGATTATTAGGAATGATAATTTGGTTCTCACACTCTAAAATTTCTTCTCATGTATTATGAAATTGCAATTTCTAGGAGAGATGTGCAATTCCTCAAATTTAAAGATTTTTTTTTTTTTTGAATGCTACTGACTCTATTACAATGTAGAAAAAGACAGCAACGCCTCCACTGAGGCTCGAACCCACCACCTCCCGTATACAGGGAAGGGTTTGATGCCACTGGACTACAAGGCCCTTGGCAAATTTAAAGATTTTTAATTCCATAGAATTGCAATTCATCTCAATCAAACTCTAAAAATTCTCACTTGTTAGAATTAAATTGGAAAAGGATTATAATTCCTCTTTACCAAACATGTCATTAATAGTTGTACAATTAGTTATAAATGTAATTAAATATGTGTAATTATAGTCAATATGCTAACTTTTGTCATCAATTACCATTTTTTAAGCTAGTCAACTAGTCATAAATATGTGATAAAACTACCAAAAGAATAAAAATAACGATGCTATTATATTATCAAAATAAAGGTAGAAAGAGATTTTATAAATAGTATATGAAAAAAACTATAAAAATATAAATAATTAATGCATTATGTATAAATTATGTATAAATTTAAAAATATATAAAATTGAAAATAATTTGTAAGTGTATAAGAAAGTAAATGCAATGTATAATTTATTATATTTAAAGGTATTATTTAACATCATTAACAACTTAGGCGGAAAAGAGGAAAAAAAAATTGAAAAGAATTTGTGAGTAATTTACAAGAGAGAAATCACAATGTACAAGTTAACAATGCATTTAATTACATTAATAAATTTTTATTCTTATTAAACTCTATCATTATTGATTTTATTATATTTTATTATTAGTATTTTCTATGCGCTATACGTAAAAATAGATGTCCAATATTAGTAATCTATATTAAATTTTTATATTTATTTACATTTTATATATAATAATAATAATAATAATAATAATAATAATAATAATAATTATTATAATTATAATAATAATGTAAATTATTTTTTCTACTCCAATATATAATGTATATATATTATTACCATTGAAGAAGATAATAAAATATACGGTGGATGGATGTGCATGGTAACAATAGTTGGAAAATATAACATAAGTTATATAAAAGTACAATGCTCGATCTCATGACCTCTCGTATGGGGAATCACTACATGCCATCTGAGCACAAGGTGTTTGGCATTATATTTTAGATTATCTATGTATATATTAAAACAGAAGTACTAGCTTTCCCGCTCATTTTAGTCCAAAAATTTTGAAATCGGTCAACATAATATTATATAATAATTACTTATCAGAAATTCTAGCCTTCCTTATCATTCCTTATTTATGGCTAAAATTGACAAAATATTCAAAATATGATTTCATTCCTTATTCTACACGGAAATTAATTTGAAATATTTTAGTCAATTCCATTCCTGTATGGATTCCTTATTTATGTACATATGTTAACAAAATAGTCACACGGAAATAATAATTATTAAACAAAATTATAGTTATTATACCATGCAATTCAATTATTGTTCAAAATATTTTAATCTTGCATACTATATATATATATATATATATATATATATATATATTACTATATGATGTATATTATAGTATTCAAAAAAATTACTATATTATGTAATTGTACGTAATTAGATTCCTCTCATGATAATATTCAAAAAATAAAAATTCAACAATCAAATTACTATATGATGTATATTATAGTATTAAAAAATATTACTATATTATGTTATTGTATGTAATTAAAATGTCACAATCAAATTACTATATGATGTATTATAGTATTAAAAAATATTACTATATTATGTTATTGTATGTAATTAAATTCCTCTCATGATAATATTAAAAAAAAATGAAAATTTCAACAATCAAATTACTATATGATGTATATTATAGTATTTAAAAAAATATTACTATATTATGTTAATGTACGTAACTAAATTCCTCTCATTATAATATTCAAAAAAAATTCAAACAATCCAATTATAGTATGATATATATTATAGTATTAAAAAAATATTACTATGTTATGTTAATGTACGTAATTAAATTCCTCTCATGATAATATTCAAAAAAAAAAAATAAGAATCCAACAATCAAATTACTATATGGTGTATATTATAGTGTTAAAAAATTACTATATTATGTTAATGTACGTAATTAAATTCCTCTCATGATAATATTCAAGCAAAATAAAAATTACAACAATCAAATTACAATATGATGTATATTATAGTATTAAAAAAATTACTATATTATGTTAATGTACATAATTAAATTACTCTCATGATAATATTCAAAAAATAAAAATTCCAACAATCAAATTACTATATGATGTACATTATAGTATTCCAAAAAATATTACTATATTATGTTAATGTACATAATTAAATTTCTCTCATGATAATATTCACACACAAAAAAAAAAATTACAACAATCAAATTACTATATGATGTATATTATAGTATTCCAAAATAGATATGTCAAATTTAATTTATTCTAATAAGATAAAATTGAAATCTTCTCTTCAATTTAATATTTTTGTATTATAGATATTTTTAATTTTATTTGTTTTATTTTTTGAATTTTAATTAAAATTATTAAAATTAAAATAATTTAATTTGATTCGAATATATATATATATATATATATATATATATATTGAATCATTGTTGCATGTCAAAAGTTCACCCAAATAAAAAAATTGTTGCATGTCAATTTGTTTACTTCATCTAACTTTTAAAAATAACTACAATATTATTACTACTATATATAAATTTTTCCTACATAAATGATGTTGGTTTTCAAAGTTTAAAAATGTGAAAGGTATAATATATCATTATTATGATTTTAGCTCTCTACTAATAACAAATATAAGTATTATTGCATTAATTTAAAAGTTTTATAGTTCAAATGCTGTGAACAAATTTTATAAATACCATAAATTATAAAAATTTAAAATCTAAAATAATAGTTATTATTTAAATATTATGAGCTCAAAACAAATTAATTTACGTTAATAACATAACTGAAGAAAAACTAACATAAAATGAACTAATTGAACTAACTTACATTTGCGGAGTTTGAAAAAAAATAATGTTATTGGGTAAATGTTTCACATTTAAATATAATTTTATTAAATTTATTGGAATTCACATATTTAAGAATGATGCATCATCCCGAGTTCTATCAATATAAAACGAAGAAGAATAAGAGATTTTTTTGAATACAAGGCTCAATCTCATGACCTCCCATACGGGAGAATCACTACATGTCATCTGAGCACAAGATGCATGACAAGAACAATAGGTAATAGAACTAAAGAAAAAGAGAAATAGAACTAAAAATAAACTTTCAAATAAATTAGTTAAAAACATATCATAGATTACAAATCTTGAACCACAAAGTCTATTGTGAACCTATTATTTAAATAATGATCTAGAGATGTTTTGATTGTGCTACATTTACGGGTTGAAAAATATTTAGAAACAAAACTAAATGGTTTCTAGACATCTATTACTATTTATGATAACAAACAAAAGCTTAAGGAAAAAACTTGTGTGTGACTGTCTCATGGTCTCAATCCGTGAGACGGTTTGATCTTTAACTAACAAGTCAAGATCTGACCTATTAATCAAAGATCTGACTTAACGGATTAAGACCGTGAGACGGTCTGACACAAGTGTTACTCAAAGTTTAAAATATCATCAAAGTAGATTTTGATACAAAACTCATATATCAATGTAAAATTTTAAAATAAGAATGGTTTTTCATGCAAGAAAAAAATTTATATATTATCAATATCTATATAATAAAAAAAATTATAAATTTCTATTTATATTTTTGCTATATTATATTTATAGTATTTTGTATAATATAAAAATATATATACATTTTTTTTATAGAATTGTGATTATTGCCATAATTATAACGTAATTACTACAAATTAATATATGTTAAACTTAAATTTAAAAATATTAAAATTTCATATATAATAGTTAGACACATTAATCATTAATTATCCAAATTAAATTCTTTTAATTTGTAATGTAATTTTTTAATTATAATTAAAAAATATAAAATATAATTAAAAATAAAATTATAAATTAACAAAATGTGTATTCATAAATATTTAAATTTATAAAAATACATACATACATACATATACTTATGCATTATATTAATCATACAAAATAAAAATTCTATTTGTCAGTTTATAAATTTAATTATTTTAATTATAATATATCAATATAAATTATAATTACAGAAATTATATTATAGAATTTACATATATACATATTAATAAATATTATTTGTATATACACTGTATTACACAATCACATATACAAAATTTAAATTTTACATTTTTTTAAATTTCTAAGTATAATTTCTTAGTTATTATTCATATTGTTAGAATTATAATATATATGAAATAAGATTAGGAATAATTCAATTTAATAATGTAAATTTTTCTCTATAAATTTATATAAATATGTATATGATTAGAGATTATATTAATCGTACAAAATTTTAATTTTGTATGTTATGATAATAGATACTTGACCAAATATACGAAAATTCAACAATATTATTATATTATACATTATAATATATTTGTATTTTTAAATTTTATTATTTAAATTTATAATAACAAAATTTTTTCCGTGCAACGCACGGGTAAAACACTAGTATAGTATAAAATAATAGTCTTGCATATAAAGGAGGATCAATAGAATCATGAAATAACCAGTTTGGTTGGCGTAAGTGACCGTGCATTCTTGTCCATTAAGAGAGGTTGGGAGTTCAAACCCCCGCTTGTATGGAAAAACTAAGGGACAAATAAAAATTAATAAATTGTAGGTGATTTTAAAAGTTAATAGAATAACTAAAATCATGCATAATTTTTTTTGAAAAGAAATACTTCATTAAGCATTAAGGAACAAATGTTGAATACAAAAAGGATAACAAGAAAACCAATCACGGGGACCAGACTGAGAATTAGCCGCTCTAACAAGAGCATGAGCAAGCAGAATTAACTGTCTAAAAAAAACTGCCTAAACAGGAATAATTAAGAGATTAAAACTGTATTTTTTTTTTGCGGGGAGTGGTTTGATATCCCTCCTCCTTTTCTAGTTGATTGTCTTTCTGATGATTTAATGCATTAAGTCTTTTGCTTCAAAAAAAAAATTGTATTTTTTTTGTTTAAAATTATTTATTTTATTTTTTATGACTAAAAGAAAATATTTTAACTAATAAAGAACCAAATCTAATTAATTTTACTTTTAACGATTAAAATTTCATATATATATATATATATATATATATATATATATATATATATATATATATATATATATATATATATATATATATATAGAGAGAGAGAGAGAGAGAGAGAGAGAGAGAGAGAGAGAGAGAGATATAGTTAAAAAGACTAAAATTAAAATAGACAAAAAGAGAAACTGCTGTTGTTGAGCATTTTACATTCATCCTGTATAGTAGTGAGGTAGTATATAAAACTACTGTAAAATAACATAAATAACAAATGCAGATTTGGTATCTTATATATATATTTTTTGATTTTTTTATATACTTCTAGAAATTATTAGATCAAGCATTAATTGATTAGCATGTATTTCAAAACACCATAAAATATTCCAAATAAGCATATTCATGTATGTATGCACATTACTGGAGGGAATGCATATGCATATCTAAGGGTCTGTTTGAAAATACGGTAAATAGTTTCTGAAAAATCATTTTCTAAAAATTAATTATTTCTGAAAACTATTTTCCCTTTTATTTGTTTGATTGAACGTTATAAAATAATCTTTTTTTTATAGCTAAAAGCTAGAAAATTAGATTTTTTTATTTGATTCAATTTTTTAACATGAACATAAATCTATTGCAAAATTATTTCATATAAAATATTAATTATTATAATGATTATAATAATTATTTTTAATATAAAAATAAAATTATAGAATTTTCAATAGTTTTAAAGAGAAATAATAATTATAATAAAATGATGTAAATAAATAATTTTTAACTTATAACTTATTATAATAAAAATAAATACATGGATTGATAACTATACTCTGTAATAATTATGAAGTAAAGAAATTGAAGAAATTTTTTTTTTTTTGGATGTGGCCGGGCTGGATCAAGATTTTTATTATTTGATTTGGGCAAGCTAGATTCATATTTAATCAATAATTGATAAATGTAATAACTTTGAGCTAAATAAATTGAAAAACAAAAACAACTTTTTTTTTTTTGTTGTGGGTTAAGCGAGGATTGTTATTATTTGAATCGGCCTAGTCCAATACATATATTTTACATTATTACCTATAAATTTAATATTTACTAAATATATACTTAATTGGATGATAACTTTGAAAGAAAATCAATAGTTAAGAGACCATTTAATATCAAATTGAAAGTCGATGATGAAAAACTGGTAAAGGTTAATAGATTAATAGTCAATACACCATTTACAAGGCGTTTAGTTTGAGAGAATTATAATTCCATTCCCACTTAATTTCACATAATTCCGAATGCAACTAAATTCCTTCGTTTGGTTGGACGGAATTGCAATTCCCTTATTTTCATGGAATTAGAATCTCATGGCCCCCCATGGAATTTTAATTCCATGGATTTTAGGAAGAAAAAAAGCCAATGATGAGACAAAATTACGCCTCTATTTTTTTTAATCTAAAATTGATGTCAGGCCTTCCCTTCTAAATTATAGTATGTATTATTTTTCGACTTCTCTTCGTGTATGTTCATTTAAATCTTTATATGCAACAACTTTCAGAATTTGCATTCTTTATATGCATTGTTTAATTATATACAACAACATTCATGTTTGTTCTTTAAATTCTTTATATGCAGAACTCTTCAAAATTTGCATTCATGCAACAACTCTAACAATTTGTGAATTATTTTGTCAATTATAAATAATAATAATAATAATAATAACAACAACAACAACAACAACAACAACAACAATGGGCATTTTGGACTTTATACTACTTCTTCTATCTCAATTCCCATGTATACCAAATATTGGAATTGAAATCTCCAGTAATTTTATTCCTGCAAACCAAACACTGAAATTTAAACTCCCATTAGTGTATATATATATATATATATATATATATATATATATATATATATATATATATATAAGATTTAGATCAAATAAGAACTTGTGCCCAAGAAAAAACTATGAAGCAATTAGAGTTGTCTATCTAAAAAGATATAACGGTCTTAAAACAATGAGAGAAGGAAAATGATTTTTTTTTAAAAAAAAAAAAAGAAAGAGAGAAGGAAAATGTGTTGGCATTTTTATAAATAACATTAACTTTAAGTGTAAATAATAATACTATGCAATGCACTCAGTAACACCGTACCATAGAATGTATCTCGTGATACATATATGTGAAGGAAATTTTGTCTACCTTTTTCAATTTATGATTTAGTTTTTTTTTTGTTTAAAATTTTCAATTTGGTTTAAAGTCTTGATGAAATATGTAATTGTGAGTCAAAGTACCTATTAGATCCTTGCATTATAGTGTTTTGTTCAATTTAGTCATTCTATCTTAATTAATTTTGTTTAATTTAGTCCATGTACTTTAAAAAGTGAAACAATTAAAGACAATAGTTTCTTAAAAAAAAAAAGACAATAGTTTTGACGTTGACATCATCTCTGCCATGTCATCATACTTAATGCCAACTCATATATTATTTTATAAATATTTAAAATTAATTATTTTTACCACCAATATATAACATATCTAAAAACATAATAAGTATGAATGAAGGTTATACCCTTCATTTATGTCCATTTTGTCCGTTAAGTTCTTTTGTACATTATGCTATAAAAGTTGTACTTTACAATATACGGAGTATTAGAAAAACATACCCCTGCCGTTATAACTTCCGTTATCTTTTTCACTATTGTTACCATGCACATGCATCCACTATATATATATATATATTTTTTTTTTTGAAAACTACTATATATTTTCTTAGTTTCTTCAATAATAATAATAATAATATATACACATTATATATTATTATTATTACCATGTCACTGACCTTGTGGTCTAGTGGCATTTGGTTGCACCTCATGTTGGAGGGGACAGGTTCGAGCCTCAGTGGAGGCGATGCTGACTCTTTGTGCTTCAGTAGGTTGAGAAAGTAGTTTATGAACAGATACTACATTGTAACCGAGTCAGTAGTACTCAAAAAAAATACACATTATATATGTTAGTTATTTTCTAAAGTATAAATATAAAATTTATAAAAATATTTTACATTATTATTATTTACAATAATTTAAATATCTAAAATCTAAATAAATTTAAAATTTTAATATAAAATATTAATATTGGGCACCTATTTTTTGCGGTGCACAAAAAAACTAGTAATATAAAACATAATAAGTCTCAATCAAAGTTATATCACTCATTTAATAACCCAATGAAGTAGTTCAAGTAGCAAGTTAGTTCTCTTTGTAGGTAGGGGCGGAATAGGCCAGGCCCCTTGTAGTGGCCTATATCCGGGCCTAATTAAAGCCTAGTTAGGCCTAGCTCGTTTAGTAAAAAGGTCATGCTTGAACCAGTTTCAATAGTCTATTAAACTAGACATGCCAGACCTAGATATATCAGGCTCGGCCTTTATGCCTACAAGCCTGGCATATAACTGTTCTTACTATCATAATATTTAATGAAATATTGCAACTTAATTATATGAGTTGATTGTTCATTATTTATGAGATTATATTTTAATGCTATTATGTTTGATTGTGGTGATATACTCATGTAATTATGTATTAGTTTTGTATTAGGTATATTTCTTAAATTATTTCATATTCTTATTAAAGTTTTTAAAAAGTCTTAACATGTATGCTTTAAATAGGCTCAAAGTAGGACTTAATTTGAAGCCTTTTTAATGGCTTAAATATTAAACCGACTTTTAAAAAGGTTTCAGGCCAGGCCAGACCAATTAAAGGCTAGCCTAACAAAAAGCCTACATACAAGCTCAGGACTAGGCCTTGCTTTAGATTTTTGTAATAGGCTCATGCCTAATTTTCTAAAACTCGGCTCGGCTCGGCCTATTTCTACCCCTATTTGTGGTGAAGAATTTCGAGAGAACTCGGATTCAATTCCCACAAGTGACGATTTTTCCTAGGCCAGGTCTTGTGCCTCCCAGAACGAACGAGGATTTGTCAAGTCGACCCGGGCCCTTAAATAGGCGGAGAAAGACCTGGAATACCTCGTTGATTTACCACAAAAAAATAATAAATAAATTTTTTCATTTAAATTTTAATTAACAAGAATTTGTTAGTTATTTTTTAAAATATAAATATTGGACATATGCTTTTGCGCATCGCGCATAGAAAAACCAAGTTACATTAATATGTCCAAAATAAATACATATATACATGCTCACATTGAGATTTGAGCACTCAACCGCTTACATAGAAAATCCACTTATTATCATTTTACAAGTCTATTATCCTATATTAATTGTATTCAAAAAAGAAATCTTATATTAATTAATTCATTGTAAAGAATGATTAAATACCATTTTATAATGGTGTGCCAGCTCCTACGTCTCTCGGAGCGAATGCGGGTGGACCCGAACTGTTAAAATGGTATAAATGTCTTTTCTATGCAAGAGGTAGATTGAATGTTCAAATAATCAAATCTCAATGTAATGTAATATATTGATAAAATTATGTTAGTACCAAACCAGCTATTGTTATGTTATTACATTATTTTTTACAAATTATCTATTAAATTTTATTTTTAATTATTACATTTATAATATAAAGTATTATATATATATATATATATATATATATATATATATATATATATATATTTGTGTGCCTTTATTGGGTGTATTTTTATTTATTTATATGTATGAATGTATTGATGCTTAATATTAAAATAATAAATATATAAATATACACACATGTATATTTGATTATATAAACATATCTTTATTTTATATATGTTATTGTGTTAGTATTATTATTATTATTATTATTATTATTATTATTATTATTATTATTATTATTATTATTATTATTATTATTATTATTATTATTATTATTATTATTATTATATAAGAATTAGTTAACAAGGGCAAAATTGGAATAACCAAGGTAATCTTAGATTACCTAAAAAAACGGGGGTAATCACATTATCTTGAAACATTACCGTCACGTCAGCTTTGAGGTAATATAACATTACCAGGTAATCTCATAACTTGAAACAAACAAGGTAATATAACATTACCAGACTCAGATTACCTAGGTAATCTGAGATTACCCGAACCAAACGGCCCCTAGGGAATATTAGATTGCTGGGAATATTAGATAACTGGGAATGTTAGATTCCTGTCTTTGGTTTAAAATTGAAATAGGTAAATAAGACAACGAAAATAAGATAAATTGATTAAAATGTCAAAAGCTCAATATTAGGAATAAGATAAGGGAATGTGAGATTACCTAAGAAATCGGGGTGTATCTCACATTCCATTCCAATAGCTAAAAACTTCATCGGAAGGTTATGTTACATTCCCTGGGAATCTTACATAACTTGAACCAAATATGGGAATCTTATATTACCAAGCAAATATAACCTTAGTTATCTTATATAACTTGAACCAAACGCCCCCTTAACGGATTCGAAATATGCTAAACATGGTCATAATATCTGTTTGTGGCGTAACTGAGGGTAAAACAACAGTTTACATAAAACGCGGAGATGTCACGTGACATGCTATGACCGGCGTTAACGGCATGGATGGAGAAGTCCTAAGGGTCACGTGTCGAGATGTAAAGGGCGGACGTGGCCTACGGGTCGGCTCGTTCAAAGTCCCCCCCGGTCCCGGATATTATTGTAGTTTTACCAAGGAAATGTTTGGTTCATATGCACATCATTCCTCATGGGCCCAACAATCTTTTCGACTAGAATATTGCCTACTTTCAAATGTCTTGAAAGACTGGATAATCATTTTGTCCTTAAAGCAAATTTTGAAACAAATCCCTCTTGCTTTCGAGGTAATTAGTATAGTATCATCAATCACGACAGAATCGATTACTTATGCTGGGGTGTTTACTTATAAGGAAAATTCTAGTTTGTTTGATTCTTTAAGGCGTTCTCCATTATAAGGATTTTACACAGTTTGTTTGTTTGTTTTTTTTTTTTTTTTTTAAGATGACGTGAAAAAGTGATAAAATAGATAGAGAAAATAATGCATACTGCAAATATGAGGTTTTTGTAAATTATGTGGGACCCAAAAAAACAATGAGAGTTCGCGTGAGATGCAACTCTCACACCTAAACGGGCACACAATTTTTTTCTTCAGATTTTGATTTTGATTTCTCGACTCTCATTTTCTCTTTTCTAGTCACACCTGTAAAATCTCCTCAAAGGGTCACACTTGGGTGAGACCGTCTCACGGATCCTTGTTTGTGAGACGGGTCAGGTCGGGTCGGGTCAAAGCACCATGCAAATGTCATACTTATATGCTCAAATATAACACTAATCAATAATACAATTTTTGTTATTTATAAGAGAAAAAGTAATATATTTTTCATAATAAGTAATGTTGACAAGTGCCTCTTACTTTTAAGGGCAAATATAATACTTTTGAGGACAAATGTAATACTTTTAAATCAAAATGTAAAAGTATTGTATTTTCCCTTAAAAGTATTACATTTACCCTTATAAGTAACAAAAATTTTATTCCTTATTAGTATTACATTTGAGCATATAAGTATGATACTTGTGCATATAAGTATTACATTTGCATCTTGACCCGACCCGTCTCATGGTGAGACGGTCTCACACAAGTTTTTGCCCTCCTCAAAAACCTCACACTATTAAACATGGCCTAAATAGTTAGTATGGATATTTGATAAATATATTTTTTATTGGACTTATTAATGCTAATAAATTGAGAATGAAAAAGATACCTTTGAATAACTTATTGGTATCAATTTACTGCATTATTGTTTTAAAAGTCTAATTTATCTTTAATAGTTGTTGGTTATTGTGGTATTTATATTAATCAATTTTTATTCAAATTTCACTACTACAGAAAACACATTTAACGTCGCATAAACAACGTCGGTTTTTAAACAAACCGACATCAAAGGGATACGACGTCGGTTTTAGTATAAAACCGACTTCATTGAGTTACCGAAGTTAAAACGACGTCGGTTGGTAACCAAACCGACGTCGTTTGGGGTAAAACGACGTCGGTTTGGTTACCAAACCGACGTCGTTGGGTTACCGTTATTAAAACGACGTCGGTTTGGTACCAAACCGACGTCGTTTTTAATATTTAAGTTTTTATTTTTTTTTTTATATATTACGGCGTCGGTTTTGATAATAACCGACGCCGTAAAGTAAAATTAAAAATTAGAACGACGTCGGTTCGTGAGTGAACCGACGTCGTATTTTTATTAATATCTTTTTAATCTAATTAATAAATAGTTTTCGGATTTAAAAAAAAAATAAAAATGAAATAAATATCCTACGACGTCGGTTTTTCCGAAAACCGACGCCGTAGGGCTTTTATTAAAAGCCCACTTCGCAAAAACAAGATCTGGAACAGAAATTAGAAGTCACTCCCAACCCGATCGGAACGCGAAGAGCACTCCAGCCCGCCACCGCCGGTCCGCCAACGTCCATCGGCGACAGCCACACCGCCGTCCGCACCCCGCAACGCTCCGCGACCGCCGTCCGCACCCCGCAACCGCTCCGCGACCGCCGTCCGCGCGCAACCGCTCCGCCGACCCGCGTCCGCCCTCCGCCCGTCGCCAACAGATCTGGAACGCCTCGCCGACAGCCACCTCCATCCGTGACGCCACCGCCACTCCGCACACGCCACCGCCCTCCGCACTCCGCCACCGCCCACGCGACCCTGGACGCCCGGCCTCGGCCAACCAGCGCTGCCGCACCGGCACACCGGACCCCATTGCCGCCCATTGCCTCGGTAAAATTAATTTTTTTTAAAATATATTTCAAATTTCGAATTATTTGTTAGTATATTACGAATTTTAGAAATTATTATATATTTTTGAGCCTATAAATTCCTAATTTCGAATTGTAATAAATTATTATGTACTTTCTAAAACCCTAATTATTCATTCATGTGCAATATTGTTCAATGTTAATGAGTAATCTTTAATTATTGGAAATCTTTTCTATTATATCACTTAATGTGAATCTGTAATTTTTAAATCAATCATTACCGTATACTACCCCTATGAATATTTAATATTTAAATTTGAGGAAACACAGTTTTCTTTGTTTGTAAGTAATTGTTTATAATTAATCTTATTATTATTATTCTTTATTAAAATGTATTTTCCATGACTCTTCATTAATTAATGCAGTTAGGGGCACGATGCCAATTGTACTTGGAAGATCCCACTAGACGTGCAGTAGCATTTGGA
Organism: Ipomoea trifida; assembly: GCA_003576665.1. Lineage (NCBI taxonomy): Eukaryota > Viridiplantae > Streptophyta > Magnoliopsida > Solanales > Convolvulaceae > Ipomoea > Ipomoea trifida. Next base: position 8,354,846 of record CP025654.1, read on the forward strand.
ATAGCCTACAGTGGTGGACAAGTTCATGGGGTTACACTAAATGTAGATCAAGTGAAGGTGAGCATAGACAAAGTCATTGATCCACGTGCAAAGGTACCATTCCCCACCAGTGAAGTTCAGCTTGTAGGTTGTGCATTTCAACAGTTTATTATTTGGCCGAAGAAGCTGACAGAGTTATGTACTCAAGCTGATAAGGTATGTACGCTATAAATGTATTTGTATTTAAAATAGTATACAATTGACTTTTTTAAAAATAATAATTGGTATTTATATTAAAATGGACAGTTAAAAGGAAAGACCAAATCGACTTTTGAATCAGTTGTGAAATCTCATCATCATGCATTGACTTTAGCTGATCCGGATTCTCTGAGTAGATCATGCTTCAAGGCATACAAGATTGCTTGTAGTCTTGAACACAATGTGGTGACGCAAATGCCTCGTGGTGTTGTGGGTAAAATTGATTATGAATTACAACTTGAGAGTTTGGAAATCATGCGCTTGTTGAATATGGATACCTTAGATATTTCTGTTATTCAGTTCTTTATAAGGTAATATGTTTTTAGTATTATTTGATCAAAATAGTTTTAATTTTATTTAACATAATTATTAATAGTTTATATGATTGCTTTTGATTGTGAGCAGGGGTATTTATAAACAGTATGGTTTTCAATCACAAACCAAGTATGGATTTTTAGATCCAAGTTGGATTCAACCGAAACTGGTGACTAGAAATGAGAGGATACAGTATATAAGTGAAACCATGGGATATGGTGAGATGAAAGATTGCTATTTAGGCCCATATAATTTCGAGTAAGTATTTGATTATATTTTAAAATACAATACCTTATATATAATATACTATAAACTAATAAAATTCTTATTTGTAGGGGGCATTGGATGTTGATGGCTATTTGTCCTAAATTGTATGAAATCTATTGGTTTGATTCCATTGGTAATCCGCCACATGATGAGCTTAAAGATATAGTTGAAACGTATGTAAATTTATAAATATAATTAAATACTTATTATTAATATAGTGATGTCAAACATTTATGTATATTTTATGTCTTATATTAATAGGTCTTTGAAGACAACAAGCATAATAGGTGGAAAGAAAGCAAGTCGTCAAGTAAAATGGATTACATGTTCGGTAAGTACGTACCTATATCTTATTGTTTTTTAATAATAAAATCTTAATTATATTAATTATTTCAAATGTAGTGTGCCATACAAAGAGGAGGTACCGAATGCGGATATTATGTGATGAAATTCATTTTGGAAATCATTTCATTGGGAACATGCAAAGGAATGAATAAGGCAAGTACTTTAATAAAATATCTTTCGATCTCCTTCATATTTTTAAAATACTAAGTTATTAATTCTTTTTATTCTCTTTTAAACTTTATAGCTTTTGGAGAGACAAGGAAGATTGCCATACAATCAAAAAGAGATTGATGAAGTTAGAGACATATGGTGCCAATATTTAGTTGCTGAATGGATTGATAGATTACTTCTTTAGCTTGATGAATTGTGAGATTTATGTTAAATACTTGTTGTTTATTAGTGTTATTGAATTGTGAGATTTATGTTGAATATTCAATGTTTTATTAGTTGATGAATGTTTTATTAGTTTGATAAGTTGTGATGTTTATGAGCTTTGATTAATTGAGAACTTTATTAGTTTGATCAATAGTGAATTTTAATGTATTCAATGTTAATTTGTTACACAGGTTCTGAAATTTATGTGTGAGTTGGAAATATACTGTACAGGTTTTAGGTAGATTCATAAAATAATTTTAATATTTAAAAAAAAAAAAAAAAACGACGTCGGTTATTTTATATTAACCGACGTCGTTTATTTTTTTAATTTTTTTTTTTAAATTAAACGACGTCGGTTTTATTACAAAAACCGACGTCGTTTCATTTTTTTTAATTTTTTTAAAAATGAAACGACGTCGGTTTTTTATCAAAAACCGACGTCGTTTCATTTTTTTTAATTCTTTTAAAAATGAAACGACGTCGGTTTTTTATCAAAAAACGACGTCGTTTCATTTTTTTTATTTTTTTTTTTAATGAAACGACGTCGGTTTTTAGAAAAAAACCGACGTCGTTTCATATTTTTTAATTTTTTTTAATTAAACGACGTCGGTTTTTCTTAAAAACCGACGTCGTTTATTATTTTTTAATTTTTTTTTTAATTAAACGACGTCGGTTTTTCGTAAAAACCGACGTCGTTTCTTATTTTAAAAAATAAAAAAATACATACGGCGTCGGTTTTTACAACCGACGCCGTATCATTTATATACAACGTCGGCCAGATCAACGTCGATTTTTAACCGACGTTAAAAGTGCTAAAAAACCGACGTTAAAGGTGTTTTCTGTAGTAGTGTTTATATTTTTAATATCATTGAAATCACTTAGAACCCGATATCTAAATTGACTATTGACTATTTCATTAAGACATGATTCTGATCAAATAAGAACATGCGCACATGAGAGAACTTGTACTTCAAACACATGTTACTTGCATTTCAAAGTTCAAGTTATTTACAAAAATAAGCGGTCTTTTTAATTGCTTATGATATGTTAGATATTTTCAGATGGACAACTCAAATTAATTCATATTAATATTTTGGACAGCAGTTTCCACCAAAGTGCACCACATAATTATTACTCAAATTATGAACTATATTTTTAATATAATATGAATTTTTAAAAAATTATATATATATATATATTATTTTAAAATCTTATTAGTATTAAAATGTTTTTTAAAATAATAATATATATTTTTTAAAATTCATATTATATTAAAAGTATAGTTCATAATTTCAGTAATAATTATGGTATGATTAATATTATTAAAGTAAGAATATTAGATATGATAAATTACTAAATATATTTATGGTAACATTTAATTAAAATCTAAATAAAATCAAACTTATTTCCTATATTACTCCAATATATACTCTGTAATATCTACATACATTATTACCATTGAAAAAAAAATATAAGAACAGATATTGCATATATATGCATGTTCATGGTAATAATAATAGGAAAAAGATAATATAATTTATAACGGTAAGGTTATTTTTATCCAAAAATTTGTATAGTATAACTCTTATATCATAATGTATAAAAAAATTTAACTCAAAAAACATCTAAAAACATAATAAGTCTCAATCCAAGTTATACCCCTGGTTTGTGTCCGTTTTTTCCGTTAATTTTTGTTGTACCTTATGCTATAAAAGTTGTACTACATAATTTTTTTGACAGAAATATCCCTACCGTTATAACTTTTGTTATCTTTCCACATTATAATTACCATTCACATGCATACACAATATGTTTTCTTACATTCTTCAATGGTAAGTTTGAATTCATTTATATTTTAATTAAATATTACAATAGTTATATTTAATAATTTATCATTTCTATAATTCTTACTTCAATAATATATATATATATATATATATATATATATATATATATATATATATATATATATATATATATAAACACACTATTATTTAAAAATATTAATAATATAAATGAGCAGCAACATAATGCATTTGCAGTTGAATTGAGACAAGATTTTTGGATATCAATATGCGGAAGTTGTTGAAAGTGGAAATCAAGTATTATGTATATCCGTATATGAATATGAATTTATAAGGGCTCTAATTAGAAGAAGACTATATTTTTTTCTCAAAAAAAAAAAAACGAAGACTATATTTAAACAAATTTTATTCATTTTCAAAGACAAAAATATTGTAATACAACGTTGAGTACCCTTAAAATCACAGTGGAATATATTCATCACAATGAATTTGAATTTCTTGTATTGATTTCAAATACATACACAACAAAAATTTTACTCGAATATCTATGAAATTTCGCTAACTAAAAAAAAATGCATTATATCTATTTCAAAATTATTTATTAATTGTGTTTAAATATTAGGCACAAGTCTTCACGCAAAGCGCGTAGAAAAAACTAGTACATAAATAAGCGATAGATATAGCATGGATTGAAACTTATTATGTTTTTAGATATACACACACACATAATTGTGTTAACTGTTATGTTGAATTATTATTAACAAAGTATGTTTATTATATTTTTAATATTGAATTATTATTAACTACGTATTATTTCTTTATAATTATAACATTAATATTAATAATAAAATAATTAATAATAATATGATAACAATAAATTATTTTATAAAATACTTTAAGAGTTAACTAAATAACATAATATACGCCAAACACCTTGGCAGGTAGTGACTTTTTATATGGTTTTATTAAGAATGAATTCTAATATTATAGCATTATGTTTACAATTTATTCATTATTCTTTTTTACATTCTTATAATTTCAATATTCTTTTTTACATTCTTATAATTCCAACTTACCTTCAAAATATTATATAATAATAATGGAATTTTAACTAAATAATTTCAATTTACCTTCAAATATTTTATATAATAATAATGTCATTTTAACTAATTAAAAAGTTGACAAAGACTTTGTAGTCAAGCGGCATGAAGTGACTGTCCCAAATTGGAGGTCATGGATTGGGCTTCAATAGGTTGAGAAAGTATATATATATATATATATATATATATATATATATATATATATATATATATATATATATATATATATATATATATATATATATATATATGAATAGATATTACATGTAACAGGGTCAATTGTACTTAAAAAAAAAAACTAATTAAAAGTTCAAATTGAATCTCATTTCCTAACATTTCTGTCTCTTTTCTTTTTTTTGGTAGAAGAACAGGACCGAAGTCCCAAGAGTTACCGCCATCTGCCAGTAGCTACACACTGAGAGTCGCTGACGAGGGCAACACGAAGATCATTTGGAGGACTGTCCAGGATGGTTGTGCCCCAAGGCGCCTCGTGGCGCCCATATTCGCCAAGTGATCTGCACACTGATTACCTTCACGGAGAACATGAGCTAGCTTAATACTTTGAAACTGCCCGATTAGGGCCTTACATTTAGAAATTAACGTGTTGACGTTGTGGGAGCTGTCCAGGTTCTTTTCAAGAGCTTGCTTCGTTGTCTCTATTACTATATTTGTCAGTTTTGCAAAACTTGAAAGTAGAGGTAAACATCGGTCGGTTTTGGTCGATTTTTGCTTAATAACCAAAATAACTGAAAAATATTGACCTTTCAATAATTGACCAAAATAATCGAAATCATTCTCATAACTGAACCGACTGAAAACTGAAATTTTTACTCAGGTAATTTTTAAGCGAACTTAATTAACTAACATGTTATAATTTATTCCTTTAAAAAAAACATGTTATAATTTATTGAAAAATATAGTCTTCACTCAAAAATTTAAATACTAAAAACAAATTACTAGTTATTACAATAAATCCACATAGAAAAGCAAGCAGCAAATACGCTGAGCAGATAGCATATTCGCAAGTTCCAATGACAGAACAAATAACTTATACCGTAACCGATAACAGACTGAAAATCAAAATTTATCGTCGATTCAATTATCGATCGTCGGTTTCTCAATCGGTCTTATTTTTTGCTAACCCTATTTGAAAGAATTGCAAAATACATTGAAAGTTGATGTACTTTCAAAGAAGCGCTCAATCTAATTTGAAAGGGGAAATCATGAATGGATAATAGCAAATTAGCAATAAGCTAAGCATGTCATACCAAAAAATTATTTATCCTATTGCCGACATTTGGTTGCAATGAGAAACCTAGAGTTAAAAAAAATTGCATTTGCATGAAGAAAAATAATGACATATAAAGTAAAAATATAAATTTTATTGTTTAGTTGGTATGGATAAAATTATTCAAAATTTATGTTCTTGTGTTTTATTTATATAAAAATTTCGAGAACACGTAATATAAAGATAAAAATGTCACTGTCTAACAACAACAATAAAGTAAAATGAAATAAATTTTATAATAATAACAAAAACATTATAATAAATTATAAATTAAAGTTAATATAATTACATTTAATTTATAATATTATAACAAAATATAGTAAATTATAATCATAATAATAAAATAAAGTATAATAATTAAATAACTTTTTTGTTGTTGTTATCGTCGTCGTAATCATTATCAATTGGATGAAGGATATTTTGTCTCGAGAATTCAATGAAATAAAAAATTTTAAAGGGGAGGGCTGGCATTTCAATTCCACAAAATAGAAAACTTTTAATTCTTTTCAATCAAAATATGAAATTTCTCACGTTTCAATTGTTAATAAAGTTTAAACTGTTTAGACTACTAAATAATTTCTTATTTTTGCAAAAGAGGGTTGGGAGTATTTTATAATCAAAGCACGAACTTTGAAATCTTACCTTGGAGGTGAATTTTTAGTTGTATAACTAGTATTTTCACCCGTGCGATGCACAAAATGAATTTGATATAACGACATTGAATAAAGAAAATAAGCTATTAGCATGATTCGTACTTTAAATACACAACTATGAATGTATCTCCAATTTGTTATATTAAATCTTATATATTAATTACATATATATTATTTGGTTTGCTAACCACTACAATATTTTTTTGAAATAATAAAATCAAATAAGTACATAAATGCCAAGGACCTTGTGGTCCAATAGCACCAAGTTATTCTCTCATGCGGGAGGTTGTGGGTTCGAGTCTCAGTAGAGTTCTTTGTGCTTCAATTGGTTGATAGGAAGGAAAATTACAAATTGCATTTTATTTAATTAACTGGACTAAATGTTGGTGCACCAACAACTGATTCTAACAAAGTGTATTATTATGATTACACAATGACTCGTTTTCTTTAAAAATAAAATGTATGAGCTAATATAAATGAATAACGAATAATTCATTCAGTAATAAACATTTCATTTTATATGTTAATTATATATTTATTACTTAATCATTTTTATTCTACAATTTTTAATTACATATTATATTCAAGATGAACATAATCGTAAAATATAACATATAATCTATCAATATAGATTAAATTCAGAATAAAGTTACTATAATAATCAAATTCAGCAGCATTGATACAAAGTAATTTTTAGAGAAAATACTACTCCATACTTATTTTTGTTCCCTCTTCCAATAATACCAATGGTATAAATAATTAGATTATATAAACATGTCTATCTATCTATTTTTTTTTTTAATATATACACTACTCTACAAAGAATATGACTATACTATTAAATAAAAAAAAATTCAACATAATCTTTTTAAAAATAAAATTCAAAATACTCCACATATATTTCCAAAGATCATCAACATTGTCAATTGTCATTTAATTAGATAAGAGGGTGTGCATTTAAACAAGCTAGCTAGCTAAGAGAAAATGCAATGCAGGGACCATTAAAGTATGACTGAAGTAGCTTCTTCTTTATATATTGTTTATATTCACCGTCTTCGTGTCTTATTGTTTATTCCTTATATATTTGAAGATGAAAAAATTGGTATATATCTACACAAAAAATATATCTTTCATACAAATTAATTAGGATAACAATTTATTTCTATAACCGAGTTGCTCGAGAATGAGCAAATTTGTCCAAGTTATACAAATCCTAAACAGTGATATTTAAAATGTCTAAAGTTTTAGCACCGGATGCATATATCTACACATTGACTATTAATTAGGCAATATTTGCTAGAATTCAAGCAAGGATAACACCAGAAAACATAATCGATCAAACTTATTACTTCAATTCCACTATATAATTTTCGATGTTATAATTTATATAATTGTATATCGGTCCAAATATTCTTAAACCATTCCGTAAATATAGAATGCGTGAGTTATATCATTCACCTAATCCCACTTGAGATTTGAGAAAGGCATGCCAAGCGCTCCATGAATTAACAAAACTTATGTCAAATACAAAGAAGTCAGCCGAATTTTTACACTTTGGATACAGGGTAAAATTTACAAAGTGACGGCTGTGGGATTTGAACCCACGCCCTTTCGGACCAGAGCCTAAATCTGGCGCCTTAGACCACTCGGCCAAACCGTCAAGATGAAATTTTTTTGCTCATGATTTAATTAATAAACAAAGTAGAGATGGTGACAGAAAGACATAATTGTATGTATATACGCAATTGAATTTATATGCTTGCTAAAATATTGATTTCTTTTGGGGTTTATTTTCTAGTAACTTCTAAAAGTAAATGTGTAAAACAAACTTCTAATTAAGGGGAGCCTCCTTTCTTTCTTTCTTTTTTTTTTTTTTTGAATTTTTTTTTTTTTTTTTTTAATATTATTATTATTATTATAATATAAAACTTATGGATGCTTTTATAAGTCATTTTATCAAACATCTTTTTTTCTTTACTACTTTCTCAACTTATCGAAGCGCCTCCACTGAAGCTCGAACCTACCACCTCCCGTATAAAAAAAAAGGTTTGATACCACTAGACTACAAGATCCTTGGCTATCAAATATCTTTTTACAAATCATTATACAATCTGGTGCTCAATCTCATTAACACAATCCACTATCCACTAACCCTTAACTGCTAATCTTAACCTCCGATTGCCAAATAAGGTGACAGACATCAACATCCTACAAACGCAAAACTTTACTCGTGCAACCCACATTAGAAATTATCCCTACTCCAATCATCATTCATCACTTAGAAGAATTCAAATCCATTTTGGGCTAACCCAAATAAAAAATGAATCATACAAATATTTGTACCGCAAAATCACCACACGAAATGCAAATGTTGCTAATACTTTCCAACAATTAAAGTAGTAGTAGTTCTTTCAATAATAATAATAATAATAATAATAATAATAATAATAATTCTTTTAAAATAATAATAATAATAATAATAATAATAATAATAATAATAATTCTTTCATTTTTTAAAAAGACAAAAGGTATGAGAGGATGGCAAAATTGTCTTTATACCAACAAAATTGCCAGTCCTCTCCAACGAATTGCAATTCATGGGGGGTTCATCATTTGGAGGATTGCAATTTCGTGGAATCCCAATTCCCTCCAGCGTATCACATTAAATGGTGGTCTAGGTGGCTAGTCGACTAGCGACCGCCTAAGCTCCGCCTAGGCCGCTTAGGCGCTGACCGTTTAGGCTTCCTAGACGTCGACTAGACCTCTTACACACCGACTAGGCCGCCTAGTCGGCCGATTAACTATTGATCTTTTTTTTTTAATGAGTTATTTCACTCAAAACAACATCGTTTTGAGCAAAATAACCCTAAATTGTACAAACTCTAGATAATTTAATATTAGGTTAATATTTATTATTTTAGTATTAACTATTAATGTATTATATAATTTATAATTATTAGTCTTTAAAAAAATTAAAAATACTTAAACAAATTTTTAAAAAATAAAAATAAAATAAAAATACACGGGCGCCTAGGCGCCGATTAATCCCCGGCTAGGCGTCCTAGGCGCTAGGCGCTCCCCAAGCCCCCAAGGAATGCCTAGCGATTTTTTCAACCATGGGATTTTGTTTTTATTAATAGTATAGATTAGATGGATTCTACTAAGTATTAAAGACGTTAATTCAAATGATTGACACATGTTTAAATCTAATAATTATTAAGTTATTGTATGTTTGTAAAGATAAATTTTAGGCTAAAGTGTCATTCCGCACCATGAACTATATTGGATTATTCATGTCGCACCTTGAACTTTCATAACGTCCATTTCGATACACAAATCATTAATATTTTTTTCATCTAGCATTTTTCACAAGTTACCAGGTTACTATGATGACATGGCACAGGTAATTAGCTTATGTGGATCTTCTTTTTAAGTCAACCCACAAGTTTTAAGTAAACCTCAAAAATCAACGCCTCACGTTGCCCCTCTCCTGTGCCTTCAGCCGAACCAGTGCTCAGTGCTCACTAGACCAAATCACCACAGCCCCTCCACAATCCACTGCTCCTCCCCTCCCCTGCGACAGCGTGCGCTGAGCCCATCAACGACCTGCCTAGGGGTAATCGCGGTTTGTTTCGGTTCCGAACCGCCGATTCACGGTTCCAAGGTTACACAAACCAGAACTGGAACCTTATATAAAGGTTCCGGTTCCGGTTAAACCGGAATTTCTTTTTTTTTTTTTTTCTTTTTAGTATATATAATATGTTTTGTTATTATAAAAAACATATTATAATTTTTTTTTATTATTATTTTAGCTACTGCCTACTGGCAGTAGCTAAATATAATTTATATATATATATATAAATTATATTTAGCTACTGCCAGTAGACTACTTATAACTTGTAGGTAACTTATAAAAATTGCTAGATGAAAAAAAATAAATGATTTGTGCATCGAAATAGACCTTATGAAAGTTTAAGGTGCGGCATGAATAATTCAATATAGTTCATGGTGCGGGATGAGACTTTAGCTTAAATTTTACTATGGTTAAAAATCTGTGTATAAACAACGGCAGTATATCAAGACCTAAATACAAACATTAGGCAAGTTTTGATTTTGCAGTGTACCCATCAAATGGTTTTATCTCTTCCAAGGAATTGACAAGTTTCATCTAAAGATAGGCCATCTTCCACACAAAAAGTTGTGCCTAAGGGTGAGCAATTAATTGTCCACTACCACTATCATCCACCATTGACACAGCCCCATTGTCCACCCTCATTGTCCTACTATTTTACTTATTAAATATAATATATATAAGAGTGTCGAAGCGTCAATTTTTCAGGATACAATAAATTACAATAGTATATCCAAGCATTCAAATATACTATTTTCAGCGAACTAGAACCAAGATGATCACATAATATTTGAGAAAGTGTTGGTAGAGTTTGTATAGAACGGAGTTGAGCATCTTCTATTCGCTGGGATAAAGCTTTTCTTCTGTAGGGGCCTTGTGCAGTAAACCCCTACGGGTATAGACAAAACGCAAGAGAAAAATAGAGAATTTTTAAGCTGTATCCTTAAAAAACTTATACATAACACGATGTATATATAGGAGATGTGAAATTAATAGTATTCGTCTTCTGAAAATTTGAAGTCTTCCGGAATAGTAGTTTCTACTCGTATGTAAGCTCTACGGGTTTTGCTTCTATGCCAAATATAAAACTTTATTGTTAGAGCATCCGTATCTACAAATTTGAAATGTTTGTTAAAATTATTTGAACAAATTAAGTCTCTTCAATTTCAGGAGTTACATAATTTAACTCCAATTTAATTGAGCTTTAATTTTGTAATAACCTCCACACTTATGTGAAATTAAATAATGGTTACAGAATTAAATATGTAATTACAGAATTAAATTGGAATTACATTATATAACTCTTAAAACTGACAATTTTAATTTGCTTAATTAATTCCATAATACATTCCCACATCCCAGAGATGCTCTAACAATAGAGTACTAAAAGCACATTACTTTATATACTATCAAATAATGTACATTCAATATACAAATAATGTATTTTTTTTTATACACAAACAATGTATTTTAAGTATATTAAATAAATATACTTCATATTCATAATTCATACAGCTATGACTATGGTCCACACAATAATTTACCAAGCAAATATAATACAGAGTAGTAATTTGTTTTATATTCATGTTATGAGTTGCAATCACTATTCCATAGATAATAGTCCACCTTGTAAGGTGGACCACTGACTTAAAGTCCTTTAATATATTGAAAGTTGATTTTTAATACATTTAATGCTCTTTTTTTTTTCTTTTTTTTTTTTTATTGAAAGTTTATTATTTGGTGTGCAAAAAATTAAAATTTTAATCTATCAAAAATAAACATTTATTTATGATCAAGATTGCCAATCCTTATACCATGGACTAAGGTTCATATTGCACTCTGAACCATGGTTTATGTGTATGTATTTTGTGTTTTGCGTTATAAAATTCTGTATCTTTAGATTATGAATTATGTATTTGAAATAAAATAGTAATTGTACCTTATGTTATGAATTTTTGTGTCTTGCGTTGTGAAATTCTGTGCCTATGAACACAAATTATGTGCCTAAATCATATTTGAAAAATAAGTAAATATATAACATGTGTATGCGTTTTGTGTTATGATTTTTTATGTCTTGTGTTATGAAATAATGTACCTTACGAGTGTAAATTCTATAATTCGTTGTTTCAATCCAGGGTCTATAATGCTATATGTTTTTTTTTTTTTTTTAATGTTTGGTGTTATAAAATTCTGTACCTTACAAGTATAAATTATGTAAATCGTCATTTCAATCCAGTATCCATAATATTATGAGAGCATTGATCGTGAATATAAATTGTGCCAAATTGCAATGTGGATAATGGTCCATAGTATAATTGGGCTATGAGTTGCCATTTTAACAAATCCTTTTAATATCAGTCTATTTTCCTTAAAACAGAGCCCTAATTTAGCAGAATAACAAGCCCACAATTGAAGCCCAAACTGCTACACAACTCCTTTATATACCGCCCTCAAGAAACCTAAAAATGCTAAAAGCGCATCCTCTCTCAAACCCTACAAGCGAAAAGTGGTGGCGGGGTCGGCTGATCTGAAATGGGAGGCGAAGGTTGACGGAAATCTATAGGGACTTGTGGTTAGGAAAGCTTCTATGTGCTCCGAATCGGTGTTATGATCTAAGCTTTCCTATACCACATATCCCTACGGCTTTCCGGTTCCTCTCTCATTTCACATCATGCTTTTTGATCTTGATTCGTAAGGCTTAAACTGGTTAAAAAAACTCTGTTATTTTTATCATACTTCAAATACCCAGTGTGGGTTTTTGCAGCCATGTGGTTTTGATCTTGTTGTTATAGAAACATGTTTGTGATATTTGCGTTATGAATGTGGGTACTTGGTGTTATTCTTTTATGTTTGCAGATCTATGGACTATAAACTGGGATTAAAATAAATGTGGGTTATTTTGGGTTTAGGGATGGAAAGTACATTTTTGCCCTTACAATTAAGCTTGATCGGAGAGATTAAGAGAATCCGGCGACATTTGGCCGGCAATTTCGCTGGAGTGACCAAAATTGATACAAATTTTAAAGTCGTGGTATGCAATTAATATTTTTGAAAGTTGTGGACCAAAATTAATAGTACCCTTATATTTAGTAGACCAAAATGACAATTTGTTTTTTACTTTATTTTAAGCATATAATTCTTTTTATACTGTAACATACTGTGTACATATAAAATATTCAATTTTTTATACTTAGAATATCCTTTTTTTTTTCTCTTATTTCTTTATTTTGTGGGTCAACTCTTAGACATCACTATGTAAATATCTCATTCTATTTTCTTTACCTTTTTTTTTTAAAAGAAAAAGCCAACTATATTACGGAGTAATAAACACGAATAAGATCTTGAATTCAAGAAGGAAGGTGAGAATCAATGATTTCTTGACTCTAAACTTGCATGAATTAAAAGGACACTATATCGAATTGTTTCAGTATTTGACACTCTTTAATGCCACATTGTTGGTCCTACTCTTTCCAACTTAACATATCTATTATTTTATTTATTTTTTATAATTAATAATTTTAATATTATAATTATAATTTTGATTTTAAATAAAAAATAAAATATAATTTTAAAATAAGGGTTAACTAAATCATTGAATTGCATGATAATGCAATTTATCTAATTTGGACGTTTCTAATAGGTCATTCAAATTAAAAATATTTATAATTATTTAATAAATACTTAATTCATGCTCAATATTAAAACATTAATAAATACAAATAAATAATTAAAATTTATAATTCGAATTATATATACACAAATAATATATGTATTTTATACACACATATATGATTACCATTAATAGAATAATGTATGCATGAGAGAATGATTTTTAGCATATCATACTTTCAACAAAGAAACTTAGACTATTTACCCATAAGATTTCATCACACTACTACTTATGTACATTGTTTTATTATAAATACAATGTAGGTTAAGGTTGGTAATTATTATGTGAAAACTTTGACAGACTAAAACTGATTGAATTTTGCAACAATATAAAATCTTATTAGTGGAACCACTTACATTTTTTTTTGACAATTATAATAAAACATTTAAAGTTGACAAATTAATATTTGGAAAATGACACTTTTTTCCTAAATCATATGCTCATAGCCCTTTTTCCTTTTGAATTATTCATGTATCAACATTAGGCTCTTCAATTATTTTGACTTTGTCAAATAAGGTTTAGACCCTTAAAAATAATGGCAAAATAGGCATTTTTTAAGTTACTTTTCTTATTCAACAAATTGTTGCTTATATGTGAGAATCACGTACGATGCATGCGAAAAAAGAATAAACACCATTTGTAAATATTATAATTTTAAACTAATAATAGTAATAGAATTAAAACTTAAACATAAAAGTAGCAATAATGAATCATTTGTGTTTAAGTCTTAATTATGTTACTAGCATTAGTTTAAAATTAAAATTAAAATTATAATTATAATAAATGATGTTTGTCCTTTTTACACATTTAATATTTAACATTTGTATTTTGTAACAAATATAATTTACAATCCAAAAACCAAAGTTCAATCTAACCCGATTTTATTGAGTTTGCCAAATAAATATTTAAAAATTAAAATAACATTTTTTTTAAAGAACATAATGTATCAAAAAATCTAATTTATACCACTATAAATCCAAAATTAATCTCTTAAGAAAACATTTTACATATATAAAAGGAGTTAATTTCTTTTTTGGTCCTAGATTTATATGTGACAATTCACTTTTAGTCTTTTTTTTATTAGAATATCTTTATTTGGTCCTAGTATTATCGTGACATGACCAATTTTAGTCCTCTAGCAACATAATCGTTGAAATATCGTTAAATATAAGGACATTTCAATCTTTTTTTATACAAAATATGTTGAACCGCTATATTTTTTATGTTTTTTTTTTAAACATTCATAATTGAAGACCGAAATATCCTTGTATTTAATGATATTTAAACTGATTTGTTGATAAATGACAAAAAATGGTTATGCCACAATAATACTAGGACCAAAAGTGGATGTTCTAATAAAAAAAGACTAGAAATAAATTGTCACATATAAATCTAGAACCAAAAATGAAATTACTCTATATAAAAGCATGTTTAGACATTATAAACACCAATAATACATAAACCCAAAAAATTGAATTATTTTTAGAGTTAGACATTATAATTGAATATAATTGTTACAATAGAAATATTTGAGGTTTTTTCTATTTTTCTTTGTTTTTTTTTTTCTAATATTATTGACTCTATTACAAATGGGAGGTCACATGTTCGAATTTAGTGGGGATATTGATTCTTTGTACTTTAGTATGTTGAAAAAATATGTATGAACGTATACTGCATTGTAATAGGTTTTTTTTAAAACAAATTCTAAATTTTGAATATAATTATCACAATTTATAAAGGTTTGTGGTTTTTTTTTTAATCATCAATAAATTTATATTAGATGTACATATATGACATTAATAATTTGTATTTTGGGATTCTCCACCCTAGAAAAATCCTCATCACGGCAAGGATCAAAAAAGAATTTCATTAATTACCCTACGGGTGCGGGTGCAAGTGGAGGAAGAAATATTTTGTTCCTTCCCTCCCACCTCACTCAATTGTCATTTCTAAATTGTGAAAAAATCTTTACATGTTAAATGTTAGAAACTAATTATCAATATTTAAGTATCAACTATAAAAATATATTGAGCGGACCAATAACTTCTTCAACAAATTAAAGCATGTGCTCCATCTCAACTAAAAGCCTAATTGATAGTTGGACTGCACATATTATATTTACTCAACGTGTGCGGTGGATTTCCAAGAGTGACGCGGAGAACCCATGATCTTTTGCATGGCTCTGATACTATACCAAATTGAATTATGTGCTCCATTCAATTAAAAGCCTAAGCTGATAGTTGGACTGCACATATTATATTTATGCTCACACAACACAAATAGTGATTTTTTTTTTTTTAAAAAAAAGGAAAGAAAAAGACAGCTTTAATTAAAAGATATTAATTACGAAAAGTATGGCCACCAAATAAAGAACTGACTCATCAACTCTCTCTTATGCTCTTCAGTCTCCCATCACTTATCCCGCCAATTACTTCATCTTGTAATTGAAGGAAGCCTTGATTAGACAAATTAAACATATGAAAAAAGCATAATCAAAATGGTAAGAGAAAGAGATGGGAGAGAGAAATGGAATTATCAGACTAAGTTTCTTCAACTACCATTTGGTGTAATATCACCATTCATTCATTCACTACTCACATTATATGCTAATCAAAACCTCTTCTTTAATACTCCACATACCTCTATGTCTTCTCTGCATTACTGTGAAACATTCCTATAGTCTGGAAAACATGTCCCAACAGGCAAAACATTTTTGTTCTCCTACAACCTTAGCAAGGCTCAGCTTCTGTGCTGTCTTCTTGTTCTTGATCTTTCCTCATGCAGGTAGCCACATCTATCTTTCTGTCAATCTGCAATTTTTATTTTTATTTTTCCATTTTCATTTGCTGCAATTTTTTTTTCGGTAAATTCACTGGGTCTTTCTCCGTCCGTATAACGGTCCGGGTCCACCCAAGTTCGTTCCGAGAGGCACAGGAGCCGGCCCAGGTCTGGGATTTTCATTTGGTGCATTATATTATATTGATCTTTGCTTTTCTTACTTCAGAGTCATTTGATCCACTTGATCCCTTTGGGAACATTACAATAAAATGGGATGTCATGTCTTGGACAGCTGATGGATATGTGGTAAGTATAGTAGTATAGTAGTACAGTAGCATTAGACAGTGCACATGGATCAAACCAACACTAACAACACTTTGGTTCATATGGGAAGAAATAGCATTCTTGATATATGTTTATTCCATTGGTTGGTAAATAAGTCTTTTTTTATTCTGGAAAAGTTATAACTTACACCCCACACTTATAAGTTAATTATAATGTTTAGACAATTCAGAATTTAAGGGCAACATTTATAATGGGTATGGGCAATATACATGCATTCACATGTTAAGAGAACTCAAGGATAACATTTATACCACATAGAATTGATGGGTGACATTTATAAATGTCCTATAAGTGGTGAGGTGCATAAATTATAATTTTTTATTTAATTTTTGAGAATGGGTTATTCCTTTTACATGGGAATATTGGAATAGCTACTTTAAGACATCTTGATATATCAATATTAAGCAATTCCTAAAAATTCGAGAATATCCTATTTATTGTAATGTCTAATTACCCTTTACGATTTATATCATTCATAATGAAGGCCATTTATGTCTTTTAAAGATTTACTTCACTTGTATTTCTAAAACCAACTAAACATTGTAATGAACAGATACTACATTTTAACAGAGTCAATAGTACTTAAAAAAAACATTGTAATGCAATTTCTGAAGGAATTGAAGTTGATTTCTTACTTTCACAAACAAAATATAATTTGTATTTTATTCTTTGTCCATTTCATTTTGAATCTAACTAATTAGCCAATGAAATTATAAACCTATTTCTTGTGTGGCAAAAATTTGTTCGTGAAACGAGTCGGGTCAAGATGGAAAAAAAGTATATATAACACTTATACTAGAAAATGTAATATTTATATTGGAATGTAATACTAATCATTAATAAAGTGTTTTTTACTTTTTTTTTTTTTTTTTGAGAACAAAAAGTGTTTTTTACTTATAAGGGGAAGTATAATACTTTTGAAAGAAAATGTTATACTTTTACATTTTGATTTAAAAGGATTACAGTTTTTTCTCTAAAGTATTACAAATTCTCTTATAAGTAACAAACATTTTATTCTTAATTAGTATTACATTTTTCAGTATTACATTTTTATCTTGAGTCAGCCTGTTTCACGGTCATCACAGGAGAGCGGTTACTCTTATTGTGGACTATCTCAAGTAAAGATGAATAATTGATATGATTAAGGAATGAATTATGATATGGTGCAGGCTGCAGTAACTATGAACAACTTTCAAATGTATAGAGCCATAATGAGCCCAGGGTGGACACTGGGGTGGTCATGGGCTAAGAAAGAAGTGATATGGTCAATTGTGGGAGCACAAGCCACAGAGCAAGGGGATTGCTCCAAATTCAAAGGGAATGTGCCACATTGCTGCAAGAAGACCCCCACAATTGTTGATCTCCTCCCTGGGGTTCCATATAACCAGCAATTCTCCAATTGCTGCAAGGGTGGGGTGGTGGCGTCTTGGGGCGAAGACCCCTCGGCTTCTGTGTCGGCGTTTCAGGTGAGCGTCGGGCTAGCCGGCACGTCTAACAAGACCGTCAAGCTCCCCACCAACTTCACTCTCATGGGTCCTGGCCCGGGCTACACTTGCGGCCCGGCAAAGATTGTTCCCTCCACGGTCTTCCTCACCTCTGATCGTAGACGAAAAACTCAAGCATTGAGTACGTTTCAACTTATCTCAACTCCTAAATTGTTAGATGCTTACTCCGTGAAAACCTATAATTCATAGTGAAGACATAATTTTATTTCCTTTTACTCTGTCACACATTTTTTAGATGCTGAGTGCTAGATTTGATCTTTTTAAGTCCTTTACTGGCCTCTGCTCAACTTAGCCCTTTAAGTCATTTATTGGTCTCTGCCCAACAATTTCCCAACCATTTTTTTAGATGTTGGGTGCTAGATTTGGTCATTTAAGTCCTTTACTGGCATCCGACCAACTTAGCCCTTTAAGTCCCTTGCTAGCCTCCGCCCAACAATTCTCCAGCTGTGGGGTGTACACATTTTTAGATGCTGACCGGGTGCTGGACTTGGTCTTTTAAGTTTTTAAGTCTTTTAATAGCCTTAGCCCAACTTGGTCCTTTTAAGTCATTTATTGGCTTTCGCCCAACAATCTCCCAGCCATTTTTTAGATGCTAGGTGTTAGACTTGATCGTACCCTTTAAGTCCTTTACTAGTCGCTACCCAACAATTCCCTAGCCTCGGAGTGCTAGACTTCTTTACCGGCCTCTGCCCAGCAATTATATTATATATAATATGCCCATAATCTTAATTTTTCTACCGCACCTAATTAGTACTAGACTGATATATATTTATGAATGGTTGCAGTGACATGGAATGTGACATGCACATATTCTCAGCTTCTGGTATCAAGATACTCTACCTGTTGCGTCTCCTTCTCGTCTTTCTACAACCAGACTATTGTTCCCTGCCAATCCTGCGCCTGTGGTTGCACCCACAAAAACTGCGTCAAGTAACCTAGCTTCAACTCTCATTCTACAATACTAATACAAATTTTATTTTCAATTAAATTTCTAATCTTTAACATAAAAGTGCATTGTTTCCCTCGAGCTGTTCAATTAATTTTTTGGTGACAAATTGTGAACAAGGGTACATAATCATATCTTGGTAGCCACAGTGTGGGCCGAGGCAATACAAAAGGGGGTGGGGATAATGGGTTTACTTGCCCTCCTCCCCCCACCCCATATATATATATATACTAGTTTTATACGCGCATAGCGCAAATGTGTTAATGCCCAATGTTTATATCTAAATAAATATTTGAGTATATCAATGCAAGATTATATATGAGAAGTTTATACATGGGTAATTGAATGTCGAATTTTTTTATTTAAATATCTAACTCAAAGTAAATATATGAATCTAAGATAATATTAAAAATTCATTATAATTATTCCTAAAATAAATGTTTGCAACGTTGTAAAACCGATAGTATAAATATTTGGTCTAAAAATGATAGTCTAAATAAATACTCCGTACTACTTTTAATTTGAATTTTTTTAAAGTGTTCTTAATTCTTTTTTGAGTAACATTGTCATTGTCTTCAATTCATCTTTACTATTTGTTCTCTTCCTTTCTGTTTGTTGTGTGTTATTTGCAATTCGGTTATTGTTGGTAGCATAGGTGACAACATCATGCAATGAGATTACGATATAGGAGCTATGGACTTTCCTTTAGGTGCTCTGCTTGGGGTTCATTTGGTTCAACCATTATTGTTGAATGAGTTATTGTGGATAAAGAAATTCCTAGTTTAAGAAAAAAGATTAAATAAATTAATAAAAATTTGAAAACTTAAAATATTATGTATTCCAAAGATATTAAAAGGTAATTTCTCGCTTCAATTTGCTGGGTAATGGGTTATTTGAGTATGTACTTTCATTGTCAACAATCCCCCAAGTAGTTAATATGATTGGTTTCAAACTATTCTTTTTTTATTTTTTTTCATGGTATTAAAGAAATACATATGTATCATTTTTTGGTGTAACTACTAATTTATTTAATTCAATAAGAGTAAAATAGAGTGATTCTGTTTCAATTTGTTAGACTATTTGAGTACTTTCTTTGTCAACCAATCCCCAATTAGTTAATATAATTAGCTTCAAATTATTTAAATTTTTTTCATAGTATTAATAAAATATTTGGTAAATAAATATATAACATTATTTTGTACTATAACTTTGATATTTAATTACAAGATATTGTAAAAATAAGATAATGGACAATGTAATGAATTAAAGAATATTTGCATGAGAGAAAATAAAGACAATATAACTAATGAAATTATTTCTCTTATTTAATTTAATTTTTTGATAATGAATAATTTTTTCAAATAAAAGTATTGTAGACACATAATTCTAAATTAAAGAAATACATATGTATCATTTTTTGTTGTAGCTACTAATTTATTTAATTTAATAAGAGTAAAATAAAGTGAAAAACTTAATTATGTCAAATTTGATTGAGATGAGGTTCGAACCTAAGACCTTTCTTATAGAAATTAATGGGTTAGTTAAAAGTTAACGGAATATTAACAGAGAAGAGAATATTTAACGGAAAACTTAACGGAAAATCATAAAAGTAAGGTTAAATTAGGTAATCTCTATGAATAATATTAATCTGAATTATCTTAGCCATCTATTTGATTAAATAATTCATCTGAACCATCCATTTGATTACCGCCATTTTTTCTACCCATTTTAGGCCTAACTCTCTTTGGCTCTTATTAGTATAGTAGATATAAATGAAATGTCGGTATATACAAGTTATAACATATTTAGGTAGTTTAGTTGGTCATTCTTCAAAATTTTATATTATGTCTTGAAAAATTATTGGATCCGCTCCGAGTGTGGGAGTCACACCTAATGCAGTGGACTCTTTAAGCACTAAATACTGATCCTCCCACACCTAATGGATCCCACCTTAATTTACTACCTCCACAAGTTCTGTCAGGGTGGAACGCAGGGCAAGAGATTTTGCTTTTTGTGGAGTAACATAAAAGTCTATTTTCGTGTGTATACATATATATATATATATATATATATATATATATATATATATATATATATATATATATAGCTCAATTTAAATGTGTTTATACTTATCAGGTCGAGTGACACGAAGAGGCTGAAATCGGTGGGGATTAACACTCCAAGGAAAGATAATGCACCACTGTTGCAGTGCACTAAGCATATGTGCCCTATAAGAGTGCATTGGCATGTGAAGATCAATTACAAGGATTATTGGAGAGTGAAGATCGCTGTGACCAACTTCAACTACAAGATGAACTACACCGAGTGGACTCTTGTGGCTCAGCACCCCAATCTCAACAATGTCACCCAAGTCTTCAGCTTCAACTACAAGCCTCTTGTCCCCTACCAATCTATAAGTGAGTACACAACACAACACTGTTGGCAAAATGCAACTAAATTTACTTTTTGTGTGATTCTCAAATATCCTGGTGATTTAATATAATATTCACTGCAAGTTGGTGAGTTAAGATATGTTAGGTAGTATATATGTGGTTAATTATTAGTAAATACTAAATACTAATGAAAACAAGTGAGAGTTGGTTTGACTGATGAATAGTAAGTAGAACAGATAAAATGATACATAATGAATAGTATTTAAATTAGATATTATTAAGTTTAGAATTTATTTTTTTTCACTCTGAAAATGTTGTGTAAGTTTCAATTCCTTCCCCGGGTGCACAAAGACGAGGGGGATTGTAGTGTTAATCATCGGGAGGCGAATTGAAGCCGCCGTTGTTGTGAGCCTACGCGGATAACTATGACAGTGGTTATTATTGCACAGTATAACATTTTCTTTAGAGTTTATTACCGAAATGGTCCCTCGACTATTACGAAATTACTAATTTGGTCCTCAACAATTTTCGTGCCCAATTAAGTCCCTCGACTATTGGTAATTTCGCAATAGTCGAGGGACCATTTCAGTAATAAACTATTTTCTTTATCTTTACATTATTAGCCTAATTTCTTCAAAGGCTACTTGTTCAGTCAAAATATAAATGTGTAGCACTTCTTGTTGTTCTTATCGGGTTAAACTTTTAGTTGGAATGAAATGCATGATATTCAGAGAGGTGGCTTGAGAATCCCATAACAATGTTTGGTTTTCCGATCTTGTTCAGATGATACGGGCATGTTCTATGGCATGAAGTTCTACAATGACCTGTTAATGGAAGCTGGGCCTAATGGGAATGTCCAGTCCGAGGTTCTCTTGAAGAAGGACAAGGAGACATTTACGCTAAACCAGGGATGGGCTTTTCCTCGCAGAATATACTTCAATGGAGATGAATGCAAGCTCCCTCCTCCTGATGCCTACCCGCATCTTCCAAACTCCGCCATTAGAGGATATTCTTCATCATCTCCCTGCACTGTTTGCTTGCTTTTCTTCATTGTTGTATCCATTTTCTATTCTTGATTGCTTTTCTCGGAGCTTTATGCATAGACTGGAGTTTTTTTTTTTTTTTTTTTTTTGAAGAATGTGATATGAAGAACTAAAGATGAGATATTGTATGTGTAATCGGTAAAATTTACTGGATCTTATCACATTGTTCAATGAAATTGTCTTGGACATATTTGTTTGATTTTTATCCCAATTTCATATAATATTTTTTTGGAAGTGTCATCTAGCACTATGAAGTATATCCAATTATTCATGGCCCACCCTGAATTCAAACTTTCATATCATATATATCGAGCTACAAAAAAAAAAATTCACATAAAACTTTTAGCAGGTTTTCCTGTCTTCCTGCTGACATGGCGCATGTTTCGTGGCATTTCTTTTAATTAACCTTATGCTATCCAGGTAAGCATTTACATATTAAAAATAAAAATTTAAAAAAAAAACAAAAAACAAAAACAAAAATCGAATACCAAACAAAAAAATAAAGAATTTCTATAAAATTGGAAATTTGAAAAAATACTAAACAAAAAATTAGTCAAAAAATATAAATTCTGAAAAAAATTGAAATATTGTAATTGCAAAATTGAAAAGTATACATTATGAAAATAAAGAAAAGAAAATTTAGATTATTTTAATATAATAATTTTGTTTTTTTTTAAATTTTAAATATGTAAACGCTTACATGGACAATATAAGGTTAAGAGAAATGTCACATCAGATGCCATGTCAGCAGGAAGATAGGGAAACTTGCTAAAAGTTTTAGGCGAAATTTTTTTGTTGGTTTGTGGCTTGATATATACGATATGAAAGTTCAGGGTGCAGCATGAATAATCGAATATAATTCATGGTGCTATATGACACTTTAGCCTATTTTTTTTAAAGACAATTCCATATAATATTCTTTACTCTAGTATTTTATTTTAAGAATGATGGTTAAATAGGCCTTCAAAATGCACATTATAATCTAATTAGGGCACTGAACGTAAAAACAAAAAATTACAATTGAAACCCCAAACTAATTCATTTCATACAATTTATCTGCAGGTTTTAACTGGTCACCTCAAATTTAATTTTTAAAACATAATTACTTAAAATTTAAAAAAATTAATTTTTTTTTTAAAAACAGCTTCTTCTCGGAGACGAAGAATGACGCCTCCTCCTCTCCTACGAGGCATACGAGCTGCTCCCTCTTTCGACAACATGAACAGCGGCGACGGAGACGGGTTAGTGGTCACGGCAACAGCTGTTTTCACTTCCGGCGAGTAGACCGGCGACCTTTCCTACGCTATCGCCGTGTCTCTTCTCTCCGGTGTGCGGCGGTAATTATACAGACTAACAACTCCAGCGAAACTCCGACGAGGTAGTAGCATGACAGACGGCATCGAATCTCATTTCAGGAAGATGAAACAAAGGAGAAAGAAAATGTTGAACTTTCTTCGTCGTCTCCGCCGCTGTTTTTTTTTAATAAATAATTCCTCGGTATTTGTTAATAATAATAATTATTTTTAAAAATAAATTTGGTGTGACATGTTAGAAACCTGCAAATTGGATGAATTACATGAAATAAGTTAGTTTGGAGATTTGATTGTAGTTTTCTTTTTTAGTTCAGTGGCCTAATTGCATTGTCATATGCAGTTCGATGACATATTTGATTATTTGACCCTTAATCATTTATTTTATTTGGGATAAGGAGTATTAAGATCTATTTAAGGCGTTAAATAATTGGAAAAAAATGTCAAATAGGTCTTCGTTACACCGTGTAATTGAATATCAAACAAAAAAATGTGCAATTGGACCATTAAACACGTTAAAAATGTGCAAACAATATTTTTTATAAGTTATTTCTATGTTTCAGGTAAATTATGATGTAATAATGTTAAATTATATATAAAAATTATTTTACTTATTATTTTTAAAAATTAAAAGAAAAAAACATTTTTTTTTAAATTTCAAAAGAAGATGGAAGCTTTGTGGTCAACAGCAAGTTTCGATACGCTGTTCGTCAGCAACAAATTAATTTTCGGTGGCAACTGATTGCGGATGACGGCACTCTAGGCGAGCAATTTTTCCAGCTAGTAGTAGAAATTTGGATTAATTAGACGGCGACAGAGGATTCTTTAAGCAAGGTAGCAAGTTCCGGCGGGGCAGTAGCTTAGCAATAATTTAATTCCAGCAGCATAAAGTTTCACTAGTCATATGTTGTGGATGAAGGGGGAGGCAACCATAGCTGCCCCCACCTTCGTCCTGGAAGAGGATGGAGATAACCATGGTTGCCCCCTCCTTCTTCCGATCTAGATGAAGGAGGGAGAAACCATGGTTGCCTCCCATTCGTCCAGATCGGATGAAGGAGGGGGCAACCTTGGCTGTCTCTATCCTCGTCCAACAGATTTTTAAAAAAAAAAGTATTTTTTCGTATAATTTTTTAAAAATAATAATAAAAATAAAGTTTATATATAATTTGACATTATGACATCATATTTAATGAAAACTTGGAAGTAACATATAAACAATGCTATTTGTACAATTATTTTTAATGGTCTAAATACACATTTTTTTGTTTGATGGTTCAATTGCAAAAAGTATAAAAGTTCAGTGGCATATTTGACACTTTTTCCTAAATTATTTTAAGAATATCAATTAAGCTATACAATTCAGGAAAAATCATACTTCAAGGACAAATTTTTTTTTTTTTTAGAGAGGGTTAAGTCATGAGTGAGTATGTAGAGGAGAAAATTAGAGTTTAAGTCACATCTCGTGTGTCATAGGGTGTACATGAGTTCGACTTTTTAAAAAGTGCAATTATATTTATACTAGTGCAAACCTCATCGCTTTTTCAATGTAAACAAATGCTACTTAAAATCCTTTTTAAAGTTACATATTTCAATTCCCAACTCAAGGGTACACTTTGAAAATTAATTTATAATTCACTCATTATCCGTTTTACTCACCGGCGCATTTCCCATATGCGTTTTACTCACCGGCACCGGCGCTTCTTCGGTGCGTGAAACCCATTTCTCAGATGCGTTTTATTCCCTGACCTCCGGTCATACGTCGAACGCATTTCCCATATGCGTTTTATTCCCTGACCTCCGGCCATACGTCGAACGCATTGGCCGAAAGAATAAAACGCATCTGGGAAATGCGTTCGACGTATGGCTAGAGGTCAGGGAATAAAACGCATCTGGGAAATGCGTTCGACGTATGGTCGGAGGTCGGGGAATAAAACACATATGGGAAATGGGTTCCACACACCGGAGAGGCGCTGACGTCGAGGAGTAAAATGCATTCCTCGTATGATACGTGAAACGCATCGCTCGGGTGCGTATTATGGTATGCTTAAAACGCAAATGGTAGTTGTGTCTACAGTATTTTATACTGCAGACGCAAGTCACACATGCGTTCTAATACAGTATTTTGGATAAAAAAAAAAAACGTAAGTAGGACATGCTTTTCTAAACTGAAGCATGTCTCAACTTAGTTTTCACATTCTTGTCAATTATTAAATTCGTTCACATTTTAATCAATGACATGGCATATTGGCATGTAGTTTTATTTCTGTCTTTTCCCCCTGCGGCCCTACTATGAGCCTATGAGAACTAGAAGTAAAATAGATTTTATATTTAAAAATTTAAAATTAAAATGAACATTTTGTTTTGATTTTCGTACACAGGTTTTTACGTAATTTCGCGACGCTGCGCTTTAGAGTCCAGTGTTCATAAGGAAGAACTAAAATGGCGGCGGTAGAGAGTCAAGCAATTTTCTGGGATTTGAATACAGTTTATTCTTTATCTCCGTTTATATATTTTGAACAACAAATTGTGAAAACCAAGATCAGGGGGTTTTGCTTCTTGGAATAAAACCGAAAATTAAAATTTTATTCTAAAGAAAATGGATAGTAGCAACATTAGCAATGGCGGTAGTTTGGATCAAACATTGTTGGATGGAAAGTTGCATCGTCAAGTCGATATTCTTATTGTTGCTCATCTTCGTGACAACAATCTCAATCAGGTACTTTCTTTGTGGTTCTTGAGAAGGTTTAATTTCTTTTGTATATCTTCAGTGATGTTTGGTAGATTTGATATTGTATCTTTAGTGATGCTTGGTATATATTTGATTCAGTGGAAATTTTTGCAAATATTGTTATTATAGTAGAAAAGAATTTTAGAATGTCAGAATGTGAGCATGGAAAAAGATGGTCTATATCTTTGTGCATTTGCATAAGTATTGGCATTGGGAAGTTGTTTTTGAACTGAAATTGGATTTTATGGATTTTTAACGGAAGACTGAGTCGTGATTTTCTGAACCTGCATCAGTCTTTTTTGGATGATTAGGGAAACCCCACAACCCTTTCGGGCGTAGGTAAACCGTCTTGTGATTCTTAAATAAACCAGCCTAGGTTACCCATCGCTGACCTCGTCAAACCAAGGGGCCAACGATTCGAACTCGTGACCTTGTGGTTACAAGAGTGGATTTCTTGCCATCTTGGTTGGGGTTACCCTGCAACCTGCATCAATTTGTTATTAGGGATGATGGTATATTTTGCTGTGTTTGTTGATGAGTAGGTGTTTATGGAGGTTTAGCAATGATTATTACTAGTTACTACTACCATTACCAACTTGAAAATTAAGTTTTGGGACAATTGCAAGGTGCTCCATATTTCACATTGTAGCAAAGGGATCATGAGAAAGCACAAGCTGATATTGCAACTCTCATTCAGAAGCAACCTTGTACCGTAATTCTTAAGATCAAAATTACACATTGTTATTGAATTTTCAACTTCAATTGTTCACCCATGTGCATAACTTTTTTATGCCAGTAAACTAAATTTAGTAATGCTTGTAATAGTTGTTTGAAAAGCTTCTCAAAATAAGTTCATGTTCAATAAAAGGAGACAATTTCTGAGAAAATTTTTAAAAAGGCACATCTTCTTGACCCTGGTATGAATATGCAAGTAAAGTCCCATCCGTCATGCTAAAATAGGAACCTCCATTATGTCTTTAAAGCACATGGAGTTTAACTTGATTGACAGTTTAAGGCTTATGTAATGTAGTTGTGATTTGTACTGATTTTCTACCATTCTAGCCTCCTTCCCAAATAAATTTAAGTCCTTATATACCACATGCTCCTGATATTATAGTCATCACCATCCAAATGAACTGGCTTACCCTGATTCTACACCTTATTGCGTACACCTATTTGCAGCCAACTGTTTTTAATTTGCTAGTAGGCCAACCACATCCTATGTGCAACACTTTCTTTGAGTATTCAACTCGATCTTCTGACACTGCTAATCTCCAATTTGGATCACACATGCTTCCTGAATAGTTCTTCAAAAGAACAGGTTAGAAACCCTAGAAGTAAAAGCCCTATGGTTGTTTAACGGTTTCTGGTTCGATAGCTATTTAGAAATAGGGCATTTTGAAATGAATGGATTTCTTTAGAAGTGGGTTAGGGAGATTTTAACCAGAAAAATCAGTATAACCATATTTTTTTTTTGAAAACCAGTATAACCATATTTAGTTCGTGAAGATGAGGTAAGGACTAGGGAGAAGATTTGAATTACTTTTTGAGTGTTTGAAGAAGAACCATAAGTTGGAGCTTCTACCCCTTTTCATTTGGAGCAGAGTGAATGAAAACACATTTAAAGCTTTTGATTCTTTTGAATATTACTAACTGGGTTGAAAATTGCTAGGTATATACACAAAAACATGTGCAGCCAAAATGCTTATGAGGACATGTTAGAATTTAGATAGGATGTAGAAAAAAAATTATTTTTCAGACAGTTTACAGGAGTGTTATACTTCAAAACACTACAAGACATTCTATTAATTAAATAGGCTGCAGTCAGAAAAGCCTCACCCCAGAAGTATGTCTTGAGAGAACACTTCTCAATTGCAAGAAGAGGCTTTAAGCCAATAATGTGTCCACACATCTCATTAAACTCAACATTATGAGGCTGTTTGGGGATTTCCCACCAATTAAATTCCTAGGGAATGTGTTTGTTGGGAGCAACTTTGCTGGGAAAATTAGTTAACATGTTTGGTGTTACTAGGAAACATAACAATTAAATTCCTTGAAAATTATTTCAGCATTTAGTTTGTCTAAACTTCCCAAGGATTTTGTTAAATCTCCAATATACGCTTGCCACGTGCAAACAGCAATAAAGTAATTAGATAAATTTACACATTTTGGGAAAAAGAATCTGGACACCCTAACTTTAAAATAAGTTTCCCACCTTTAAAGGAATCGCATTTTTAGTTGACTCTAACTTTTCGAAGTCAAAGCGCAACCAAAGATGCTAATAACTTTGTCACCTTTCAAATTGCTAGGAAAACTTTCCTGGCTACCAAACAGCCTCTAAGTCTCCCAATAAACTTAAAAATCAACTTCTACCGGTCTTGTAGTGCTTCTTTTCATCTACTGACTTCTACTCATAATTGGCTAAAAATTTAAGGTCTTGCACAGTTCTAATAAGAGAATTGAAGTAGTTTGTGATTCTCACCTTGGCCAATGTTTATAAGTTAGTTCATACTCTTAGGATTGCTTCTCAAGGTCTGAGTTCATCAGGTTCCCATTGCCCCAGAGTTCCATTGCCAGTGAATAACAGATGTGATAAGAACTGATGTCTTCGACCGTTGAATTCGGACGCCAAATCATGACCATAGAGTTCTTGAAGTATCAAGTTGTGAAGGCCTGATCATCTTTATTTGGCTTCTTCAAATCACCCATAAGGTTCCAAATCTTCCATGCCCCTTGATGTACATTTGGACATACCACAACAACCATAAGAAATTGTCACCATTTAATTAACCTGTAAACTTGTTGCTGGAAAATATTCTTATTCATACTACTTCATTGGAGAGGGATACAACAATTTATTGACAAAGGAAGCCACCAAAATAGGATAAAATTACCTAACACTTGAAAAATGGGAATAAGTGACTAATTTCTGTATTAAAATTGATTCCTACATGTAAAGTAGGGAACAAATTCTTGTTATAAATTAGGAAGCTAAAAGAGATATAATACTATAGCACCAGAGAACTGATAAAAGTAAATTAAAAACTTTCCTTTTCTACATGGTAATATTTATTTTTACTTTAGGATAAAATCTAGATTTGCCTTGTGAGTGGACTCATTTGTTCCCAACATATTCTGGGAAGAGAGTGATTTGCACATTGCTCTATAAGTTTTGTTTCTGTGTTTTCTCAACTAAAGCTGTTGGTCTGAAGGTTGAGATCTAAAATACTCATTTTCAGGCCGCAAGAGCCGTTGCATCAGCTACAATGACATCATTGACTGTTGAAACTCCTCCTAATAGGCTACTTGAATTGGTTGCAAAGGTATGTATTGTTTATTAATGGTTGCCATTGTTACATCTCATTTCATGGTTTATTTTTTTCTCCTACTTCACAGTAGGGAAATAGGTGACAAAATTGACATCTTGAAGTTCCAAGTGGTTAACAGGGTCTTGCAGCTGAGAAGGGTGAAGTGTTGAGAGGAGTTTCTTCAGCTGCACCTTTTGATCCAACTCTAGCTACTGGATATGGCTCCACACCAGCTCCTCGGGCAATTTCTGTTGATTTTAGGCAATAATTTCCACCAAACTGTAGTATCTTACAATCTTTTGAACTGAGCCATCACCATGAAATGCTTCTTTATATGATTTTTTTTTAAATTTTATATTTTTTATTGGTTGAATATTTGTTGTTTGTTTTTTGTTTTTGGAGCTGATAATTTTGCTCTATAAGAGTAGTATATGCATTATTGCTAAATATCTGAGTATGGTTAAGATAGCTGATAATGTGTTCATCTTCCTAAACAGTACTGCACATGACACCAAAGGCTCATCAAAAAATTTTCCGAAACATGAAAGTCGACATATTTCTGAGCACAAGGTATGTGTGTACCTTCAGCAAATTTTGCTTCGTAATATTAGGTTCATCTTTGTTTTTTAATTGAAAATCTGCTTAATGCAATTATATCTAACAAAATAATTCAATTTATTGTAGAGTATTGCTAGGTGTGCAAGATTTAGTTGTGATGGAAGGTTTCTTGCTACCGGAAGTGCAGACCCGTCAATCAAACTCTTTGAAGTATTGTTCTCTTTTGTTCTTTTTATCATCTTTTTCTTTATTTTGTCCTTTATTTATTTTGGTGCTTATGAGCTGCAATCTTCTTGTGAAGGTTTCAAAAGTCAAACAAATGTTGCAGTCAGACTCAAGAGATGGTCCAGTGAGGCCAGTTATACGAACATTCTATGATCATACACAAGTAATTCTTTTTTTTTTTTGTTGCAGTTTAGATGATGTTCACTGTCATTGAGTAATGATTGCTAGTTACCCTATGATTTTCTTTTTGCATTTCCCTAAATTATCCTTATTTATGTTGTGAGTTTGATCAGAAAATTTAGTTTCAGTGTTAACCATTTTGGTTGACTATAACCAATCATTAAATTGACATAATGTGATTGGTGTGGAGAGTGTTCTGCATGATGGAAGAGTGGTATGCTGAATGCTTTGAGACTCTGAGTGATTGAACTGTTCTAATAACAATTTGATATTTGTGGAGCTGGGTTTTATACAAGTGGATATTTGGATGACGAAGGAAACCCCACAACTCTTTCGAGTGTGAGTAAACCCCACATTGTGACCCTAGCCGGTAAAGGACCACAAAGAAGTAAACCAGCCTAGGTTACCCATAGTTGACCGGTTCAAACCAAGGGGGCAAGGATTTGAACTCATGACCTTGTGGTTACAAGTGTGGATCTCTTACCATCTTGGGTGGGGTTATACCCCCTACAAGTGGATATTTGTTAATATTCGTGGTGGATAAAAATATAAAATAATTTTCTTTACCCATTATGATGTTCTTGTACGTGCTTCAATAATCATATCTCATTGTGATTGTGGAGTCTGGAATTCCCCTGCTTACCTACTTTCTTTTTGACACTTCTGCAGCCAATTAATGATTTAGATTTTCATCCTCAAAATGCAGTTGTGATTTCTGGGGCAAAAGATCACACCATCAAGTATGAGTTTAGTTTTTCAGTATATCCTTCTATAGTTCTGTTCTAGACTGTTTTATTTTCCAATTATTGATTCCCACTGCCCCAATAAGGCTGTCCAGCTTAATATCTATTTTTTATTTCAAAACTTTAACATAAGAATATGAAAACTACATGGGGCAATTAAGGTGGAATAGAGGAGGTATAATTTAATTGTAATGATACCTGGAGACTTCTTCAATTATAAGTG
Source organism: Ipomoea trifida (assembly GCA_003576665.1). NCBI lineage: Eukaryota > Viridiplantae > Streptophyta > Magnoliopsida > Solanales > Convolvulaceae > Ipomoea > Ipomoea trifida. The sequence goes on from CP025654.1 coordinate 8,386,817, forward strand.
AAATAATCAGACTTCTTGCTATCATTAAAAGGAATCTCCCATTGATTATGCAGTAAAATGCTTTCTTCCTTTCTTGCAGATTCTTTGATTATTCAAAACCGGTAGCAAAGAGAGCATTTAGAGTTATTCAGGTCTCTTGGACTTCCTTGTCCAATTCAATCATCAATTTTAAAGAAATTTCTTAGTAACTAGATCTTTATTTGTGGTACTACAGTCCTTTTCATAAATGTTCAGATTTCATATTTTGTCAGGATACTCATAATGTAAGGTCTGTGTCAATTCACCCTTGTGGAGATTATCTTCTGGCAGGCAAGTAAAGTTCTCTTGGCATTAAATTATGAGCAATTCTTGGGTTTTGTAGAGCCAGAAATGCTATTCCCATAATTTTCAAGCTAATCTCTATCTATGAAATCAAAACCCCCATCAATTGCTCTTGGAAAATCAAATATTCTTTAATCTTCTGTTAAAATACGGTCTGCTACACTTGATGTTTGCTTTCAACTCATAAATTACTCTTAGAGAACCTGATATCCTTAGGAAATATGATATGTTGTACGCGACTTTTGCTTTAACTCTTTGCTCTAGACAACTAAGAAATTTCATAAGATGCATGGAAAATGGATTTTGTGCGCTTAAAGTTTTCATAAATAAAAGAAACTCAAAGTGAACTGTGGCTTTTACTGATGCTAGGAACTTTAAAGATCATCAAGCTGAATTACTGGTCTGGTCTTTAGATGCTTTCTGCAGAAAAAGTAAATTATAGAGTAAAAATATACGTTTTTCTTATCATGTTTAAGATGTGGTGTTAGATTCAGACTAAAATTCTTCCAAACTTTACAGTGGCTAAAAGATTCTCTAGTGTTTCCCCTCATAGTTAAGTAAAGAATACTGAGTCTTAGACTTTTTTTTTTTTTTTTTTTTTTGAAATACTATTCTTTATAAGGTAGTATATGTTCTATACTTAAACATTTTCAGCCCAAAGAATCTAAGCCCCCACCACTGGGGTTCGGACCTATGACCACTCATTTGGAATCGTAACCGGGATGCCATCACACTACATGGTAGTTGGCACTGAGTCTTAGATTCTTAATTGCTAAATTGCTGCATTACTGATTCTTCTTAAATTGACGTCTGACAAGGGTACTTACAGGAACTGATCACCCCATCCCTCATTTATATGACATCAATACTTTTCAATGTTACCTGCCATTGAATTTCCAAGACAGTATTGTTAATGGAGCCATAAATCAGGTAGAGTCTGCATTTTGATAGGCTTTACGCCATAAAAGTTGATTACTTGATCACTTTCTCTGTTTATCAGGTTAGGTATTCACAAAATGGTGGCATGTATGTCACGGCATCCAAAGATGGTGCTATTCGGTTGTGGGATGGCATAACTGCCAGTTGTGTCCGATCCATAGATGGTGCACACGGAAAAGTCGAAGCTACAAGTGCAAACTTTACGAAGGATCAAAGGTAAGGAGATATTGAAAGATAAAAAGGCCAAGTTTCATCTCAAGCTAGCGATTCTTGAATACATTTAACGAGGAGCATTCTCGTGAAAAGTATAAATACAATAAGAAATAAAGTAATAATGTGACAGCAGAGAGGAGAAAAGGCTCCTGCTTACTACAGTTGCTACAAAACTTATTTGTTTGCCCTAATCTAAAGCGGAGCAGAGTTTAAGCATGAGTATTCTTTTCCTTCTTTGTCATAAGCTGTTCTTGCTAACTACATCCTGCATTGGTGCCTCCTTTATTGAGTAATGTATTCCTGAGTGCACTGCCACAGTATAGCATAGTGTTATGTTTGGTACAGAGTTTACCATTTTATGTTATTGGGCAGAGCACAGATTAAGGTTGCAATTTTTTAGTGTTGAATTTGAAAGATTGAAAGGCTTGGCAGGTGGAGAATAACAACTACCCGCCAGTTAGGCGGAAGCAAAGATGAATAATCAAGGAATGAGAAAATGTATATAATACTGAAAGGTTACGATATATTACTATAATTCTATGTTTCTAATGAAGAAACATAGTACGTAGTACATATATATACAGATACATAACTGTTAATTGAAGTACCTATTCGGCTATTCATAAACAGGCACAACCCTATAGACAAACATAACCCTTTGTTTTTCAACATTTAGGTATGTCCTCTCTTGTGGGAAAGACTCTTCTGTGAAGCTTTGGGAAGTTGGCACAGGAAGATTGGTCAAACAGTATCTTGGAGCTGTACATACGCAGTTGCGGTTCCAGGTAAAAGCCAGCTTAACATGACACATTTTGTAGAGACTCGGAACCCACCCGTGTCTGCTTTTGTATGAATTGAATCCCTTATTGGAATAGACATAAGCTTCTCCCTTTTGCATGCATTCTATTAAAACTTTTTGGTGGCTTGAATCTGAGAAATTTTCAAATGTACAATGGAGATTGAGCTGCGTTCTCAAGTTTATAGATTGTCCTTGAATGTTGGGTGTTATGCCTCCATGAACTTATCTTGAGGCAAATGCTTTCATATTACATGTCTAAATCTATCTATATATAGATTATATTTATTGTGTAGAACATGAAATTAGGGTTCGGGAAACTTGCTTGCTTCAGTATATATCATTATTGTCTTATCTGTAATTGGTTCATGTGTTTGATGCAGGCTGTTTTCAATGATACAGAAGAATTTGTGCTATCCATAGATGAATCGAGCAATGAGGTTAGTTTTCATTGTTCAATTCTTTAATCTGATCCACCAACTCAAAGGGTATTTAACAGCTTAACATTGGTCTCAGATTGTTGTATGGGATGCTCTGACAACCGAGAAAGTGGGTAGATTGCCCTCCAGCCATGTTGGCATTCCGCGTTGGATTGAGCATTCTCCAACTGAGGCAGCCTTTTTTTCATGTGGAATTGACCAGTCTGTACGGTTCTGGAGAGAGGTAGTTTAGTTCTATGAAGAAGAAGAAACCGGGGTCGTCATTCTACACCAATGACATGTATGCCAGCGCGAAAGCAAGCAAAAGAAAGAGGTTCGGGCTTCTGCTAGATTGGCTGCAAGATTGTTGGGTGGATGTTGAACTAATATTGATCTTTTTCTGTTTCTGCCCAAGATTGTTTCTATTAGAAGGCTGGTTTTAGGGTCGTTATAATCCATTTAGATTCAAATTTGTTAGTATATACTCTGCAGGCTAGGGTTCCATTGATAATAGGATGACTTTGTGATCCAGGCAGGAATGGAAAGTTTAATGAGGATGGATCAATACCCTTTAGGGGGCGTTTGGTTCAGGCCTAGTGAATGAATGAATTACGGTGACTCAATGACTTATTACGTGGAAGGAACAATGTCCAATGTCTAAAGGGGTCACCTAATTGTACAGAGGACCATAGTCCTCACAACCTTGTGTGGACAATGATCTTAAAGTGAAATTGTAATAGAATTAAAATGGTACATTAGTGTTGTTATAATAAAATTAGCGTGTGAAAAATAAATGAAAATACAGAGCAATATTATTAAATGAAGTTTAAGTGTAACTAGAATGAGATGGTCCACGTTGTTACATGACCATAGTCCACAGTAAATTTTGTTGGGGCCACCACATCGGCACATTGGGTATGGGGGTTTTGACTGAAATGGACGAATTTGTTGTTTATTGACATAAATAGGCAACTTATAAAACTTGAATAAAAGAAGAAAAAACTGGTTTGGGAAGAGTTTCTAATAAAAAACACCAAGTCTCAAGTTTGTCAATTTTTAGAAATTATTTTTCTTTCACTTCAAATATAATCTTGCGTTTCTCAATATATATACGCCAAACGTAAGTGGGAGTTATGTTTGCCCTATGAACGTAAGTGGGAAAAAAGGCTTCTCCTTCTCCGAATCTGTTCTCCTTCTTTAATCTACATGGACTCACGGCCTTGGGATGTCGTCTCCGGCGTTTAAGATCCTTACCGGCATAAACGACATCCCATGTTTCAAAGCATGGGTTTTGGAGGAATAGCATCGCTGTATTCCTCCGCTTTGATCGGCGCCGTTCTGGCCTGATCGGCGCCGTTCTGGCCTCCTCCACCTTCATTTCCATAGCCACAATCGATAGGTGGGGCATACAAATGGGTATCTGTCGGATAATAGTTTTTGGTGGGGGCGGGGTCCTTTGCTGTTGTGGTTGAGTGACGGGTCTTGGAGGCAACGGCGAATTAAAAGGCTCTGCAGTTTTTCCTTATCTGTCCAACTTTCTCCACGAGAACTTGAGTGTTCTCTAGCTCTCCCATTTCAGTCAAAAGTGGTTATGACTCCCAAGGGGATGTTATGACAGGTAGGGTGGGTAGTATTTATAAAATCAGTGGCACCCGCTTGCTATACCCACCCACATACACTATGACTCTATGAGTTGCTTTTTGCTACCTGATTATTTGTTCAAGGAGATTGAATCAATGGTAGCTTAGCTTGATTTTGTTGGGGAAATAGGTGGGTGGTAACTAGTATCCATTGGGAGACTTGTATGGGTGAAATGGGTTTTAAAGACTTAAAAGCTTTCAGTATAGCTATATTGTTAAAAGTAGGGGGTGGAGAATTACCACGAATCCAACAAGGTTCCTACCAATGTACAAAACTTTATTTAGAAATAAAATTCTATTGTTTAAAAAAACAAAAGAAAAAAAAGAGAGTATAAGCTTGATTATTATTAATTAATACAATGTTTTTTAAAAGTTTTAGAAATAACATAGTTTGCCCCTTCTTTCTTGATCTATACATATCATCACTGGTAACAATCATACAATAAGATTCCTCAAAATTAACTTGACTAATACCACTGGTATCAACTAATATGATCCCAGCGTGCAAAATCCTGAAAATAGAATTTAATTAACACCACAAGCTGATAGCTTAGGGGGGTCTTTAAGCCCGTTAAGTATAAAAAGAAATTGAAACCTGTGAATGAAACAAAATTTAATTACCAATGATGATCTTGCTAAAGCTTTCAAGTGACTTTAATCTCTCATCCTTCTTCTAAAGAATTGAAATTATAGCTTTCAACCTCTTGAAAGCTTCAACACTGGACCTTATAGCTATGACGGGATTTAGCTGGAATCAATCAACCTTCAAGAGCATTCTGTTCCTGTAGTAAGAAAGCAAACTATGCATAAAAGCATTGTTTTAACTAATTTTTCTACATCTTGCTACGGAAATATGCCTTACCATGTTTCCGCTATTAACACATCATCAACATCCTCAGCTGTCATACCCTGCTCCTAGGATTCTGCTATCTTGCAATGGATTACACATTTTTCCATTGAGGACTAACAAAAGAGATCTTTCTATGAGCCTGCATATAACAATAACTGGTTGAAAGTCATAGCTTTAGAGCACATTGCCACATCTATTACAGCTCCTCGTTTTTTTTTTTCATGAAAAACCATGCAATATCTAGAAAGATTTTCTTTTTGTTCCTCACGAACATAGTTATGTTTGTTTCTGAAACATTTCAACCATTCCTCACAAATAGTTACAAATATGATTTAAAGCAGGAAAAAGAACTTTAACATCCCCTGACAGAACATCTTTTAATCATCAATATCAAGCAAAGCTAATCTAGATAAATGACACAGGTGAGAAACACAAACAAGAAGGATTAAATAACAATGTACAACAACAAATGCAAAAAATGGCAAATATTTTTTTCTGGAGAATGCTAACAAAGTAACATGAAATTGAAGGTCAATCTTGTACAGACAGAAAAATGGATAGTTTGTTATGGAATGAATCTCTATGTAAGTATGTAACAATCATGCTCATGGAACTTATCAGATGTAAGCAAGGGAAAATGGAAACAGTAACTCTGCACAAAGAGTTGCCAACAAAGCTGCAGATTATTAACAAAAACCTTCCCAGGGCACCTTGCATTTATGTAAGGTAGCTTATGATCAACAACAATTCTCCAAAATCCTAATCTCAGTCACTTAAATTCCTTAAAAACTCTTCTGTTTCCTGTCCACAAACATATAAATAGTTGAACTAAATCAAAAGCTTCTATCAACCACTCATCAGTCATCACATCAATAAGCAGGTATAATTAATATTAAAATGGAAACACAAATTAAATTAACAGAGTTCAATTTCTGGCATATAATCAATATCCAAACTCCAGAGAAACCTAGCTCCAGAGCCTAACGTATGGCAATTTAAAATTACAAAACCTAAGGAAAATTGATTCTTCGAATCAGTGTTTTAATTCCATAACGCTCTTGATCTTGGGGGCATAGAGGCCATAGACGACGGCCTGACGTTTGGCAATCTCGAGCTGTGCCTTCCCATCTGAGAAGGCGGCGGCAACCAGAGACGAGTCTGAGAGGGCCTTGTTCTGCCGGAAGGCGTCAATGGTACGGCGCTTGGTGTACTCTCGTATGTTGTAGTCTGGGAAGTCACGCGCCGTCCTCAGCAGTGACCGGAACAACGAGAGAACTTGGAGGCGTGATGGCGACGCCATTTTTGGTCCTCTCTTCAGATTTTGGAGAGAGAGGTAGCAACGGGATTGAAATTCTTATTCCTCCGTGTGTGTATATATAATAAATTTTTAGGAGAGAATTTTATTGTAAATTTGTAATCATATTAAAAGGAAAAGAAAAAAATTGTAATTTTTTTTTTGAGGAAAAAAAAAATGTTAGGATCTAGGATCTTGAGCCAATAATCTAAGGGTTAAAAAAATGTTGGTGTAATTATTTACTTATGATTTTCTTTCTATATTCTTATTTTACTAAAAATATATTAGAGTATATTATTGAAAATTAAGTATACATTCTATTACTCTTATAATATTATTAAATTAAATAAATTAGTAGATACAACAAGAAATAATAAATATGCATTTCTTTAATTTAAATGTTTACAATGCCTTTATTCAAAAAAAATATTCATTGTCAAAAAATTAAAAAAGAGATATAATTTAATTAGTTATATTGTCTTTATTTTCTACAATAAAAATTATTCATTATAAAAAATTAAAAAGAGATATAATTTCATTAGTTATATAGTCTTTATTTTATGTTCTTCTTATTGTGTAACCTCAAATTAAATTCCTAATATATCATAATCTTTTATAATTTTACCAAATTCTTTCCGTCAAATATAACGGAAGTTTAGTGTCAAATTCTTTAGGCAATTTGTTTCTTTATTGCGGTTTTCAAACAAATTGACAATTTATTTCTTTAATATCAGCATATATAAAAATGGTATTCGAATCTTTAATATCACACGAGATTTTCGTATAGAAGAAAAGATTCCAACTCAAACAAGTTAATCAACACTAACGTAACCAAGATTTAGCTTTCTAAGACGGGGATTCAAAATGCTCTAGCTTTTCAAAAATTCTTGACTATATCTACAAAACGGAAAGAAAAATGTTAATTAACCTGGTAAATCATAAAGAGACAATGAAAGCTGGAAATGTTCAATTTTCAAGATTTACAAGATCTCGATCTCTTTTACCTTCAAGGGTTTCTTTACAGTAGTCTCAGATAAGCACCAAAGAGGAGAAAACAGTGGTTATGAAGTGTACGATTGTGAGGCAAGAAAGAAGAGCAGGGTGATATATATATATATATATATATATATATATATATATATATATATATATATATATATATATATATATATATATATAGTACAAATTTTGAAGCAAAGAATTTGATTGGTGGAAAATAGGTCACTCAAAGGAAAGTGTAATTAATTTTAATTTTTAAAGGAAAGTGTAATTTATTTTAATTCTTAACATTTTTATAGTCAATGATTTTTACTAAAATAATTAATGATTTTTACTAAAATAATTATGAGATTGAATTTACAAAAATGTCCTTAAGTTTTGTGGGGAAAACTTAACTTGGCACTTCTATTTTATATATATATATATATATATATATATATATATATATATATATATATATATATATATATATAAAAATATCATTTGTTGGATTTGTTATTGCAATTAACAAATATTGCAACTGAACTCCCACAACAAATTTTAACAACATAAATCTTCCTGATTATTTTACCTTTTATATATCACCTGCAAGTTCATCGGTTTGGAGTTGATAGGCCAACGAGAACAATAACTTACAACACACTATTAACACACCACCAATACAATTGGTGAACGATATGCTTATTCTTTTATCAGCACTATCTGTGAATATGTTTATTGGTCATATACTTTTGAGATATGCTTGGTTGCTTGTTATCACGATATATTTCTTTCCACATATTTACACAAAGAAAATTGAAAATATATAATATCTAGACCGATCTGAAACATTTGATATATAATCATTATTTTCACGGGTTTCATATTCATAATAATATGGTGTTTGGGTTTCATACATAATCAGTATTACGCATACATTATTCAGTATCGATAGTTCCAGAAGAAATCAAATATGTTAGACTTATTTGTGAATATAGTCTTTTTTGCATTTTTTTTTTCTCTTCCCCGGTAAAATGTCAAAACAATTAAAAAAAATCGAAAATTATTTTACTATACCAAATCAAATAATAATTATATGTCATTTAAATAAGGGTCACACTTGTGTGAGACCGTCTCACGGATCCTTATTCGTGAGACGGGTCGGGTCGGGTCAAAGCACCATGTAAATGTCATACTTATATGTGCAAATCTCACACTTATATGCTCAAATATAACACTAATCAAAAATACAATTTTTGTTACTTATAAGAGAAAAAGTAATACATTTTTCATAATAAGTAAGTTTGACAAGTACCTCTCACTTATAAGGGCAAATATAATACTTTTGAGGAAAAATGTAATACTTTTAAATCGAAATGTAAAAGTATTGTATTTTCACTTAAAAGTATTACATTTACCCTAATAAGTAACAAAAATTTTATTCCTGATTAGTATTACATTTGAGCATATAAGTATGGCATTTGTGCATATAAGTGTTACTTTTGCATCTTGACCCAACCCGACCCGACCCGTCATGTCTAATGGTGAGACGGTCTCACACAAGTTTTTGCCTAAATAATGGTCATTTGGGTATTGGGATTGGAAGGTGGTTGATCAAAATTCAACAAATAATCTGCTAAAAATATCAAGAAGTGACCAAGTCCACTTCTTGATATTTATAGCAATAAAAATATAAGATAGCAGAGAAATATTTTTTATTTCAATGAATTATTTTAACATACACACAAAGCTTTGTGACTTAATTGGTTGCACTCCAAAATGATAAACTCACATCAAAACAAGCCAAAACAGCGTAACACATACAGCTACAATTGAAGTCATTTTATTAACTATTACATCAAATTCTAAAACGATGAAAATGTATGTTGATGCATGGGCGGCCCGAGCGGAGACATATATAATTTGAGTGCTAAGCTACTGGCGATAATAGGAGCCATGGGGATCGCCTGACCACCCCACGGTCTCTATCTGCAGCTGAAGCTCATGAAAACTAATTTGCATGCCCTTCCCCATACACCCAATAAGCTTGCACATCACACGATACGGCTTCCCTATCCACCACGGAGTCCATAGGACCGTCTTTAAGGAGGCAATAAACAAGCGCGCACAATAGGTAATGCCAAAAAGCCCCAAAGAAATATACATTAACACCGAGGCCGAGGTCTTGTGCTCCTCCCCGCCGGTCACGTGCAACATGATGAGGAAGCTGACGGACATGAAATACAGCGCCAAGTGAAGGAAAACGCTGTAGAGAACAAAGGGGAGCACGAATAGCATCACCCCTAAGGCGAGATTGAAGGCCAATGTGTTCATAGTTACAAACAGAGTGAAATGGTGCTTGTAGTGGACAGTTTTGGTGATTGGAGATGGGGTGAGCATAATGTTGGAATTAGAAGTGGGGTCTTTGGTGTGTAAGACGGCGTTGGGGGGCGTGAGAGTTGCTTGGTAGACGGCGGTGGCTACCAGCACCGCCACCACTAGCACCACGTTCCGGATTTCCATTGACATGCCTTTGTGGACGTGTGCGGAGTAACGGATGAGCTTTTGCATGGGTGTCTCCGGTGAGAGGAAGAATTTGAGGCGGTTTAATCCCTCCTTTGCCTTTGCGTTGGCTATTATTTCTTTGCTGTTCTCACGGATTCTTTTGAATGCTTTTCGGATTATTTTTGGACACTCCACACCTGACTGCATGCGGCCATGCATATATATAATTATAATTATAATTACAATCCAAGTATTTATATAACTGAGAAAATGGTCAGATAGGCCATCTAACTTTACACAAAAATTACAATTAGTTCCTTAAACTTTTAAAAAAGTGCAATTAAACATTTCAACTTAGTAAATTGGATGAAATAAGTTTAATTTACCGATAACCAAAAGATTACCATTATATAAGCCATAGATGACTATCACTATTTACTGTTGACTGTTATTGATCATAATAATAAAAAAGAAATCAGTGATTGACGGTCGCCCTCTTTGTAGAAGGCAACCACTGGTTGCCCTCTCCGGCGGAGAAGACAACCAGTTGGTCTCCCTCTCCGACAGAGAAGGCAACCACTGGTAGCCCTCTCCGGCGGAGAAGGCTACCACAATGGTCGTCCTCTCTGGGGGAGAAGGCCACCCAGGTGTGGTCGCCTTCTGCTCAGATGAAGTCGGTGGTAATGGTTGAAATTTTCATAATCTGAATGACCTTCTATTGGATGTTATTAATCAATTTTGGAGTTTCAATGCATCTAAATAGCTGGTTGGAGTGTTTAATTGCACTTTTTAAAAGTGTAGGGAGCTAACAAAAGTTTGAAGGCCTATTTAATCATTTTTCCCTATATAATTTGTTGAGCAGTAGCCGGCCAAATCCAACAATATATAGCTAGGTGATTGTTGGGTGAGGTCTGTGGAAGACCCATTCTAGTACATTAAGTATAAGAAAATAAAGTTGGATCTTTGCTACTAGTTATAACTTTTGATCGGTAAGCTATTGATTCTAACATAAGGGTGTGTTTGGAACGCAGGAAAATGACTTCTGGAAAATGTTTTCTGGAAAATGAGTTATTTTCCAGAAAATGAGTTCATTTTCCGTGTTTGGATGTACTCTGGAAAACTGTCTTTAGGTGTTTGGTTCATTTTCCGGAAAATGAGTAGAAATATATAATTATATAATTTTATTCTTTTATTTAAAATATAAAAAATATATAACATAATAATATTTATTATAATATAACTAATTTAAAATAAAAAAATTAAAAAGGGGGGGGGGGGGGCGTCGCTGCTCTGGTTTCCGGCAGGGGGCCGGAAACCAGTCCGCCGGAACTGTCCCTCCCTTCCATTTTCCCCCAAAATGGGGTTATTTTCCGTGGTCAAATTTCCGTTGACCACATTTTCTGGGTGTTCCCAAACACCTAAGGAAAGTCATTTTCCGGGCTTCCAAACACACCCTAATTGTGGTTGTATGCATAGTATAGTATGATGATATATACTTGCCTGCTGAGTATATTTAATGGTCTGTTCTGCTCTCCACACCTGACTCTGCACACTGCATGATGACCCCGCCCATATATATAAATAAATAAATAAAGATGTGTTAGATCAAGGATGCTAACAACTAACTCGCCTTCCTCGATAGTTTGAGTTTTTTCTCAAGTTTTTTGTGGGCCCAAACATCCACATCATCATCCACTATCTCACTCAATTCAAAAAACTCTTCTTCTCATTAGTTTTAAGTTTTAAGTTTTTTCCCAGTTTTTTGTGGACCCACCTTAACTATCTTATATTTTAATTATTTCTTTATTTATTTGAATTATAAATTTATAATTGTAATGAAAATTAATTTAAATAAACATAATTAATTTAATTAAATTGATAATTACAAATATTTAAATTAATTTTTGTTGTTTCTCTATTTATTTTAATTATAATTAAATCATTCAAAATTTAATTTAAAAGATATATTACATATTAAAATTTTTTTAAAAAAAAAAAAAACAATTCTCACGGCTAAACAAATTCGCCCAGAACAGTTAAACAAATTCGCACGGCAACAAAGATATACTACGTATTACGTTAAACAAAGAAACGAAAAAAAAATTTAAAAAAAAAAATTAAAACAAAGGATTGGCGGCCACTCTCAGTTTCATGCTTAATTCTCAGCTCTGCGTCACTTTCAGTCATTATTTTATTTATTTATTTGTTAAAAAACCTGACAGTCACAGGGGGTGTTGCAGGAGAAAAACATCTCCATAATGCAACACCCCCATTTGCTAAAATCTTGTTGGCTAGTTTTTTTTTCCTAAAAACTTGTGTCAAAATGAACTAATGGGGAGGGCCACTGGTCAATGATCGAGCAACTTTATTTCCCATCACATATTTTGCGGGATATTATGTTAGATGGTCTAACAATTTCCTAGCCGCACTTGGCCCACTATTAACAATTCCCCCTGTAGCACATATAGGGATGTCAATTGTACCCGAACCCGACGGGGAATCCGACTCCCCGCCCCGATGGGGACGGGGGTTGGGATAAAAATAGGGGAATGAGGACGGGGATGGGGAGAATATTTAATTCCCCAGCGGGGATGGTGATGGGGATGGGGAGTACTCTCCCCGCCCCGCCCCGTCCCCGAATATATATATATATATATATATATATATATATATATATATATATATATATATATAATTTTGAAAAATATTCTAGCCATTAATTTACTTGCATTGTAATTTTCTTTTCTTGAAAATGAGTGTATATATTTTTATTTTTTTATACATTACAAATGGGGTCGGGGATTCCCCGTCGAATAATCCCCGTAGGGATGGGGATGGGGAGATTTTTCCCTTCCCCGACGGGGATGGGGATCATGGAAAAAGTCGGGGGCGGGGATGGGTGGTATGCCCCCCGCCCCCACCCCGCCCCGTTGACATCCATAAGCACCTACATACTAGTCTTAAATGTAAGATTTTCCATATATATTATGTATTAGGGCATAATATTAGAACCTTAATTAATTGATGCAAGTTGATTAGGCTTGTTAAGAAGCCTGATTGGACTGAAAAATTAGTTGTTGTTATTCAATCAGACTTGTGCCTATATATATATCCCTTGATTGATGGGATACATGATATTTATTATATATCATATACAATTCAGGGTACTCATACTGCTTACACCAATACACCCTTTAGAGTTAGAGTTTTGAGTCAAGTACGAGCCTTCAAGACGCTTTCCACTTCTGTTACTACGAAATCATTTGATTAAGAGCAATGGTTGGAGGTACGATCCTGTTTATTGCATATTATGTTCTTATGTGAAAAATTAAGCTTAGCACTATACCAAAAACTATTGCTATTAGCGAAGATAAAACTTTATTTTCTTATAGGGTCATTACTTCTGGAGAGATAGGTGCTGAACTTGACCATTTATTGATCTCCGCCGCCCAACCATATCTTAGCCACCAATTACTGGAATTAACCCGTTACCAGCCTCCGCCCAACAAGATGAAATTAATATGAGCTAAATTAAAAACACACACACATGCAGTAGTAGAGAAGTGTGTATGATGATGATACCTCATCAGGAAAGTTAATGGAGTGTTGTGCAGCCAGACGAAGTGCAGTGTCGCCGTTGATATCTTCCATGTTTAAAAGATTGATCTTATCAGTCTTCCAAAGCCAACCAAACATCACTCCAAAAGCGTCAAAACTCTTCCGTTCAATCGCCAAATGCATTGGGGTTTTGCAATCAACCGTGACATCCTTAACAGCTTCGGGGCACGCCATCAGAAAATCAATCAACAGCTCCAGTTTCTCGTCGTCACCATCGTTAGTAACGGAGACCAAGTAGTGCATGGGCGTCTTCTTTCCCCTCCCGCCCACCCGAACCAGCCCGCTCTCCAGTTTTACCATATGGCGAGCGGTTTCGAGGCGCCCGTTTTGCAGGGCCACGTGTAACGGGCTTAGGCCTTCCCCGTTGAGCTTCTTGCAAAAAGAGGGCATTATGGCCATGGTTTCAACGGCGAAAACAGTGTTGCCATTTGCTGCTGCCACGTGCAGTGGGGTATCCACGAATGGGATATCATTGATTTTGTTTAGGATCTCTGGGTCGTCTTGGATTGATTTGTATAGGGCAGTGACGTCATCTTCTTTAGCCGCCGTTGTCAACACGTCCCAATGGGATTGGGAGGGGGAAGACATTATTATATCGTTAGGGTAATGTTTCTTGTTTAGTTGACTAAATAGTGTCGGAAATGTACGTTACGTTCTTTCAAAATTGGAATATGTTAGTTGCTTAGCTTAGAGATGTATGCTTGCTTTTGGGTGGACACGTAAAAAAATAATAAAAGAATATTCTACTTATATTGCTTAAAAATAGGGTATGCATTATTCTTTTTTTTTTTTTTTTAAAACAGGGTATGCATTTTCTTTTTTGTTGCTTAAAAATAGGGTATGCATTATTCAAACGCAATACAAGTTTGCATTTTTTTTTTTGGTATCCCTCCAGCCGAAAGACTAACCCTCGTCCCAACTGTCAGCACACTAAATGGTAGGGGATCGAACCCCCAACCTCATGCTTAAGGGACGAGGTGCTGAACCACCACGGCAACCATGTTGGTTAAATAAGGTATGCATTATTTAACTATTAAAACGCAACTCACGTTTGCTTGCTGCGCTTTTGTGACGTATACACCCTCATGAACTTTAACGCAATGCACGTTTCTAAATTTCCCTAATTAAACTGTTTTTCTTATCCTGTTTCGTTTTTATTTTTATTTATTTATTTTTTAATGTTTTAGATAAATGACTTTTGGAGATTGGATAGTCATGATATTGTATTACAATTAATTTGAAATAGAATTAATATCGAATCTCATATAGATCGGCTGGACTTCTGTTAATACCATTATATATTTCAATTATAAAATTGGATTTATAGTCTTTATGAAAAAATACGCTCTTTTTATATAAACCGCATGCTATGCTTATGCTATTAGTTCACTAACTATTATTTTATCACATATATTCCGATCCAATGATTCATTCAAGACTTAAATTAAAACACAAGTACAAAACCAGTTATCTGTGTCCAATGTTGGGTACAATATGAGTCCGAAGTTGTCCGGACTCATATGCCACAGACGCAATTTGGTTTAACAATCTGCGTCCGAAGTTGCTCAAAAGCAAATTGTACTACACACACACACACATATATATAGGGGACGCTCTAATGAGAACTGGTGCCCAGGAGAGAAATAAGAACGATCCACAGCTGTCCACGTGTCCAGATCAACGAATCAGAAATAATAACTAGAACTTTGGTGCAAGTAAATGTATTATAAGTGCAAGTAGTTGGTGCACATTTGCAAGTAAAAAGTGCAAGTGCAATTTAGAGTTGATGTGCGTCTTGAGTTCAAAATTTGTCAAACCGATGAGTTCAAGATTCATGTCACTCTCGGGAAGAAAATTACTCAATGTAACTACGTATCAGTTCAAGTTTAAACACTGATATTAAGGTCAGCTAATTTGTATTGCTCAGACATTGTCCTTTCTAGACTTCTACTTTGAATGTGTGGGGATCATCATTTCTTGTGAACAACCTAGACAAATCTTCCTTTTCATTCTCTTGCATTTGTCGGGGATTGTTGAAAAAATACAAGCCATGAAATATTTGTGGTTCTCAATTATCTTGGTGATTTAGTCTTAACCACAAGTTGGTATAAGTGGCCAAGATTTGTTAGGTGGTATGTGGTCATAATCATTTGGCATTTACTATTTAAGTGAGATTCTCTAGACATAAACTTTCTTCCTCCCTTTTGTCTGCTTCCCTAAGTTTGAGCATTAGTCAGGTTCGTCCACGTTTAAGTTGGTGCAAGCTCAACGTGGTTATTCTATGTCGTCGTTGCCTGTCGAAAGCGTACCGGAAATCTTGACTGCACCGTCACCGGACAAATAACGCTTTTAAAGTAGTGTTATTATAACACGGCACAGACTTCGTTTCCCACTTGGTTTTGTTCTCCTTTTTTAGTGTCTGCCTCTGTTAACGTTGCTACTATTTTCCCAACAAGTTCAACTTAATTACCAATTAAAATGATAAACAAAAACACATCAAAACAAGCCAAACAACGTAACACATACAACTAGAGATCAAAGTCATTTTATCAATTATTACATCATATTCTAAAACGATAAAAATGTATGTTGATGTATGGGCGATATTACAATTGTAAGGAGATCGCCTGACCAGCCCACAGTCTATCTGCAGCTGAAGCTCATGAAACCCATTTTGCATGTCCTTGCCCATACACCCAATAAGCTTGCACATCATACGATACGGCTTCCCCATCCACCACGGAGCCCATAAGGCCGTCTTTAAGAAGGCAATAAAGAAGCGTACGTGCACAATAAGTAATGCCAAACATCCTTAAAGAAATATACATTAACACGTACCGTGGTTGTGGCTTTCTTCTCCTGCTCGCCGGTTACGTACAATATGATGAGGAAGCTGACTTTCATGAAATACAGAGCTAAGTGTAGGAAAGCGCAGTAGAAAACAAAGGGGAGCACGAATAGCATCACCCCTAAGGCGAGATTGAACGCCAATGTGTTCATAGTTACAAACAGAGTGAAATGTCATTCTCCTACTTAAAGTGCGTCGCTTTCCTTCCTAAGGTACATGGTTCTTGTGCTTAAATTGTATCAGTTCTTCAGTTGAGAACTTAAGGTGCATTTTTTGTTGAAACCTTAAGGTGCGTCAGTTTAAAACTTTAAGTGTGTTGATATCTACTATTTTGTACAATCATTCACCCCTTATTTTAGTTGTATTTCCCTTATCCTAGTGAAATTGGGAATTGTTTGTGTGTTATATTGTCCAAGTGTTGAATTATCTACAAGAAACAACAAAGGAAGAATTTTTGAGCATTTTGGACAAATTCTGGAAGAAAAGGGAATTACAAGGAAGAAAGGAAACAAGAATACAAATTGGAAAAGAATTGGAAGTTGCCTAATGGGCCAAGACCCATCTATCTCCTATATATTCTACCTATTCTCTACAATTAAAAAAGGTTCCCTTACAGAGTTTTGAACCCTAGTTAGTTAGATTATTTTCTCCTTTATCTTTATATTTCCCTAGCATAGTTTAGATTAGTTTCACATTAGATTATTTAATTTCAAGTTTGGAATCTCGGATTGAAGATTGAATTTGTTCTTTATCAGATAAGTTCTCTTATTCCTTTATTTACTTTCTTCTCAGAATTCTTGCAATGTTTATGGTTATTTATTATTGCTTTGCTATGTTTACTCCAATCATGCGTGAGTAATTTGCCTATGGGTTTGGATTAGGGATCCATTGTTAATCTTGATGTTCAATTGGTGATAATATTGCATAAAGGGATTGAATCTTTTACTTAGGGTTCATGTTGATTTGGGGATTTCTTTCTACTTGTTATTGATTGATGGCCACAATTAATTGCTAGTCTAGGAGAGGGATTCATCACAACGAAAGTTGGATGGAGACCTTAAGCCACTATCTTTTTGCTACGTGATTATTTGTTGAAGGAGATTGAATCAATGGTAGCTTAGCTTGATTTTGGTGAGGAAATCGGTGGGAGAGAACTAGTATCCATTGGGAGACTTGTATGAGCGGAAAGGGTTTTAAAGACTTGAAAGCTTTCAGTGTAGGTTACTTCCCATGTACAAAACTCTTTATTTAGAAATAAAATTCTATTGTTTAAAAAAAAATGTATAAACTTGATTATTATTATTTAATACGGAGTACAATGTTTTTTTTTTTTGGTTTTTTTTTTTCAAGTCTTAGAAATAACATAGAATTTAATTAACACCACAAGTTGATAGCTTAGGGGTCTTTAAGCTGCCTCAAGTATAAAAAGAAATTGAAACCTGTGAATGAAACAGAATTTAATTAGTAATTACAAATGGTGATCTTGCTAAAACTTTCAAGTGACTTTAATCTGCTCATCCTTCTTCTAAACATCTTGAAAGCTTCAACAGTGGACCTTATAGGCTTGAAAGTCATAGCTTTAGAGCACATTGCCATATCTATTACATAATGCTCCTCAGTTTTTTTTTCCCTGAAAAACCATGCAATATCTAAAAAGATTTTCTTTTTGTTCCTCACAATCATAGTTATGTTTGTTTCTGAAACATTTCAAACATTCCACAAATAGTTACAAATATGATTTAAAGCAGGAAAAAGAACTTTAACATCCCCTGACAGAATATCTTCACTTGTTTTTTTTCTCTATTCTTTTATGGGTCCCTTTTCATTATTGTATAGTGAAATACATGCTTTAGCAGAGCCCAATGATTCACATCTACAGTATTAAAAGTATTAGAAAATCTACACTTCTAAAATTAGATATAGGTAAAAGAATAAATTAAACGCCTCCTCCTCCTCCTGCAACCATAACTTCTCTTGAACAGTACCAAGTAATTGCCATCATCACAGCTCATGTCTCCACTAAACCACTATTATCCCCAACCGTAATTGATCAATCCCAATGTCTAATCTATTTCTGTTTAAATATTATCACATGAAGTTTAGAAAAATCAATTTGTTTTAACACGAAGATAACCAATTTGGGTTTTTAACTTATTGGGGGAAGGCTAGCTTTGAGTAATGCTCTTTTGCCAAAGAAATAGGTTGTGAAAGTTACCCTGTTTTTGAGAAAAAAAATGATTGTCCTCCCAAATTACACTTATAACTTACCAAACAATGGTGTTTTCTAGAATAATACAGTCGGGAGATACTCAGCTACGACCACTAAGTTACTTAGTACTGTTACTGGCATGCTGCAACTATTTAAAAAGAATGAAACGCAAAGAAGATAGTAAAAAAGGCATACACACCTACCAAATCATAGAATATGCAATTGGCATCCATGGATCCCGCAATACCACCTTACACCAGTGAAAAGGTGTTGCTTTAATCTAAAACTATGGAAAGCTAAACCTTCATTACAAAAAAGAAAGATATTAATCAAACCTTTCCATCAGGGAAACAACAAACAGCAGTCAGTATGTCTTTAATATCGCTCCAAATCTCCAATCAATCACTTGGCAGCGCTGCACCTCCCAAAAACGTACTTTTCCATCAATAGAAACACTAATAAAATAATTATCATCCAAGGGATTGAGTTCTATACAGGTGACTTCAGAAGAAGTAAAATTATAAATACTATAGGCTTAGCCATACAAACAAACACAAACACAGTTATTGTGTGTGAGTGCAGGATATCTCAAGTAAATAGGCTAACCATAGTTATTATGCAGATAAACACCAAGGCATTGAACATACTGCTTCCCACAAATGAGCTATTATATCCACAGAAGATGATAGTAAAAATTGCAGTGTACAGTGGATTCCATTCTAGGCAACTTTACAAATAAAGCAAACAGAGCTAGTAACAAAAACCAGAATATATAATATTTTAACATTCCTCACAAGAATTTAATTTGTAAAGAAGCATAAAAATCAAAATTAACCCCATTTCTTTAATGGGAAAGGGCCAAAATGTCATCCACATGCCCATGGAATTCATGGCCTGGGCTCTAGAATCTCGAATACTTTTTTGTGGGAGGATGACACAAGCTGATTCTAATGATTTTCTCAATTTTTCCAACTGACCTATCTTTTAATCATCAATATCAAGCAAAGCTAATCTAGATAAATGATTCAGCAAGAAGCACAAACAGGAAGGATTAAATAACAAGGTACAATAACAAATGCAAAAAATAGCAAATACTTTTTTCCGGAGAATGCTAACAAAGCAACATGAAATTGAAGGTCAATCTTGTACAGACAGAAAAATGGATAGTTTGTTATGGAATGAATCTCTATGTAACAATCATGCTCATGGAACTTATCAGATGTAAGCAAAGGAAAATGGAAACTGTAACTCTGCACAAAGAGTTGCCAACAAAGCTGCAGATTATTAACCAAAATACATTTACCTTCCCAGGGCACCTTGCATTTATGTAAGGTGCTTATGAACAACAACAATTCTCTAAAATCCTAATCTCAGTCACTTAAATTCCTTAAAAACTCTTCTGTTTCCTGTCCACAAACATATAAATAGTTGAACTAAATCAAAAGCTTATATCAACCACTCATCAGTCATCACATCAATAAGCAGGTATAATTAATATTAAAATGGAAACACAAATTAAATTAACAGAGTTCAATTTCTGGCATATAATCAATATCCAAACTCCAGAGAAACCTAGC
>CP025654.1:8409151-8540247 GCA_003576665.1 Ipomoea trifida
GACCCAACCCGACCCGACCCGTCATGTCTAATGGTGAGACGGTCTCACACAAGTTTTTGCCTAAATAATGGTCATTTGGGTATTGGGATTGGAAGGTGGTTGATCAAAATTCAACAAATAATCTGCTAGAAATATCAAGAAGTGACCAAGTCCACTTCTTGATATTTATAGCAATAAAAATATAAGATAGCAGAGAAATATTTTTTATTTCAATGAATTATTTTAACATACACACAAAGCTTTGTGACTTAATTGGTTGCACTCCAAAATGATAAACTCACATCAAAACAAGCCAAAACAGCGTAACACATACAGCTACAATTGAAGTCATTTTATTAACTATTACATCAAATTCTAAAACGATGAAAATGTATGTTGATGCATGGGCGGCCCGAGCGGAGACATTATATATATATATATATATATATATATATATATATATATATATATATAATTTGAGTGCTATGCTACTGGCGATAATAGGAGCCATGGGGATCGCCTGACCACCCCACGGTCTTCATCTGCAGCTGAAGCTCCTGAAAACTATTCTGCATACCCTTGCCCATACACCCAATAAGCTTGCACATCACACGATACGGCTTCCCTATCCACCACGGAGTCCATAGGACCGTCTTTAAGGAGGCAATAAACAAGCGCGCACAATAGGTAATGCCAAAAAGCCCCAAAGAAATATACATTAACACCGAGGCCGAGGTCTTGTGCTCCTCCCCGCCGGTCACGTGCAACATGATGAGGAAGCTGACGGACATGAAATACAGCGCCAAGTGAAGGAAAACGCTGTAGAGAACAAAGGGGAGCACGAATAGCATCACCCCTAAGGCGAGATTGAAGGCCAATGTGTTCATAGTTACAAACAGAGTGAAATGGTGCTTGTAGTGGACAGTTTTGGTGATTGGAGATGGGGTGAGCATAATGTTGGAATTAGAAGTGGGGTCTTTGGTGTGTAAGACGGCGTTGGGGGGCGTGAGAGTTGCTTGGTAGACGGCGGTGGCTACCAGCACCGCCACCACTAGCACCACGTTCCGGATTTCCATTGACATGCCTTTGTGGACGTGTGCGGAGTAACGGATGAGCTTTTGCATGGGTGTCTCCGGTGACAGGAAGAATTTGAGGCGGTTTAATCCCTCCTTTGCCTTTGCGTTGGCTATTATTTCTTTGCTGTTCTCACGGATTCTTTTGAATGCTTTTCGGATTATTTTTGGACACTCCACACCTGACTGCATGCGGCCATGCATATATATAATTAAAATTACAACCCAAGTATATATATAATTGGGAAAATGGTCAGATAGACCATCTAACTTTATACAAAAACTGCAATTAGCTAGTTCTTTAAACTTTTAATTGAAAAAAGAGTCAAATAGGTCATTTAACTTCACACCAAAAGTGAAATTACTTTTCTTTAAGTTTTAAAAAACTGCAATTAAACATTTCAACTTAGTAAATTGGATCAAATAAGCGCAATTTATCGGTAACCAACAGATTACTGTTATATAGGCCATTGTTGACCGTCACTATTTACTGTTGACTGTCATTGACCGTAATAATCCTAAAAAAATTAGTGATCGACAATTGACGACCCGTCACCCCCTTTGTAGAAGGCAACCACTAGTTGCCCTCTCTCGCGGAGAAGACGACCAGTTGGTCTCCCTCTCCGACAGAGAGTGGTCGCCTTCTCTGGGGGAGAAGGCGATCCAAACGTGGTCGCCTTTTGCTCGGATGAAGCTGGCGGCCAGTGGCGATGGTCGAAATTTTCAGAATCTGAATGAAGTGCAAGTGACCTGCTATTGGACGCCATTAATCAATTTTGAGGTTTCAACTTTCAATGCAGTAAAATAGTTAGGTGGTGTGTTTAATTGCACTTTTTAAAAGTTTAAAGAGCTAATTTCACTTTCCTGTAAAGTTTGAGGGGCTATTTAATCATTTTTCCCTATATAATTTGTTGGGGTAACTGGTCAAGTCCAACAATCTATAGATAGGAGATTGTTGGGTGAGGCCTGTGAAGGACTAGTTCTGGCACATTAAATATAAAAAAATAAAGTTGGACATTTGCTACTAGTTATACCTTTTGGTTATTGGTAATCGACTCTTAGCTTGATTCTAACATAATTGTATTTGTATGCATAGTATAGTATGATGATATATACTTGCCTGCTGAGTATATTTAATGGTCTGTTCTGCTTCTGCAGCCAGACGAAGAGCAGAGTTGCCGTTGATATCTTCCATGTATAAAAGATTGATCTTACCAGTCCTCCAAAGCCAACCAAACATCACTCCAAAAGCCTCAAAACTCCTCGAATCAATCGCCACATGCATTGGGGTTTTGCACTCAACCGTCACATCCTTAACAGCTTCGGGGCACGCCGTGAGAAAATCAATCAACACCTCCAGTTTCCCGGCGTCACCATTCTTAGTAACGGAGACCAAGTAGTGCATCGGCGTCATCTTTCCCCTCCGCCCACCCGAACCAGCCCGCTCTCCAGTTTTACCATATGGCGCGCGGTTTCGAGGCGCCCGTTTTGCAGGGCCACGTGTAACGGGCTTAGGCCTTCGCCGTTGAGCTTCTTGCAAAAGGATGGCATTATGGCCATGGTTTCGACGGCGAAAAGGGTGTTGCCATTTGCTGCTGCCACGTGTAACGGAGTATCCACAAATGGGATATCGTTGATTTTCTTTAGGATCTCTGGGTCGTCTTGGATTGATTTGTATAGGGCAGTGACCTCATTTTCTTTAGCCGCCGTTGTCAACACGTCCCAATGGGATTGGAAGGGGGAGGACATTATTATATCGTTAGGTTACTGTTTCTTGTTGAGTTGACTGAATAAAATACTACAATATCATATACACCA
This sequence comes from Ipomoea trifida, assembly GCA_003576665.1. Lineage (NCBI taxonomy): Eukaryota > Viridiplantae > Streptophyta > Magnoliopsida > Solanales > Convolvulaceae > Ipomoea > Ipomoea trifida. Next base: position 8,412,022 of record CP025654.1, read on the forward strand.
ACTCTTAGAAGCAAATGTTTTTATATTTCGGAAACATGTACATTACGTTCTTCAAAAATTGGAATATTGTAGTTGCTTAGAGATGTATGCTTGCTTTTTGGTGGACCGTGGACACATGCATCCCTATCATTTGTAAATAGCCTTATGATAAAAGTTCGATCTGTTTTTGCTTTTACTTTGGCGTGGCTTGCTTGTTTGGTTTTTCTTTTCTTTTTACGTAAAAAGTTTGGTCATAAATTAATGCATGTATGTATGCCAAGTATTTTGTGGTCCCCGACTGCGGGGATGAGTAATACTACATTAGTACTGACACGAATCTGATCATTGATCAATCAATAATATTAAACTATAGGAGTATATGTATTTATAAGGATACAAAAGTCACATTCACGATATGAATGGTAAAAGATAATATTCTCAATAATACTACGGAGGGATAAGGAATTCTAGTGTATCTAAAATACAAAATCCTAATACGCATTCAAATTTAAGATTATCTAGAGACAAAAGTGTGTCCCTTGGATCATTTAACATTGCTTTCACTACTACAAAAAGACTACCTTTAACGTCAATTTTTTGACACTTTTAACGTCAGTTTCACTTTCGTCGTCGTTCTTTCAGACAGAGAGAGAAGGAATTTGTGTGCCTAGAATACATAGTCTTAATACGCCCCTTCAAACTTAAGATTATCTAGAGAGAACATTAAGCTTGTCCTTAGCTTAGATTATTTAACATTGTTGTGGTTAGTGATGAGCACAAATGATGAGTGTAAAAAGGGTGTAATGTCGTTCCGCTGAGGATTGGTGTTATGGCACGAAACTGTGTGAATTACCAGGCACTAGAGTATATGAATTTATAGAATCCAAGTAACAGAGACTGAATTATTCAAATTGATATTTCTAAAAAGTTAATTTAGTTTAATTTTTATTCAAAATTGACATTTCTAAAAAATTCCCCTTTGTGTTGGCAGATGTTACTACTGGGCAAAATTATTCAAATATTATTTTTACTTTTTAGTTTAAATTTAATCCTAATAATATTATTTTTTGTTGATCTTGAATTTGTATTAATAATTTTGAATTTGCACTTAATTGGCTAAAAAGTAAGTATAATTTAAATTTAAAATAAAAAGTAAAAATAATTTGGAATTTGTATTTAATTTTACTAAGATTAACTTGGCTACGTATGCTTTTAGAAATGAATTAGTTTTAACTTTAATTAGTTTACCAAAATAAAAAATGATTAAATTGACTACATATGTTTTTAGAAATGAATTTGTTTTAACTTAAATTAATTGTTTAGAAATGTCAATTCTAATCCTACTTGAAAGGAGAATTTTTTTCCGGCGAGAAATTGACGGAAAATGTCCCTTTTTTTCCGGCGAAAAATTACCGAAAAATCCACCAATTTTTGTTTTCCGGCGCCAGAAGGACCATTTTTGCAACAAAAATAATAGTCATGGACCAAAATTGCAAAGTTTGAAAGTCGTGGACCAATCCTACAAGTGCCACTATAGTCATGGGACTAAAAATGCAAAAAACTCGTGTTTTGTTTTATACCTTAAGGTGCATGGTTTTATAACTTAAGGTGCGTAGTTTTATATATTAAGGTGCATCAGTTTGAGAGTTGATCATTTGCATGCATGTTGGCATAACTGCGTTTTTTTAATAAGTTTTATTGATTTGAGCCGATGATCTATCTAGTTTATTAGATCAACGGTTTAGATTTCACCATATCTTTCACCTGGGGAGTCTTTGCACGTGAACTGATCCCTATATATATATATATATATATATATATATATATATATATATATATATAATTCAGTTGCCGTGCGATTGGGGGTCTCCCGTGCGGTTAAATCTGAGTCATGGATCTTACTTAAATCAACGTCCAGGATTACCAAAATAAATTTAAAAAACGCGGTGGCAATTTGGTAATTTTTGCATCTGGATCAAATTTTAAGGTGCGCGGTTTTCCTTCTTAAGGTGCTTATTTTTTGCTTAAGATGCGTGAGTTTTGTACTTAAGGTGTGTGAGTTGTGTTTAAGATGAGTAGTTCTTGAAACTTAAGGTGTGTGATTTTTGTACTTAAGGAGCGTGATTTTTTTTATTAAGGTGAGTAGTTGAAACTTAAAGTGAGTCAACCTGAAGCTTAAGGTGCGTTTTTTTTTTTATTCTTTAAGGTGCGTGGTTTGTGTGCTTAAGGCGCGTGGTTTGTATGCTTTAAGGCGTGACGGTTGAAACTTAAGGTGAGTGAACCTAAAGTTTAAGGTGGGTGCTTTTTTTTCTTAATGTGCATTGTTTCTCATCTTAAGGTGTGTTGTTTTCCTTCTTAAGGTGCGTCTGTTTTTTTTTTTTTTTTAGTTCCAAAACACAACCAATATTCTTTAATTTTTTTTTTAAAGAGCATTGATCACCGTACAACCGCACACGAAGCTTTTAACCGTACCTGAACCATTCCATATATATAAAAGATAGTAAAAAAATATTTTTATTTCAACATACACATACACAAAGCTTGCTTTGTGACTTGGTTGCACACCGAAATGAAAAACACGCATCGAAAGAAGCCAAATAACGTACGTAACACATACAGCTAGAGAAGTCATTTTATTAATTATTACATCATATTTTAAACGATGAAAATGTACGTTGATACATGGGCGGCCGTAGTAGTGGTGACATATATAATGTGAGTGCTAAGCTACTGGCGATAATAGGAGCCATGGGGATCGCCTGACCATCCCAAGGTCTGTATCTGCAACTGAAGCTCCTGAAAACTATTTTGCATGCCTTCCCCATACACCCAATAAGCTTCCACATCACACGATACGGCTTCCCTATCCACCACGGAGTCCATAACACCGCCTTTAAGGACGCAATAAAGAAGCGCGCACAATAGGTAATGCCAAACAGCGCCAAAGAGAAATACATTAGCTCCGCTCCGCCGGTCACGTGCATCATGGTGAGGAAGCTGACGGACATGAAATACAGAGCCAAGTGTAGGAAAACGCTGTAGAGACCAAAGGGGAGCACGAATAGCATCACCCTTTATTTAATTTAATATAATTTCTCTTATTTTATTTAATTTTTTGATAATGAATAATTTTTTCAAATAAATGTATCGTAGACACGTAATTCTAAATTAAAGAAATACATATTTATCATTTTTTGTTGTAGCTACTAATTTATTTAATTTAATAAGAGTAAAATAGAGTGAGAAACTTAATTATGTCAAATTTGATTAGGATGAGGTTCGAACCTAAGACCTTTCTTATAGAAATTAATGGGTAAGTTAAAAGTTAACGGAGAAGAGAATATTTAACGAAAAACTTAACAGATAATCATAAAAGTAAGGTTAAATTAGGTAATCTCTATTAATAATATTAATCTGAATTATCTTAACCATCTATTTGATTAAACAATTCATTGAACTATCCATTTGGTTAAATAATTTTACCGTCATTTTCTCTATTCATTTTAGGCCTAACTCTCTTTGGCTCTTATTAGTACAGTAGATATATATTCAGTGACACAATTGAATATCATTTTTTTCAAATGAAAGAAAGAAAGAAAGAATATTGTACGGAGTACTTATTGCGTACAAATCGGGTATGCATGATTTAACTATTATTCTATTAAAACGCAATACACGTTTACTTGCTTTTGTGTTGTATACACTATACATTCTCATGCACTTTAAACGCAATGCATGTTTCTAAATTGGATCACACTTGTGTGAGACCGTCTCACCGATCTTTATTCGTGAGACCGTCTCACGGATCCTTATTCGTGAGACGAGTCGGGTCGGGTCAAAGCACCATGCAAATATCATATTTATATGTGCAAATGTTATACTTATATGCTCAAATATAACACTAATCAATAATACAATTTTTGTTACTTATAAGAGAAAAAGTAACACATTTTTCATAATAAGTAATGTTGACAAGTGTCCCTTACTTATAAGGGCAAATATAATACTCCCCTCCAAAACAAGCTAACAATTGCTGGCCATCAATCAATAACAAGAAGTCAAGAAGAATTCAATTCGCAATTCAAACATAAACCCTAGGTAAACAATTATTCCCCTTTATGCAATAATCACAATCTAGCATCAAGAATAGTAATAGGACCCTAAAAATTTAAAATAATAAAAAAAATTAACGTCTACTGCGTCACTTTACGCGTCTGAGTTTTGTCACAATAGACACATGTTCTTCAATTTTTATGACCGTCCTATATTAGTTGTCTAGTGTTAATGCTTTATTTGATCTCTTTTGTGACATGTTGTGTGTAACATAGGAATATGCTTAATATGCACACACCATAATGCTCCATATGCACATGTACGTTTTTAATTCTTCCCATTAATCTCATCCATAAATGTATTTTTTAAGGCGCACCGAATTGGTTGTCAAGGACTTTTGAGGAGGTTAATTTTCATATGACTATATATATATAGCAATAAGAATATAAGATAGCAGAAAAGTATTTTTATTTCAATGAATTATATTTTAACATACACACAAAGCTTTAATTTGTGACTTGGTTGCACACCAATTTTTTTTTTTTTTTTGAAAAAAGTTGTACACCAATTAAAAGCATAAACACACATGAAAACAAGCCAAACAACGTAACGTAACACATGCATACAGCTAGAGAAGTCATTTTATTAATTATTACTCCATCTGTCCCATTTTATGTGTCTTACTTTCCTTTTTAGTTTGTCCCAAAATGTTGTCATCTTTCTAAAAGTGAACATCACCATCATTCTACTTTTCCCACTTTAGCCTTATGACTTTTCATTTCTTTATTGCTTTTATTTTCAAAAGTGAAAAAGTTGGGGGCATAATTGGAGCACACCACATTTACTTTAATTTCTTAAAAAGCGTGTAAAAAGCAAATGAGACATCCATTTCGGGACGGAGGGAGTACATCATATTCTAAATAGGAGTGGTGATATATATACATATATGTGAGTGCTAAGCTACTGACGATAATAGGAGCCAAAGGCATGGCCTGACCAGCCCACGGTCTCCATCTGCAGCTGAAGCTCCTGAACAATATTTTGCATGCCCATGCACTTAAAAAGCTTCCACATCACACGATACGGCTTCTCCATCCACCACGGAGTCCATAAGGCCGCCTTTAAGGAGGCAACATAGAAGCGTGCACAATAGGTAATGCCAAACAGCGTCAAAGAAAAATACATTAGCACCGTGGCCATGGCCTTGTGCTCCGCTCCGCCGGTCACGTGCATCATGGTGAGGAAGCTGACGGACATGAAATACAGAGCCAAGTGTAGGAAAACGCTGTAGAGACCGAAGGGGAGCACGAATAGCATCACCCCTATTGCGAGGTTGAAGGCCAATGTGTTCATAGTTACAACATTTGAAATGATGCTTGCTGGGTAGATGGCCGCCTAATGTGGAAGAAGTGGACGGTTTTGTGTAAGACGGCGTCGGGGGGCGGAGAGTTGCTTGGTAGACGGCGGTGGCCACCAGCACCGCCACCACTAGCACCACGTTCCGGATTTCCATTGACAAGCCTTTGTGGACGTGCGCGGAGTAACGGATGAGGTTTTGCATGGGTGTCTCCGATGACAGAAGAATTTGATGCGGTTTAATTCCTTTGCCTTTGCGTTGGTATTATTTCTGACTGCTCTTACGGATTTTTTGAATGCTTTTCGGTTCGGCTCTCCACACCTGACTCTGACACTGCATGGCCGCCCATATATATAAATAAATAAATAAAGATGTGTTAGATCAAGGATGCTAACATGCCGTAGACTTGCAAGGTGGACCTGGGTCTACATTCACATGCAGTATACTTTACATTTACATACACTATACTGTACTCTACATTCACACTTTGTAAACTCTACATTCACATACACTATACTATACATTCACACTTTGTAAATTCTACATTCACACATTACAGGATTATATGATACTCTACATTCACACTTTGTAAACTCCACATTCACACATTACAGGATTATATGTTTAGTATCTAGATTACCACTATTATGCATTCACACATTCAAAACTATATATTCACAGGTCCTATACTCCACATTCACACATTACAAGGCTACAAGTTGCTAGAACTTCTTAACTGTATTACAGATTCACACATGCATAACTCTACATTCACGATTTCTATACTCTATATTCACAATTTGAAACCTACACATTTACACATTTTTTAGCAACTCTACATTCACACAATCATAAATCTACATTCACGAGTTTTATACTCTACATTCACACTTTGAAACCTCTACATTCACACATTTTTGGACAACTCAATATTCAACAATATGTTTACTTGAAAAAAAAAAAAAGAAACAAAAACGACGTAGTTTTGGACCCAGGTCACCTTGCAAGGTGGACCTGGGTCCACAACATAATTTGCAACAAACTATAAGTACTAGTCAATGATCGAGCACTTATTTCCCATCACATATTTGAGGGATAGGATGTTAGATGGTCTAACAATTTCCTAGCCGCACTTGGCCACTATTAACAATTCCCCTTTAGCATACTAGTCTTAAATGTAAGATTTTCCATATATATTTATATATTAGGGCATAATATTAGGACCTTAATTAATTGATGCAAGTTGATTAGGCTTGTTAAGAAGCCTGATTGGACTAAAAAATTAGAAGTTGTTATTCAATCAGACTTGTGCCTATATATCCCTTGATTGATGGGATACATGATATTTATTATATACCATATACAATTCACGGTACTCATACTGCTTAGTAGACACCAATACACCCTTTAGAGTTTGAGCAGTGTTGCAAAAATCCGCCTAGGCGCGATTAATCCCGCCTAGGCGTAGCACTTGGCGACCGCCTAGCGTATCACATTAAATGGTGGTCTATAGGCGATGCCTAGGTCCCTAAGAGCCAAACCACCGCCTAGGCGTCGACTAGACCGACTAGGTTAGTCGGTCGATTAACTATTGTTTTTTAATGGGTTATTTCACTCAAAACAACATCGTTTGAGCGAAATAATTTTAAATTGTACAAACTTTAGATATTTTTTAGGTTAATATTTAATAGTATTAACAATTAAGTATTATATAATTTATAATTATTAGTCTTTAAAAAATAAAAAAAATACTTAAACAAATTTTTAAAAAATAAAAAATACAGTGCGCCTAAGTACCGATTCTAGTCCTCTAGGCGCTCCCGAGCGCCTAGTGACTTTTCAACCATGGTTTTGAGTCAAGTACGAGCCTTCAAGACGCTTTCCGCTTCCGTTACTACGAAATCATTTGATTAAGAGTTATGGTTGGAGGTACGATCTTGTTTATTGCATATTATGTTCTTATGTGAAAAATTAAGCTTAGCACTATACCAAAAACTATTGCTATTAGCGAAGATAAAACTTTATTTCTTATACGTCATTACTTCTGGAGAGATAGGTGCTGAACTTGACCATTTATTGATCTCCGCCGCCCAACCATATCTTAGCCACCAATTACTGGAATTAACCCGTTACCAGCCTCCGCCCAACAAGATGAAATTAATATGAGCTAAATTAAAAACACACACATGCAGTAGTAGAGAAGTGTGTATGATGATATATACTTGCCTGCTGAGTATATTTAATGGTCTGTTCTGCTTCTGCAGCCAGACGAAGAGCAGAGTTGCCGTTGATATCTTCCATGTATAAAAGATTGATCTTACCAGTCTCCAAAGCCAACCAAACATCACTCCAAAAGCCTCAAAACTCCTCGAATCAATCGCCACAATGCATTGGGGTTTTGCACTCAACCGTGACATCCTTAACAGCTTCGGGGCACGCCATAGAAAATCAATCAACAGCTCCAGTTTCTCGTCGTCACCATCGTTAGTAACGGAGACCAAGTAGTGCATGGGCGTCTTCTTTCCCCTCCCGCCCCCGAACCAGCCCGCTCTCCAGTTTTACCATATGGCGAGCGGTTTCGAGGCGCCCGTTTTGCAGGGCCACGTGTAACGGGCTTAGGCCTTCCCCGTTGAGCTTCTTGCAAAAAGAGGGCATTATGGCCATGGTTTCAACGGCGAAAGGGTGTTGCCATTTGCTGCTGCCACGTGCACGGGGTATCCACGAATGGGATATCATTGATTTTGTTTAGGATCTCTGGGTCGTCTTGGATTGATTTGTATAGGGCAGTGACGTCATTTTCTTTAGCCGCCGTTGTCAACACGTCCCAATGGGATTGGGAGGGGAAGACATTATTATATCGTTAGGGTAATGTTTCTTGTTTAGTTGACTAAATAGTGTCGGAAATGTACGTTACGTTCTTTCAAAATTGGAATATGTTAGTTGCTTAGCTTAGAGATGTATGCTTGCTTTTGGGTGGACACGTAAAAAAATAATAAAAGAATATTCTACTTATATTGCTTAAAAATAGGGTATGCATTATTCTTTTTTTTTTTAAAACAGGGTATGCATTTTCTTTTTTTGCTTTAAAAATAGGGTATGCATTATTCAAACGCAATACAAGTTTGCATTTTTTTTTTGGTATCCTCCAGCCGAAAGACTAACCCTCGTCCCAACTGTCAGCACACTAAATGGTAGGGGATCGAACCCCCAACCTCATGCTTAAGGGACGAGGTGCTGAACCACCACGGCAACCATGTTGGTTAAATAAGGTATGCATTATTTAACTATTAAAACGCAACTCACGTTTGCTTGCTGCGCTTTTGTGACGTATACACCCTCATGAACTTTAACGCAATGCACGTTTCTAAATTTCCCTAATTAAACTGTTTTTCTTATCCTGTTTCGTTTTTATTTTTATTTATTTATTTTTTAATGTTTTAGATAAATGACTTTTGGAGATTGGATAGTCATGATATTGTATTACAATTAATTTGAAATAGAATTAATATCGAATCTCATATAGATCGGCTGGACTTCTGTTAATACCATTATATATTTCAATTATAAAATTGGATTTATAGTCTTTATGAAAAAATACGCTCTTTTTATATAAACGCGCATGCTATGCTTATGCTATTAGTTCACTAACTATTATTTTATCACATATATTCCGATCCAATGATTCATTCAAGACTTAAATTAAAACACAAGTACAAAAACAGTTATCTGTGTCCAATGTTGGGACAATATGAGTCCAAGTTGTCCGGACTCATATGCCACAGACGCAATTTGGTTTAATTTAACAATCTGCGTCCGAAGTTGCTCAAAGCAATTGTACTACACACACACACACACACACATATATATAGGGGGCACTCTAATGAGAACTGGTGCCCAGGAGAGAAATAAGAACGATCCACAGCCGTCCACGTGTCCAGATCAACGAATCAGAAATAATAACTAGAACTTTGGTGCAAGTAAATGTATTATAAGTGCAAGTAGTTGGTGTACATTTGCAAGTAAAAAGTGCAAGCAAGTGCAATTTAGAGTTGATGTGCGTCTTGAGTTCAAAATTTGTCAAACGATGAGTTCAAGATTCATGTCACTCTCGGGAAGAAAATTACTCAATGTAACTACGTATCAGTTCAAGTTTAAACACTGATATTAAGGTCAGCTAATTTGTATTGCTCAGACATTGTCCTTTCTAGACTTCTACTTTGAATGTGTGGGGATCATCATTTCTTGTGAACAACCTAGACAAATCTTCTTTTCATTCTCTTGCATTTGTCGGGGATTGTTGAAAAAATACAAGCCATGAAATATTTGTGGTTCTCAATTATCTTGGTGATTTAGTCTTAACCACAAGTTGGTATAAGTGGCCAAAGATTTGTTAGGTGGTATGTGGTCATAATCATTTGGCATTTACTATTTAAGTGAGATTCTCTAGACATAAACTTTCTTCCTCCCTTTTGTCTGCTTCCCTAAGTTTGAGCATTAGTCAGGTTCGTCCACGTTTAAGTTGGTGCAAGCTCAACGTGGTTATTCTATGTCGTCGTTGCCTGTCGAAAGCGTACCGGAAATCTTGACTGCACGTCACCGGACAAATAACGCTTTTAAAGTAGTGTTATTATAACACGGCACAGACTTCGTTTCCCACTTGGTTTTGTTCTCCTTTTTAGTGTCTGCCTCTGTTAACGTTGCTACTATTTTCCCAACAAGTTCAACTTAATTACCAATTAAAATGATAAACAAAAACACATCAAAACAAGCCAAACAACGTAACACATACAACTAGAGATCAAAGTCATTTTATCAATTATTACATCATATTCTAAAACGATAAAAATGTATGTTGATGTATGGGCGATATTACAATTGTAAGGAGATCGCCTGACAGCCCACAGTCTATCTGCAAGCTGAAGCTCATGAAACCCATTTTGCATGTCCTTGCCCATACACCCAATAAGCTTGCACATCATACGATACGGCTTCCCCATCCACCACGGAGCCCATAAGGCCGTCTTTAAGAAGGCAATAAAGAAGCGTACGTGCACAATAAGTAATGCCAAACATCCTTAAAGAAATATACATTAACACTACCGTGGTTGTGGCTTTCTTCTCCTGCTCGCCGGTTACGTACAATATGATGAGGAAGCTGACTTTCATGAAATACAGAGCTAAGTGTAGGAAAGCGCAGTAGAAAACAAAGGGGAGCACGAATAGCATCACCCCTAAGGCGAGATTGAACGCCAATGTGTTCATAGTTACAAACAGAGTGAAATGTCATTCTCCTACTTAAAGTGCGTCGCTTTCCTTCCTAAGCTACATGGTTCTTGTGCTTAAAGTGTATCAGTTCTTCAGTTGAGAACTTAAGGTGCATTTTTTGGTGAAACCTTAAGGTGCGTCAGTTTAAAACTTTAAGTGTGTTGATATCTACTATTTTGTACAATAATTCACCCCTTATTTTAGTTGTATTTCCCTTATCCTAGTGAAATTGGAAATTGTTTGTGTGTTATATTGTCCAAGTGTTGAATTATCTACAAGAAACAACAAAGGAAGAATTTTTGAGCATTTTCGACAAATTCTGAAAGAAAAGGGAATTACAAGGAAGAAAGGAAACAAAAATACAAATTGGAAAAGAATTGGAAGTTGCCTAATGGGCCAAGGCCCATCTATCTCCTATATATTCTACCTATTCTCTACAATTAAAAGAGGTTCCCTTACAGAGTTTTGAACCCTAGTTAGTTAGATTATTTTCTCCCTTCTCTTTATATTTCCCTAGCATAGTTTAGATTAGTTTCACATTAGATTATTTAATTTCAAGTTTGGAATCTCGGATTGAAGATTGGATTTGTTCTTTATCAGATAAGTTCTCTTATTCCTTTATTTACTTTCTTCTCAGAATTTTTGCAATGTTTATGGTTATTTATTATTGCTTTGCTATGTTTACTCCAATCATGCGTGAGTAATTTGCCTATGGGTTTGGATTAGGGATTCATTGTTAATCTTGATGTTCAATTGGTGATAATATTGCATAAAGGGATTGAATCTTTTACCTAGGGTTCATGTTGATTTGGAGATTTCTTTCTACTTGTTATTGATTGATGGCCACAATTAATTGCTAGTCTATGAGAGGGATTCATCACAACGAAAGTTGGATGGAGACCTTGAGCCTTACCAATTTCAATCTAATTTTCCTACTATGAGAATAGGGGTAATTTTGGGGGCTTACAATGCTTAGGTGCTTAAGGTTATGATTGATGCATCACGACAGTGGGCAATTGTAGCCTAATTCTGTTTATTGATTACGAAAGTAGTTGAATTGAATTCTTATGTGCATTGCCCATAAATCCCTAGGTTAACTATTCTTTTCCAAATTCTGAGATTGTTAGAACATCAAGATTACAATTCCCCTAATCTGACTCATTCCCTTATCAGTTAATTCCTTAGTCAATTGCTTTCTTTTAATTTACATCATTCAGTTTCAGTTGCTTGGATTCTAGTTAATTCACATACTCAAGTGCCTAGTAGTTCATACAATTACGTGCCATAGCCCCAATCCTCAGCGGAACGACATAACACACCCACTTTTACACTCCCATTTATACATCATCACATTTTGGCGTCGTTGACGGGGATTATTTTATTTGGTTATATATATAAAAAGATAATAGAAAAATATTTTTACTTCAATGAATTATTTTTACATACACACAAAGCTTTAATTTATAACGTGGTTGCACACCAAAATGACAAACACACATAAAAACAAACCAAACAACGTAACGTACGTAACACATACAGCTAGAGATAGATGGAAGTCATTTTATTAATTATTACATCATATTCTAAAACGATGAAAATGTATGCGAGTCCTAAGGTACATATTGGCGATAATAGGAGCCATGGGGATCGCCTGACCAGCCCACAGTCTGTATCTGCAGCTGAAGCTGATAAAAACGATCTTTCATGCCCATGCACTTAATAAGCTTCCACAGCGTACGATACGGCTTCCCCATCCACCATGGAGTCCATAAGACCGTCTTTAAGGAGGCAATAAAGAAGCGTGCACAATAGGTAAGGCTAAACACCACCACAGAGAAATACATTAACACCGAGGCCAAGGGCCTCTGCTCCGCTCCGCCGGTTACGTGCATCATGGTTAGGAAGCTGAGGGACATGAAATACAGAGCCAAGTGTAGGCAAATGCTGTAGAGAACAAAAGGGAGCACAAATAGCATCACCCCTATTGCGAGATTGAAGGCCAATGTGTTCATAATTACAAACACTTTGAAATGATGCTTGTGGGTGTGGGTCATCAGCATAATCATGGAAGAAGTGGGATCGGTGCTTCGCAAGACGGCGTCAGGGGGCGTGAGAGTTGCTTGATAGGCGGCGGTGGCTACCAGCACCGCCACCATTAGCACCACGTTCCGAATTTCCATTGACATGCCTTTGTGGACGTGTGCGGAGTAACGGATGAGCCTTTGCATGGGTGTCTCCCATGACAGGAAGAATGTGATGCGGGTTAATCCCCCCCTCGCCTTTGCTTTGTTTATCATTTCTGTACGGATTACTTCGAATGCTTTTCGGATTATTTCTGACCTCTCCTCACTTGACTCTACAAACTGCATGCGCCCGCACATATAAATAAATAAGATCAACTATAATTAATAGAGAATGTACAACTTTATTCTATCATATATTTTGAGTAGCCATGACCACGGTTCGGTTCCGGTTCCGAACCGGCGGTTCCCGGTTTCAAAATCGACTGAACCGGAACCGAACCTTACAAGTACGGTTCGGAACTGGCGGTTCCGGTTCGAACCACCGGTTCGGAACCAAATTTTTTTTAAAAAAAAAGAATTTGTAATCTTTTAAAATTTTTAAAATTGTCCAAATTCAACCATTAATATTTTTTGTTGAAAATTTTTCATTCTAAAATGTTTTTAAAATAGTTATATTAAATATTTAAACTTCAAAGTTAATCTATATTTAAAAAAATTGTTATAGTTGAATTTTAAAATGTTATTTAAAGTCTAAACTTTAATCAAATAATAATTAAACTTTAACTAAATAATAAATAATAATTAATTTTTTTTATTTTCCGGTTTGGAAACGGTGTGGCGGTGTGTAACTGTGTATATAATATAATATATAATGTGCGTTGGGTGTGTGTGTATACTATAATTATATATATATGTCAATTGTCATATGTGCTAGGGTAGTAGGGTGTATATAAATTATAATATAATATATAATATGAGTGGCTAATGGCTCTAGATGGTGTGTGTGTGTATACTATAATTTTATATATATATATATATATATATATGTGTGTGTGTGTGTGTGTGTGTGTCAGTATGTGTAAGTGTGAATATACTATATAAATAAATATAATAAATATAAATATATAATATATAATGTGGCCTGCCAGTAGGCAAAAGCCAAAGTATAATTTTTTATTTTTTATTTTCAATTTCACGGTTTGGCCGGTTCCGGTTCCGGAATCTTAGGAACCTTAACGTTCCGGTTAAGAACCGGAACCGGACCGTACGGGCGGTTCCGGTTCCGATTCGGTTTGTACAGTACCGAACCGTGGTCATCCCTAATTTTAAGGGGCAGGATGCTAGACAGCCTAACAATTCCCTAGCACCCACCAGTCTTAAACCCCCTGCTTATAATTGTCAGTTTTTACTATATATGGCTAGAGAATGTACAACTTTATTCTATCATATATATATTTTGAGGGGCAGGATGCTAGACAACCTAACAATTCCCTAGCACCCACCCAGCTCATAATTGTCAGTTTTTACTTTTTACTATGGTTCAGCTCTAATATGAACTAAGAGCTTAGGACTATGCCAAAAGCTATAACTAGCTAGTATCAAAGACAAAACTTTATTTCCTTATACAACAATTATATTCTCAAAGAGGCGCCTATCAATTATTGGAATTGCCTCCACCCAACAAAATGAAATTAATATAAGCTAAAAACACACACACACAATTATACCTCATGAGGAAACCTAGTGAAGTACTGTTGTGCAGCCAGCTGAAGTGCAGTTTGGCCGTTGATATCTTCCATCTTTAATACATTGGTGTTACCAGTCCTCCAAAGCCAACCAAACATCACTCCCAAAGCCTCCAAACTCCTTGACTCAATCGCCACATGCATTGGGGTTTTGCACTTAACCGTCACATCCTTAACAGCTTCGGGGCACGCCATCAGAAAATCAATCAACAGCTCCAGTTTCGCGTCGTCACCATCCTTAGTAACGGAGACCAAGTAGTGCATGGGCGTCCTCTTTCCCCTCCCGCCCACCCGAACCAGCCCGCTGTCCAGTTTTACCATATGGCCAGCGGTTTCGAGGCGCCCGTTTAGCAGGGCCACGTGTAACGGGCTTAGGCCTTCGCCGTTGAGCTTCTTGCAAAAAGATGGCATTATGGCCATGGTTTCCACGGCGAATTCGGTGGTTCCATTTGCTGCGGCCACGTGTAGTGGGGTATCCACAAAATGGGATATCATTGATTTTGTTTAGGATCTCTGGGTCGTCTTGGATTGATTTGTATAGGGCAGTGACGTCATTTTCTTTAGCCGCCTTTGTCAACACGTCCCAATGGGATTGGGATTGGGAGGGGGAGGACATTATTATATCGTTAGGTTAGGTGACTACAATATCATATACACAAACTCTTAGAAGCAAATGTCGTATGTTTTTATATTTCGGAAATGTACGTTACGTTCTTCCAAAATTGGAATATGTTAGTTGCTTAGAGATGTATGCTTGCTTTTGGGTGGACACGTAAAAAAATAATAAAAGAATATTCTACTTATATTGCTTACAAATAGGGTATGCATTATTTAACTATTAAAACGCAATTCACGTTTGCTTGCTGCGCTTTTGTGAGGTATACATCCTCATGCACTTTCAACGCAATGCACGTTCGTTTCTAAATTTCCCTAATTAAACTGTTTTTCTTCAATCGTTATCCACGTACGTAAAACGACGTCGTTTTGGTGTTAGTGGACGCGGACGCAAATGACTCCAGAGAATTCATTATCTATAATACACAGAACGTTTGCCTAGAATACACAGAATGTTTGCCCAGAATACACAGAATATTGACACAAAATACACAGAACTCATCCTCCTAACATTCGAATGCACAAACACATCACAACCTGTGTTAATAACATGAATACACAGAATATTGACACAAAATACACAGAACTCATCCTCCTAAACATTCGAATGCACAAACACATCACAACATGTGTTACTAACATGAATACACATAACGATTGCCTAGAATACACACAACAGTTGCCTAGAATACACAGAATGATTGCCTGGAATACACAGAATATTAACATAAATACAGAGACCGGCGGAAACGGGAAACGTGATTTCCAAAAAAACGGACGATTAGTTTACAATGCTCAAAACGACGTCGTTTAGTACGTGGTGCACATTGCTATGTGCACCATGGTGCACAGTATAATTTGCCGTTTTTCTTACCCTCTTTTGTTTTTATTTATTTATTTTTTTATGTTTTTGATAAATGACTTTTGGAGATTAATTGGATACTCAATATGATATTGTATTACAATTAATTTGAAATAGAATTAATATCCAATCTCATATAGATCGGCTGGACTTCTGTTAATACCATTATTTCTATTATAAAATTGAGTTTCTAGTCTTTATGAAAAAATATAAGTTCTTTTGATATAAACCGCATGCTATGCTTATGCTATTAGTTCACTAACTATTGTTTTATCGCATATATTCCAATCTAATGATTCATTCAAGACTTCAATTATTAAAACACTAGTACAGAAACACAACTAATCAAAATCCTGATAAGCGCCAAGAATTGTAGAGTTTAGGGTCAATTATAGGACAATATTATGTAGTTTTGTCACCCATTTATAATAATTTCATGCGTAAAAGACTCTGATGTGATTAAAATCTCTAATTCAACTTTAGAGCATGTTTTGAAGTCATTTCCACAGAACGGAACGGGATTCTAGGCCGAAACGAAGTAGCAAGCGAAGAAGCAATCGTGCAAGATCCATAGAGCTTCACGCGTGGAGGAAGCGTGGACCAATTCCAGTACGCGTCCACGCCCCCTTCCATGCATGGATGCAGCGTGGATCGGCCATTAAGGGCAATTTCGAGATTTTGACTTTATGATGGCTATTTAAACCCTTCCCCTACATCTTTAGAAGGGGCACTAATTTTTCATATTTGAAATCTCTTTGTTTTCTCCCCTTTGGGGTAAAACCCCCATTTTTCCTTAGCTTAGATTGATTCTCCAATGGTAGATATAGCTAGATGGTGAAAGCAAGATGTAATAGGATTCTTAGCTTCGAAAGGTAACTCCTCTTTACTCTAATCTAGTTTAATTTCGTTGTTATTTCCTTCAATAATCTTTTATTGCTTTCTCTTGTTATTTCTTATGATGTTTGTTTAGATTAGATAGGGGATTGATGGCCCCAAGCTAGTTGTGTGGTTGATTTGTTAAGAAATTTCCTGAAAAATTGTAAGCTTGATGTATTTAGATTCAAATGCTTGTGTGGTTGATGTTTGATATGCTTTGTGCCTAATTATGGCCACATTAGGTAGCAAACCTTGTGAAAGTGAGTGTGTGTGCGATAGCGGCCTCTCACGAGTCCAACTCATCCACATCCGGCCTTCTATCCGAAAGGATTAGGCACAGGAGGAGTCGTAGACAAGGTGTTCGATGAAATGCCCCAATCGACTGAGGATGTGGGAGTCCGAGTGTGACACCACTCGGTGATGTGTCGTGAACTCCCTAGTCGAGTCCAAATCATATTGTTTACAAATCCATTAGTAGTGCCGACCATATATGCTAGCTAAGAGTCCCAATCTCCATTTCCCTTTTCATAGTCTATCTATTTAGTTTTAGAACTCTTTTATCAATGCTTTTTCAATCTTGGTCATTCACGCAACTCTTTCCTCCTAACCTCCCAAATGCCAATACGTCACACAACTCCAATCTGTCTTGCTTGAGACCGTCACTCGGAGAGTCTTGACTCTTCAATTTACTTCATTTCAATCCACCTCACCACAAAATACTCTCCCACCAAATCCATTATGGAAATTTTAGAGTGGCAAAAACCATTAATGGAAGTGAAAAGAATGTCACATTACTAGGCACAATACCATATATTCAATAGAACAAAAATTTCTAGAAACCAAACTCAAGTACTCAACAAGAGACTAACTACAATACCAAAAAATTTTGAGATATTTTGTTAACAGAAAAATCAAAGCTTATAGTCACTGATGACACATAATGCAATAGGAAAAAAAAAACATTACTGTTAAAAGATCATTCATCTGTAACATCATAAACCAACAAAATACCTATGGGGCAAAATAATAATTAAATATTGAAACTTCAATTGCACACAGTGATAGATAACCTTTATTATATCCGCAACATTATATTATCCTTCAAAATTGTAACAAGGGAAGAATAAGGAAAATAGGAAACTAAGCTACAACTCACGGTATGGTCAAATAGAGAAAAGCATCATTACCTCATTATTCGCGGGGTCTTTATCTATCCGTTGAACGGTCCAGAACAGGAGCTGGCCCAAGGAGAATCGAACCCGAGTTCTCCCAGAATTCTTCCCCACAAAGAGAGCTCATTTGCCACTTGAGCTATCTCATTGGGTTATAGACATAAACACAATAATTCGTCATGTGGTTAACATCTCTAAAACAATTTTTGCTAAGTTTGGAGCCACAACATAAGATGTCAAGAGATTACCTAAAACAAGTTGACAAAAAAGAGCTTATGTCCTTACTTGCATCGAAAATAGAAGAGAAGCCAGCGTTCATCCTCCTCTAGATCGGAAATGTAACAAGAGCTTACTAGCATTCATCCTCGTTGTGACCCTCCATTTCATCCACCTCCAGATCTGACAAAAAGAAAAAGAAAAAAAAAACAGAGCTGATTATGTCCTTATTTGCATCAGAGATAGAAGAGAAGCCAATGGCCATCTTCCTTGTCTATCCTCCGATCGGCACTACCTGGATGAAGAAGTAGTGAAGTAACACTGCCGGAACCCAACCATTATTTGTCGTCTCTCTCCACAGCATCACTGGATCTGGAGAAAGGTAGGCCCGAGATATGGAAATCCTTATTTGATTTTAGAGTTTAGGAGAAGGAATAAATAACCTAAAATTCGAAATAAATAAGTAAAAATTGGAAGGGAAACTTACCAGCGGTGGTGGGGGTTAGCAGTGGCGGTGGTGGAGGCTAGCAGTGGCGGTGGCGGAGGCTAGCAGGGTCTGCGGAAGGTCAAGGCAGAATGGCGTTGTCGACGGTGGCGTCTACTGCAGGTCGCGGCGGTTCGCAACGTCGGCGGAGGAGGCAGCTTCGGCTGAGAGATGGAGGAGATCGACGGAGGTTTGTGCGAAGAAAATAAAATGGCTAAGTGGGTTGTTCTCCCTCAGATCTGTTTTTGGAAAGTGGGTTGAGTTTCCGCGGCACCCACAGATACGGGTGCCACGGAAAGTAAATTATTATTTTAATAATTAACTTTTTGCGGTACCCACCGAGATCAAGTATTACAGAAAATTAATTAATATTTTAATAATTGACTTTTCGCGACCCCCGATCATGGTAGGTGCGGTCGAAAGTAGTATCTTTTTTTATTTTTGGGAATGCACTACACCTTTTTTAACAGGTGTAGCGTAAAGTTATACTTATATGATCAAATTTGTAGTGGTGAGGTATGTGGTCATAATCATTTGGCATATACTATATAAGTGAGATTCTCTAGAGTTCAAACACAAAAAACATAAACTTTCTTCCTCCCTTTTGTCTGCTTCCCTAAGTCTAAGCATTAGTTAGGTTCGTCCACATATAAGCTGGTGCAAGCTCAACGTGGTTATTCTATGTTGCCTGTCGAAAGTGTACCGGAAATCTTGACCGCACCGTCACCGGACAAATAACGCTTTTAAGGTAGTGTTATTATAACACAACACAGACTTCGTTTCCCCCTTGATTTTTTTCTCCTTTCTTTAAAGAGTGTCTGCCTCTGTTGACGTTGCTACTATTTTTCCAACAAGTTCAACTTAATTAGCAATTAAAATGATAAACAAAAACACATCAAAACAAGCCTAACAACGTAACACATACAGCTAGAGATCAAAGTCATTTTATCAATTATTACATCATATTCTAAAACGATGAAAATGTATGTTGATGCTTGGGCGGCCGGAGTGGTGACATATATATGTGAGTGCTAAGCTAAATACTGGCTATAATAGGAGCCATGGGGATCGTCTGACCAGCCCACAGTCTGTATCTGCAGCTGAAGCTGATAAAAACCATCTTTCATGCCGATGCACTTAATAAGCTTGCACAGCGTACGATTCGGCTTCCCCATCCACCACGGAGTCCATAAGACCGTCTTTAAGGAGGCAATAAAGAAGCGTGCACAATAGGTAATGCTAAACACCACCAAAGAGATATACATTAACACCGAGGCCATGGGCCTGTGCTCCGCTCCGCCGGTCACGTGCATCATGGTGAGGAAGCTGACGGACATGAAATACAGAGCCAAGTGTAGGCAAACGCTGTAGAGAACAAAGGGGAGCACGAATAGCATCACCCCTATTGCGAGATTGAAGGCCAATGTGTTCATAATTACAAACACTTTGAAATGATGCTTGTGGCGAACCACGCTATTGGAAATGGGAGAACTGGGATTCGGGCTTTGCAAGACGGCGTCGGGGGGCGTGAGAGTTGCTTGATAGGCGGCGGTGGCTACCAGCACCGCCACCACTAGCACCACGTTCCGAATTTCCATTGACATGCCTTTGTGGACGTTTGCGGAGTAACGGATGAGCTTTTGCATGGGTGTCTCCCATGACAGGAAGAATGTGATGCGGGTAATTTCCCCCCTTTCCTTTGCGTTGTCTATCATTTCTCTACGGATTCTTTCGAATGCTTTTCGGATTATTTCTGGCCTCTCCACAGCAAACTCTTTTCGGATTATTTCTGGCCTCTCCACAGCAAACTCTGCAAACTGCATCCATGCGCCCGCACATATAAATAAATAAATATGTGTTATATCAAGCAGGCCAACAACTAACTATAGTTAATAGCGAATGTACAACTTTATTTTTTCATCATATATTTTGGAGGGCAAGGTGTTAGACTGCCTAACAATTCCCTGCAAATTATATCATGAACCGCGCATCAAAACGACGTCATTTTGATTAATGAAAACAGACGGATGAATTCGCGCCACTCACTTTCAGTTCATATACACTACAATTACATTTCAACACAACTTTAGTTACATTTCAACACAATTGCAGTTACATTTCAACACAACTACAGTTTCATTCGATAATATAAAAACACAAATGTGAAACTGTTATTCAGTATCAGTTCATATACACTGTTACATTTCAACACAACTGCAGTTACATTTCGATATAACTACAGTTTCATTCGATAATATAAAACACAAATGTGAAACTGTTATTCAGGTTCATATACACTGCAGTTACATTTCAACACAACTACAGTTACATTTCGATATAACTACAGTTTCATTCAATAATATCAAAACAAATGTAAGGCAGTATCTTTTGAGATGAACTGTAGTGTCAATTACGAACTCCGTCTCCCACTTACTGAAACGACGTCGTTTTGGGACCACGGTCCACAATGCATTGTGGACCGCGGTCCACGATATAAGAACTGCAATTCCCTAGCACCAACCAGTCTTAAATCTTGCACCAACCAGACTTGTCAGTTTTAATTTTACTTGACTTTGATATGGACCAAACCCTTAACACTATGACAAAACATTATTTCCTTATAGGGTCATTATATTGTGTTGGACTTGACCATTTACTGATCTCCGCACAACTATATTATAGCCACCAACTGTTGCAATTGACCTGTTACCAGCCTCCGCCGAACAAGATGAAATTAATATAAGCTAAAACACACACACACATGCAGTAGAGAAGTGTGTATGATAGATACCTCATCAGGAAAGTGAATGGAGTACTGTTTTGCAGCCAGACCAAGTGCAGTGTTGCGGTTGATATCTTCCATGCTTAAAAGATTGATCTTACCAGTCCTCCAAAGCCAACCAAGCATCACTCCGAAAGCCTCAAAACTCCTTGACTCAATCGCCACATGCATTGGGGTTTTGCACTTAACCGTCACATCCTCAACAGCTTCGGGGCACGCCATCAGAAAATCAATCAACACCTCCAGTTTCTCGTCGTCACCATCCTTAGTAACGGAGACCAAGTAGTGCATGGGCGTCCTCTTTCCCCTCCCGCCCACCCGAACCAGCCCGCTGTCCAGTTTTACCATATGCCCAGCGGTTTCGAGGCGCCCGTTTAGCAGGGCCACGTGTAACGGGCTTAGGCCTTCACCGTTGAGCTTCTTGCAAAAAGAGGGCATTATGGCCATGGTTTCCACGGCGAAAAGGGTTTTGCCATTAGCTGCTGCCACGTGCAACGGGGTATCCACAAATGGGATATCATTGATTTTCTTTAGGATCTCTGGGTCGTATTGGATTGATTTGTATAGGGCAGTGACGTCATCTTCTTTGGCCGCCTTTGTCAGCACGTCCCAATGGGATTGGGAGGGGTAGGACATTATATCGATAGTTTAATGTTTCTTGTTGAGTTTACTAAATACTACAATATCATACACAGGAACTATTAGAAGCAAATGTTTTTATATTTCGGAAACATGTACGTTAAGTTCTTCCAAAATTGGAATATTTTAGTTGCTTGAGATGTAAGCTTGCTTTTGGGTGGACACGTGCATCCATATCATTAGTAAATAGCCTTATGATAAATGTTCTATCTGTTTTTCCTTTTACTTTTGCAGAGCTTGCTTGTTTGGTTTTTCTTATCTTTTTACGTAAAAAGTTTTGTCCATAAAAGGTATGTATGCCCAAGTATTTAGGGGTCATGGGATGAGAATAATAGTTTACAAAAGAAGATATATATTTATAACGATGCAAAGAGGGTCACATTTAGATGCTATGGAGAGTGTTAATACGCGCCCCTAAACTTAGGTTATCTAGGGAGAACGTATTAAACTTGTCCCTTAGTGGCTTGGTGAAGATGCCTCTAGTTAGAAATTGTGTCACAAGTTCTTTAGTAGTCAATGAGGAGATCATTGCGCAATACTCAGAGCAAGAGTCCAATTAAAACCTCGACTTTGCCAAGATACATACTCACTCATATAGTATAATTCCACTGGCGCAAATACTATGATCGACTATGGAGCCTCCGTGCACGAGAAGAAGACCCAAAGGCGACTTTAATAGTCTTCATATGGCCTAAGACATGGCATGTCCCACTACAACATAACAAATTTCATCGGACAAAGACGACATGAGCTACAACGGAACAGTCATCCAGAGCGGTACTACAATGAAACACTCATCCGAAGCCTTAATAAATGAAGTCGAGCACGGTAACATGCCATCAACGTATCCACTGAGACTTTGACCGCAGAGAAAGTGAACATGTTGAGTCTTTCAGAACACATAGTTTGAGGAAGTATGTTTAATGGAGATAAAGTTATGGGTTATTTGTAGGGTATTTAATTAGTTATCAAGGCTATGGTTGGATAGGCAATATCGAAGATGATGCGAGAAGAGGGGGTGGTGTCCCCGACAGGCGGCGGCGCGGTAGCGAGGGGTTTAGACGTTTAGTTGCGACAACAAGGGGTTAGTAATGACGACAGTGGTTTTTTGGTAGGGTTTGTAGCATGCATCATTTGGTTTATTGATACCAGATGAGAATAATAGTTTTGAGAAATAATCTTATTATTGGTCAATCCATGATGTTTGAAGTACAAGAAAATATGTATTTATAAGGATACAAAAATTCTCAAGATATTTATAAGGATATATACAAAGAGTCCTATTCAGGGTAGGAATGATAAATGATGATATTCGAATAATAAAGATGAAATTCTAGATAACATAATTGTTACTTTACAAAAAGAAGATATGAGGAATTAGAGTGCACCCAAAAAATGCATTGTATTATTGTATATATCTTCAGTGACACAATTGAATATCATTTTCTCAAAAGAAAGAAAGAAAGAAAGAATATTGTACGGAGTACTTATTGCGTACAAATCGGGTATGCATGATTTAACTATTATTCTATTAAAACGCAATACACGTTTGCTTGCTTTTGTGTTGTATACACTATACATTCTCATGCACTTTAAACGCAATGCATGTTTCTAAATTACCCTAATTAAACTGTTTTTCCTATCCTCTTTCGTTTTTTTTTTTTTTTTAATCTTTTGGATAAATGACTTTTGGAGATTGGATAGTGATGATATTGTATTACAATTAATTTGAAATAGAATTAATATCGAATCTCATATAGATCGGCAGGACTTCAGTTAATACCATAATTAAAAATTGGATTTCTAGTCTTTATGAAAAAATACATTCTTTTTATATATATAAACCGCATGCTATGCTTATGCTATTAGTTCACTAACTATTGTTTTATCGCATATATTCTGATACAAATCATACAATGATTCATTCAAGGCTTGGAATAAGGGTCAAATAGATCCTCCAACTATAGGCCAAAGTGACATTAGTCTCTTAAACTTAAAAAAAATTTCAATTAGGCTCTTTAACTTTTCATTTTTATGCAATTAAGTTAATAAACAGGTTACCTCTAACTGGCTCTGAGTAACTGGTAATTTTTAAAATTTAAAAAATATATTTTTAATATAAAGTAATTAAATTTATTTTTTTTTAAAGTCTCCGGTAGCGGCGACTTCTCCGTCCAACCAGACAAAGAAAGCCGACTTGGCTTCTTCGTCCAGTTGGACAGAGAAACCGGCAATATGTTTTTTCTAAAAAAATTAATTTAAAAAAATCAATTTTACTTGCAAAATAAGCTAATTGCACAAATTTAAAAAGTTATTGGCTAAATTGCTTAAAAGTGAAGAGATGAAGTGTCTAATTGGAGCATTTCGTAGTTTAGGGGGCTAATTACATTTTGACGTATAGTTGAAAGGCTTATTTGACCCTTAATTGTTGTGTTTAGCAATAACCATTAGGTTGGATTGGTGCTTGAAGTGAATCTTTTCTTTCCATTCAAATGGATAATCCATTCCCTTGTAGTGCATAATTCTCAGTCTTTCAAGTGTACTATCTCATCTAATTTTTTGTTTTACCTCCACTTCCTTATGGGAGGATAATAAAAGTGTGTTTTATACAAAGTTATAAGTGGGTATGTTTAAGGAATATTAGACATGTTAAGTCCCAAACTCCTTTAAAATTTTTAGACTTTGAAACTTTTCATAATTACATTTACAAAGTTCACTAGTACAAAATTGCACATTCGCTATATTTGTACATGACTTTTCGCGACACTTGTACAAATGTAGCAGATGTTGGAGTCGTAAAAAATCAAAGCTTTCATCAACACTTGTAACAAGTGTCGTGGATTCCTTTTTTTTTTTTTTTTTTTTTTACAAGGATATTCGCGACACGTTTTAAGTTGAAAGTGTTGTGGATACCCCATCTTTTATAATAAAAAAAATAATAATAAAATATGCATATAGTATTTTAATTTCCAAATCAGTCAAATGAAAGTCGTGACCTCAACGATCCAATATCATTTTGATTTCCAGATCAATCAACGAATATAGAATTGCACAAAAATATAATGAGAATGATTATTGGTCATTTGGTCTGTTTACAGACCATGAGACAAAGACGAATAATTGAAGAAAAGGGCATTCGAAAATTAGAGAAAAACCTCCTCAGATAAATGAGCAGTACATTTTCAAAATGAAAGAAACGAAAAAAATTAAAATTAATTGTTTTTACCCTAATATATTTGTCCAATATAAATAATTGCAGTCATGCTCCCAATGAGAATTGAACACGTGATGTCAACATGTTTGTAATTATTTATTTTGGACATATTATTGAAATATATTGGTGGTAAAAATAATTAATTTTAAATATTTATAAGATAATAATATATGAGTTGGAATATAAATATGATGATATATCAATAATAATGTTAGCACCACGTAAGCTAAGCTAATGGTAATATTAACACCGTTAATTATTATCCTTAATTGTATCACGTTTTTAAAGTATAAGGATTAAATTAAACAAAATAAAGATACAAGGACTAAATCGAATAAAATGCGATAGTACATGGATCTCATAAGTACTTTGTCCATGTGGGCAGGGGCAAAGCCACAATCGGAGCAGTGGGGCAGCTGTCCTCTCCCCTAACCCCACCCCTTTATATATATGTATGTTTATATATACATATATAGCATTAAATTATATATAAAACCTATATTTATGTATAAATTGTAAATATTTTGAATAGTTTAGCTGTCCTCTCACTAGCAACACTTTTCCTTATTAGTTTATTTTTTATGAATCATTCAATTAACAAATTAAATGCTCTTTTAGTCTATTTTTTATGAATCAATTTAATTAACATTGCCAAAGGCCTTGCGGTCGAGCGAAATAGCCGTGGCTTCTCAAATGAGAGGTCTCAGGTTTGAACCGAGTCAATAGTACCTAAAAAAAATGTAATATACAGGTTTATATTATACTTCATTGTATTCGAATTAGAATTAATTTAGAAAAACTTGAAGTTGATCGATCTAACTAAAAAAATTTAAAATTGAAATGTATTTATGAAACATAGTGTTTTTTCTATTCAAACTATTTTATCTAATTGATTAAATTTTATATTTTGTCATAAATAGTTTTACAATTGCACCTCACTTAAGTATATTTTTGGCTCCGCCGCTAACTATCTACAATCTATCAAAACATTTTATTGTAATTTATAATGTATTTTGTATTTGAACCTTATTATGGGTGTTTGATAGTTTGTTATTGACATTTCTAACATTATTTAAACTTCGCCACACTCAGTGGTGAAGCCACACCCCACTCCCCCACCTCATATAATGTATATATATTAATTATACCAATATTTAAATAAATGTTAAGTTATCTTAGATGGCGAGACCATTATTTCTATTTAATATGAAATGGTCAGTTGTTTAAATTTGCAACACTTAGTTTAGTTTTTTGAATTTTCTAATACCAATAGTGAGAATTTTAAATGGATTTTTTATTTGTAACATTGTGGTTTCTTCTTCTTTTTCTTTTTATTTTTATTTGTAACATTATGGCTTCTTTTTTTTTCTTCTAATATTAATAGTGAGATGAGTGAGTTTTTTATTTGTAACATTGTGACTTCTCCTCTTTTTTATTTATATTTTTTCTTTTTTAATATTAATAGTGAGGTGAATGATTTATAACGTGTTTTTCATTCAAACTATTTTAAGGCAAAAACTTGTGTGAGACCGTCTCACCATGAGACGGGTCGGGTCGGGTTGGGCCAATATGCAATTGTAACACTTATATGCTCAAATGTCATACTTATACGCTCAAATGTAATACTAATCAAGAATAAAAATTTTATTACTTATAAGGGTAAATGTAATACTTTTAAGGGAAAATACAATACTTTTACATTTCAATTTAAAAGTATTACTTTTTCCCTCAAAAGTATTATATTTGCCCTTGTAAGTAAGGGGCACTTGTCAACATTATTTATTATGAAAAATGTGTTACTTTTTCTCTTATAAGTAACAAAAATTGTATTATTGATTAGTATTATATTTGAGTATATAAGTATGATATTTGCACATATAAGTATAACATTTGCATGGTGATTTGACCCGACCTAACTCGTCACGAATAAGGATCCGTGAGACGGTCTCACACAAGTGTGACCCTTATCAAATTAATTATGTTTTATATTTTGTTTTAAATACTTTTTATCTTGATGAAATTTGATTTTTTATCACTAGTCAACCATATTTATGACTCAGTATCTAAATGTTTCATTTTTTTTCAAAACATCTTGTTAGTTTTAATCTTTTGTCCCCATGGGAGAAAATTTTTGACTCTGCCAAACTTAGATAATTTTCTTGATCTGCCCTTGCAAGTGGGCTGTCCATCCAAATTTATGGTTTTTTTTTTTTTTTTTTTTTTTAATGTTAGCAGGAAGTTTGGTTCTGAGAAACCATATTGGACTGTAATTGTGAAATGTTGGTACTGTTTCAGATTTATCATCCCGAATGAATTTTCCTTTTACATGGTAACCACTCAATAATCATACATCGTATATATCAGGAAATGGAATACATAAATATATATATGTGATGATGAAATGGATGTTGTAATTAATCATGGGGCTTGTATGCAATGAACATGATGCACTGGACTTGGCGCACGTTATCGAAGCCGAGAATTCTAACCCATGAACCCGGGTATGCCTTTTTGCACTCCTCCAGCTCCGCCACCACTTGGGTCGCATCCGTGCACCCGAACATCGGCAGCTTCCACATCGTCCAGTATCTTCCGTCGTAGTATCCCGGTGAACTGTGGCATTCACGGTATACGAATCCTTTCTGCACAAGTAAACCTCAAATTCAATATCATAACAACTTTTATCCAAGACTTAGTTTAATTTAAACACACTTAGGGATATTCACAATTTCAATCTGGATTGAGTTTTTTTGGATAATATATAATGGGTGATAGATGAGTCGGGAGTAGGTTTTAAAAAATTAAACCCGCTATGGTTTGGATTGGATTCAGGTTTTATGTACTGATGGAGATATTGGAAACGACCCAATAATAATAGAGACCCGGGGTCCGGAAGTGCATAACTCGAGTAGCCGAAGAGGAGTCCTAAACCCAGGATTGTCTTTGGGCCCATAATGATGGGCCTTGACTTAGTCTTATGGTCCATCGTATGGGCCTTGACCTAGTCTCGTGGCCCACCACGAGTTTAGCCTATGAAGTTGAGGTTTCCTTTGTATAAATTAGCTATGTGCCGTTATCATCAAGGACATCACAAATCTCCTTGTAACCTTCTTACAGCATTATATTAATATAGAATTGTCTCCGCGACATTTATCAATTATATTTTCTATCGAATCATCATTCGGTAACTTCCTTTATTTATTGGATTTAATGATTCGGGATACCCCGGGTAATTAAATCCATCATTGGTGCTTTCATTGAGAGCTCGACATACAAGCTCGAGCATGCTCCACAATCCAAATGGCGAGATTTAACTCTCACAGTTTCTTCGATTCTCTCAACCCCGATGCCAACCCGGAGATCGATCGTGATGAGAATAAATGCTTTTCTTAGCAGATGAGTCACTTGTTCTACAATGTACACATTCTTACTTCTTGAAATATGCAGACAATCACATGTGACTATGGAGTTCACCTAGGATTACGCTAACCACCCCAGGCAACCATAGCTTCATCAGCCGTTGGGCCACCTACAGATCTCTATGCCCGCAACCAAATCATAAACCCTATGTTGGCTACGGCGGCCTAGAATTCTGATAGGATCGTTGCGGATGCATTCGCATACCGTAGCAGAATCGCAAATCCTAACGGCGCGAATGATCCCGATCTAGTTTTACAACATGAGAGCAATGGAAAAATTGCATAGCAGCTTCCGCAGGTCATAGCCTAGGGCGTCGTCATGGCGCTCTCAGCTCCAGGGTCGCCTTCTTCCCCATTGGCCTCGATCACATCCCATGGGTGTACAACTCGAAGCCAATCGGTAGTTCTTTCTTCACGCTCGCCATCTCCTTCGCCATCCTCAATCTCGATCTGATCGCAAAAACAAATGGTTCCTAATTATTCGATCTCTCTGTGATACTGATCCTTCTCACCAGCTTTGGATCGCTTCTCATGGCAGCAATACCAATAAGATTTGACATTGCGTGCATCCACGGCGCGTTCAGGGATCCGGAGTACCTGCTTCTGAATGATTTTGGTTTATTCTCATTCATTAGCGGCACTGGATCCACGGCATTTGCTTGCACTCCCGGTGTACTTCCGAACGTCTCCCAAGTCTAATCCTTAGATGTCTAAGGAACTACATATAACTTCTAAAAGCTACGTCGAAGTTACCAAGTGGTCGAAGTCTCTATCGCGGCGATCTCCGCAACATCGAAGAGACTGTTAACGTTGTTGCTGCGAAGGATGGCGACGACCGTTAGGCGATCCGATCTATGTGTCAGATCGGCCGGTTTCTCGCGGATTCGGTTTAATCCAGCTGAGAGATTTTTACGCGGAGGAGATCGAGACAATTGTTGGTCTAGAGGCTACTGTCGACCGGCCCCGGATGGCAAACCACGCGTTTAACTCCTCTTCCAGATCACCATGCACCATGCAGGAATTCTTAGTATTCATTGTCAAGGCACTTGCATGCTCTCCGTATGCCTTTCCGACTACCCTCCAACATCGCTGCCCAGCCACTGTACTCCACCGTATACGCCCGATCTCGGCCATTGCCGCCCCTCTGCAGCGCAACCACCCCACCACCCAGTTACCACTTACCAGATCGACGATGCCTACCAACAAAGTCGACATTTAATTTCCAAGTCGCTAGAGTCATGGACGACATAGTCGGTCACCCCTCTCTTTAAGCCGATGGAGATCGAAATGCTGGCAGCGTAGAGAGTTCCCCCTGGACCCGTTCTGTTGCTCCAACGAAGTAATTCCTCAATGCGGTCCGGGTGAATATAGAGCGAATCTTCGGCCTTCGGGCATCCGGGTGATAACTTTGTTGATTTGATCGGAGAAGCCATCGACTCCTTCGCCTGAGAGACATATGATGACGCCATTGATGGAAATGATGGTGGCATGGTCATTGATGGCAAGGGGTTGGATATGAAGAGTACCGTTCTTGAAACTTGTTTAATTTTCAGGAAGTTGTTTGCTTTTATCGCCCGATCTTGATTCTAGATTTTTGAAGCAGTCTCGCGCATGGGATTAACTTATCCCGGTAATGATGTATGTTCCATTCGTTGTTGGTTTATGACAGATACCTGGGGTCAACCATCAGTGAGATGGTTTTCGAAGAAAAAAAAAAAAAAAAAAAAAGAGACCATCATGGAGATGTTTGGGTTTCTGTAGGGATCGATAAATTAAAGTTTGAGGATTTCTTGAGACTTTGGCACATTGTCAGATTGAAGAATTTTAAGGTTCCTGGTTACAGATGGGAAAAGACCACGGCATGGTGAGGGTGTGGTCATCTTCTTCCATATACATGCAGCATGTGCCCAAGAATAAAGCCAATTAAATAAGTCTATTGGAGAAGCCAAATAAAAGTATAAAAAGAGTTTCGGCGTCAAAATATCAATAACTACAATAGCTTATCTTCTTCTTTTTCTTCTCCCAAGGGGCGTGAGGGCGTTACCTATGGTCCCAACACCGCTAAAGTTGTCAACACACTCAACTTGACCCTGAATCCATGGTGCTCGTCGAGAGGACGGTCAAGCACCGGAAAATTGATAAACACCTGAGGCTACGACAATGGTATTCGAGGAATTAATTAGAATCCTGGAACCCTGCGATGATTGCAATTTCAAGGAAAATATTGAATTGGACTTGCTTCAAACAGATGGTCTGCTATGGATTTCATGATTCTGTCCAGATCATTCCCTTCTTCATGTAGTCATGGTGAAGCACAAGACATAGTCGAAAAGCTCCATTTGTAGAGAGCTAGAGAGGAAGAAAGCCCATGCATGCATTTCCACGTACGTACATAGTATTATCTATGTTTCTTGATTAATTAAATTGTGTTAATTAGTAGACCACTAGGCCAGGTGGGACACTCAAAATTATTTATTATATCAAAGTTAAAATATAATTGTCAAGCTATGGTTACGGTCGTGCGCGCCGACCTTGACCTTGACATTCTCTAGTGGTGGTACGGGGCCTGTCCCCGCTCACTACCTAACAAAAAGTCTATTATTGGCTTATTGCATTTAAGGTGGTCCGACCCCTTTGACTTTCCTCTCAAACGACCGACCTCTCAGCGGTCACGATTCTTAGCCCACCTCATTTAAGCGGCTAATTCCCTAAGGGTGATACGAGGTCCGACCTCGCCTATCGCCGAACGGGCAAGTCTTTAAGTCTATGAGCCAAAGGTTTCGGCTTAAAACGACTAAACTCCCTAGGGGCGATACGAGGTCCGACCTCGACTATTGCCGAACGGAAGAGTCCCTAGACGCAAGGCCAAATGGCCTTGACTTAGGATGACTAAAAGCCCTAGGGGCGGTACGAGGTCCGACCTCGCCTACCGTCGAACGGAAGAGTCTCTAGGTGTACGACCGAATGGTCTCGACTTAGAACGACTGACACCCTAAGGAGGGTACAAGGTTAGACACCTTGCCTACCATCGAACGGGTGCGCTAAGGGCTGAGGGTTGAGGTACCTCGGTCTAACGCCAAAGCAAAAAAGCAAACGATAAGAAAAAAGCAAAAGAGAGAAAACACATACATAAAACAAAAAGACAAAAAGAAAATGCAACATTATGCGAGCGAAAATGTAAGCAACCCCGCGTTGCCCGAACGAAGAGGACTTAGATCGCAAGGCTGGTGGTGCAAACTTAAAAGGTCTTTGAGCAAACAAAGTACTTCCGTTCAAGTTGACCGGAAGCATTCATCCAAGGTGGGTTCTATTGGGCCGGACGTTTACTCTCTTTCACTGACGACTTCTCGCAGCTCAGAGAGTGGGGGACTGATGATGGAGATATTGGAAACGACCCAATAATAATAGAGACCCGGGGTCCGGAAGTGCATAACTCGAGTAGCCGAAGAGGAGTCCTAAACCCAGGATTGTCTTTGGGCCCATAATGATGGGCCTTGACTTAGTCTTATGGTCCATCGTATGGGCCTTGACCTAGTCTCGTGGCCCACCACGAGTTTAGCCTATGAAGTTGAGGTTTCCTTTGTATAAATTAGCTATGTGCCGTTATCATCAAGGACATCACAAATCTCCTTGTAACCTTCTTACAGCATTATATTAATATAGAATTGTCTCCGCGACATTTATCAATTATATTTTCTATCGAATCATCATTCGGTAACTTCCTTTATTTATTGGATTTAATGATTCGGGATACCCCGGGTAATTAAATCCATCATGTACAAAATTCGTTTAAAATTCTACCCAATTCACCATATGTATATATAGAGAGTAAAATAAGTACTAATATGTAGTTTATAAGGTATGTAATTGTAGGATTCGTTCCTAAGTGTTGATCATGCTCACGTTTTACTCCTAAACTATCATTGTTGTTGCACTTTTTATCCTTTTATTAACATTTTATGCTCATTTTTCGTCAATAAGCTAGACTAAAGTTGCAAATTATGTCCCTCATGTTTTGTTAGTAAAGGGACAAAAAGTGAAACGACAATGATAACTTATGGACGAAAAGTGCAACGTTTTCATTTAGTTATTGGGCTTGTTTGGTTAGTGGCGGATCCGCCAAAATTTGGCGGATCCGCCAACTTTGGCGTTTTGACCAAGTCAAAACGCCAAAGTAAAGTGTTTGGTTGTCGGCGGTTTGGAGCAGCGGATTGCTCCAAACCGCCGAAAACTCAAACGCTGCTCATAGCAGCGTTTGAGCTGGGCGTTTTGGGGAAAATTATCATTTTCCCCAAAACGCCCTCATACATAACAATTAAAAAAAAATAATAATAATGACTATGTAGCGCCGAAAGGCGCTACGGCTTCTTTGCTGCTGTGCGAGAAGCCTGATGGGCTTTTCCCTTAAGAAGAGGAGCACTGCTCCTCTTATATAGAGGAGGAGCAGTTCTCCTCTTCCATATAATATCGATGTGGGATAAAAATCCCACATCATTTGGCTCCCCTTTGTTTTTTTTTTTTTTTTTTTTTTTGTTATAATTTATTTTTGTTTTGTAATATTATTATTATTATTATATTATTATTATTATTGTTATTGTAAATTTTATTTTATATAATAATAATAATAATAATATGAATGTCCTTTTAGGTCATTTTACATATTAACCGCTAATCTAAACCGCTAATTTAACCAAACATCTTTTTACAAACCGCTAATACAATCCGTTGGTCAAACCCACTAATACAATCCGCTATTTGATAACCGCTAACACAATCCGCTACCGCTAACTTCTAACCGCTGATAACCAAACAAGCCCATTATATATATATATATATATATATATATATATTTGAATATTTGATAAGATAATAAGTTATGGATACCCGTAGCGGGCACTCGATCACACCCGATAGGACGGAGGTAAGTATTAAAAAATTAAAGCCCATCCAATGCAGATAGCGAAAATGAGTGGAGAAAATATAAGGTGAGTCGGTGGTAAATGTAGTGCACCCCGACCCATTATCATCCTAAACTTGGAATTGGAATTATCCAAAAATAAATAAATAAATAAATAAAAGAATCTTTGACCTCAGTCTCGAATTCCAAGCAAGGAACCCATCCATTGTTAAGCAGGTACTCCACTTGTTTGAGCAATTGCTCAGTGCTCATTGTAGGCAGGTATGACAGGGTCTCGAACTTCTTCTTGCCGTACGGCGGCCAAACCTGCACGTACCCATATATATATATATATATATATATATATATATATATATATATATATATATATATATATATATATATATATATATATTATTAATTATATATATGTACATGAATATATTGCTCACTAGTATCATCTTGAATTGTAAGTGATAATGTTTATGAGTGTATATACCTGCATGCATTGTACTTTACTGCCGTTGCTTGGTTGCTATGGAAGTAAAGTCGGCAGATTTCCTAGTGACGGGGAATGAGGCGGTGGACTTGAGACCGGTGAAAGGAGAGACCATGCTGGCTTGGCCAGCGGTGGCGCGGCTGGCAATGGCGGTGGAGGAGAGGACTGAGGACGCCATTACTGCCGATGATCGATATATATATTCTCTGCGCTAGCTAGCTGCTAAGTTAGGTCGCTACTTTACTTTGTAATATTGGTGGTGATCATTGGGATGCTGAGGCTTGCTATATATAGCCATAAGGTGTCACATGAGTCCAATCTAACGGGCGACGTTGAATCAACCTAATCTTTTAGGAACCACGGCCATTGGATTTCTGTGGTTCTTGACATCACAACCTTAATATCCACATCAAGGCAAATTTATTGATATAAGCCACCACAAAAGGACTGCCACGTGGCTAGCTTGTCTTTTTTCTTTTTTGGATGTACCTGAGTTTCCACTGTAGTATGTAGAACACTGTGACTAATTCTCTTGCTGAATGGTAGGTACCTCTATTTGGTGGGACAATTGACTTGGAGATTTAAGGCTATTGCGTATCAAAGCCAAAGATCGAACCTTTTAGTTAATGATGGATGAGTCATTTCCACTCAATCACACCCCAGGTTGGTGGCTTGTACGTGACGGTAAATATGTGTTATCGGTATATTTTGAGTATTATTAGTATTAGTGTTGAGTACAATATTGAGTACAATGCTCAATAAAATAGTGAATTTCAGTCCAGTAATGTTGTGTGTGTGTCAGAAAGTGTCCCCCTCCTCTACAACATGGCTCTTCTTATACTTGAGGTACAACGACTCTTGTGACTTGTAACGGTTATTCAATGATGGTCAGCCTTCAATGGTAGTGGAGCTGTTGATAATGATGGTGAGAAGTAACTCCTCTTCAATGTGCCACCTTTGTATAACAGGTGACCGTTGTTGCCTTCGGGTCAGTGCTGGTGGTTCGGGTCTAATGCTGATGCCCAATTATCATGTCACCAGTCCCCCCACTCCCTAGCTAATGAGAGTGGTTGAGGTGGTTTAGGAGTAATAACGTGTGTAAAAATTGTTTTTTTTTCGAACGGTAAGAGAATTGTAGCCGAGGCGAGGCCGAGGCCGAGGCCAATTGTTGGCCGAGGCTTGTTCACATTAACATGTTAGTTACTATTTAGTGAACTTGTTTTACTAGCAAGTACACAAAAATGTCCACTCTTCGTATCACATATGAAATAGCGCAGCATATGACTCACTATATCTAAATTGATAAGTTAGACAATATATGTAGGGTGTTAGTCTTGACGGAATTCTAATGTTGAATTAGAATTCATATAACTGAACATTTTGCAATGTTTGAAGAATCCTTGTTAGGGATGTAAATAGAGAGATTTTTTGCATCCCTTGCAAATTAATATGAGAAATGGGGGACAAAGTCAAGCCCGGGTACGTACGAATGGGTATATGTTCTACCATCGCCCTTACCTTGCCTAGTTTACATCTTTAATTGAAGGTTTGATTGCCCCTTCGGGGACATCCGATAAAATTGGAATTGAAGGTTTGATTTATAATAGAGTTTATTACTGAAATGGTCCATCGACTATTGTGAAATTATCAATTTGGTCCTCGACAATTTTTTTTGCCCAATTAAGTCCTTCGACTTTGAAAAGTTTAACCAATTTGGTCATCCGTTTATGTTACCGTTAAGCATCCGTTAAATCGGGACCAAATTGGTAATTTTGCTATAGTCAAGAGACCATTTTAGTAAAAATTAATTACCAATTTGGTCCCTTGACTATAGCAAAATTACCAATTTAGTCCCGATTTAACAGATGTTTAACAGAAAAATAAACGGATGACCAAATTGGTTAAATTTTTCAAAGTCGATGGATTTAATTGGTCACGAAAAATTGTTGAGGATCAAATTGGTAATTTCACAATAGTTGAGGGACCATTTTGATAATAAACTCTTTATAATATTAGCAAAGTAGGAGTAAGAAGGGGGAGATTGCCACTTGTGACTAAAAGGATGTTGGTAATTTAACAAAAATTTTATTAATGGTATGTAAATATCACTTGTTGCCATTAGCAAATTTTAAAATTTTTTTAATATAAAAAATAGGGTATAGTTGAAATACCATTTTAGGTATTATCTGAATTATATATTTATCATAAAAATTATCAAATTTAAAAAGGTTATTATTGGTGTCCAACAAATTTACTTTTGTTCTTTATTCATTTGTTTATTAATGAGCGTTTAAAAATTGATATTTAAATCCATATCAAACAATTATCAATGATTAAATTATAATTAGACAAAAACATAATCGGATCTCGCAGCTGACAAATTTAAGAACCAAAAAGAAAAAACAAGAGGGAAGGATCTCAAAATCTTGAAATCAAATCCCAAAAATTATAAGGAGTTAATTTTTTTGTCCTAGATTTATAGGTGACAGTTCTTTTTTATTAGAATATCTTTATCCGGACATGTATTATTGTAGCATAACTATTTTTAGTCTTTTATCAATAAAAGTGTTGAAATGTCGTTAAATATAATACTTGTTACGATAAAAAAGATTAAAATGGATTGCAACCTATATAAATTTATAACATAAAGTATTTTGAAGTGTTGGTGACACAAGCACTTACGTCTCACCATATGTCCTCATGTCTCGGTCTTCTATTATTAGCATTATCATTTTTTATTTTTTAAGAAGAAGAAAGGGAAGACTAGATTGTCGTTTCCAAGAAAGTCCTAACAAAGTGACAAATATTTTGCTGTTAAAACTGAACCCATTTTCCACCAGCCACTCGTTCTTCCCATTTCCAAATTCCAACCCTTATGGAACTATTGCAGACTAACATATAATAAGTATACCCCTCCCAGTCCCTCCTTCACTCTCAGACTTCAAAGTTTTCTTCTTGAAGGTGCAATTCATTCATGGACAGAATGCATGGGCATGGCCTTGGCAGTGAGAGAGCTCCTCTCCTC
Source organism: Ipomoea trifida (assembly GCA_003576665.1). Lineage (NCBI taxonomy): Eukaryota > Viridiplantae > Streptophyta > Magnoliopsida > Solanales > Convolvulaceae > Ipomoea > Ipomoea trifida. Next base: position 8,449,145 of record CP025654.1, read on the forward strand.
AACAAACAAGTAATTTTTTTTTAAATTTTTTTGAAATTTTTTTACAACCACTTGAGTACGTGGGATATATAGTTTCTATTTTCTTGTATGTGAATTGTATACTATTCAAGAATTTGCACTGCTAATCCTATGGAAGGTGTGGAAACAGGCGCTTAGGTGGTTTTATGTATAGGAAATTTGGGTGCTTGGCATGTGTTTGATAATATTCTTTGCCGAGTTTTGTGTGTCTTGATAAGTGTCACGTATCATGCCTTTGTGTGGGAATTATAATCTCCATGGTTATTCTGATTTTATCTTATTTTAATAGGCAGGGGGAAAGAGACATGATTCACTGGAGAATGGTCAGCTCACTGACCTTGAGCATGGAGATGGAGCGCCGGTAATTTGAAATTTCATCACTTTTTCGGTTTTTGGATGGCAAGGGAAACCCGCAGTCACTGCCCGAGGGTGTGCACGGGTAAACCCTGCCTGGCAAAGGACCACGTAAACCAGCTTAGCTTGTCCATAGCTGACCGGCTCAAACCAAAGAGGCTGGAATTCGAACTCCTGACCTTGTGGTTACAAGTTTGTATCCTTAGTCAAACTTGGCTGGGCTGGGGTTACCCCTACTTTTTCTGTTTTAGTGTTATGTGTAGATGACCATTGCAGTATATAAGGAGCTAACTTTATCTTGAACGTAACATTCAGGCACCAAATGTGGGATTTGGCCGAGTGCTTTCACTGGTAAGTAATTGGGATTGTTACTCTAGCTAATGATTTTTTTATTATACAGCTTAAATGTGTAAAGCTTCTTAACTTGTTCTTTGACAGGCTAAACCTGAAGCAGGGAAGTTGGTTCTTGCAACAATAGCACTCTTGGTTGCATCAACGTCTAGCATTTTGGTTGTAAGTAGACAATCTCCTTCCACCCCGAAAACACATGGATTTTAGAATTTTCATTCAATTGAAATGTTTGTTTTGCAGCCAAAATTTGGGGGAACGATTATTGATATTGTTTCAAGGGATATCCGAACAGATGAACAGAAATCCGAAGCTTTAGGAGCTGTAAAAAGCACCATTCTAGAAATATTTTTGGTTGTCGTAATTGGGTATGTCCTTTAATTTGGTTGAATTAGATACATGTCTGAAATTTTGATTCACTTGCTAGTACCCCCTTTTCATGCCTGCAAAAACTCTTAAAGAAATATGTCTTTTGTTATTGTTTTGAGGGTTCAATCCAACCTCAAAGCATCCAAAAGTATATCAATTACTTTAACTAGTCAAAGCTGGACTCTCATTAAACATAATAGTTATTTCCAGTCCATGTCATCCACTTCAATCATTATAGCTAGCATTAATGGAGTTAACAACATTTTGCTTCTTTCAGTTCTATCTGCACAGCACTTCGTGCATGGTTATTCTCTTCTGCAAGTGAAAGGGTTGTGGCTCGCTTGAGAAAGAACTTGTTCAGTCACCTAATTCACCAAGTAATGATTTCTGTTTGTTTCTAGTTACCGTGTATCTCTTATCTCCAACCTATAAAATGTTTTGAAAAGGTTCATTCTTTATGTAGGAGATAGCCTTCTTTGACGTGACTCGAACTGGGGAACTCCTTAGTAGGCTCTCTGAGGACACCCAAATCATTAAGAGTGCAGCGACAACCAATCTTTCAGAGGCTCTTCGGAATTTTTCTACTGCATTTATTGGTCTAGGATTCATGTTTACAACATCATGGAAATTAACACGTAATTGCTATGGAACTTTTTAAGCAGGGATAGCTTCTTTTTGTTTTGTTTTCAAAATCACATCTATTCATGTTGTCTCTTTTCATCTTCTATGATTCAGTGTTGGCTTTAGTAGTTGTTCCACCCATATCAATTGCTGTACGCAAATTTGGTCGCTATATGCGTGAACTCTCCCATAAGACTCAAGCAGCTGCAGCAGTAGCCTCATCAATTGCTGAGGTTAGTTGCTCCACTGATATTGATACTATTGCGTCTAATTTGGAATATAACTTGTACCTTCACCATGTATTCTCAGCATACTGACTTTGATATTCTAGTGCATTTTCTAGTTAGCCATAAAAAGCATACTAAATTTATTATCATTGCTGAATGTTAAAGCCTTGTAACCATGCTAGCATCATTTTGTTCAAAAATGAGTTATTGCCATTAGTTGGTGCTAAGGAACTTGACTAAGGTTTAGCTGTAAATAGAGGTTAATGCTTTTGTGTTTGATCATCTGCACTTGGAATATGTTAATTCTGGCAATAAACCAAGAACCCTGATCTTGTTTTATTGTATTAAAACATGAAATCAAATCACTTCACAAATTTTCTGCCCAATTTCATTACATATTTTGAATAAGCATATTTTTGGTCGGGTTACTAATAATTCCAAAACATTTATAATGATTATCACTATTAGTTGGTATACTTTTTCTGCTAGTTTTTGTAATAAAATCTGTTGATTGCTGTTGTTTAGGAAACTTTTGGCGCAATACGCACTGTTAGATCTTTTGCACAAGAAGATTATGAGGTATCACGGTACTCAGGGAAAGTGGAAGAGACTCTGAACCTTGGACTTACTCAGGCTGTAAGTTCCTTAACATTAAACCCCACTGCTCACACAATGGGGAATAGAAAATGAAATTAGAGAGAGAGAGAGAGAGAGAAAGGACTAGAAGTTTTTTAAAGAAAATTCTGTTGTAAAAGCTTGTGTGCCGTGCTAAGAATAAAACCCATCGTTTGATGCTTTCTTCTGCAGAAATTAGTTGGTCTTTTCTTTGGAAGCCTAAATGCAGCATCAACATTATCAGTTATTATTGTTGTACTTTATGGAGCTACTTTGACCATTAATGGCTCAATGACAGCGGGAGCTCTGACATCTTTCATTCTTTATAGCTTAACCGGTGAGCAGTCTTTGATATTCTCTTCTGCTAAATGTGTAATCAATTTAGCATGGTAAATACACCAAAATGTACAGTTCAAAGTTGATTAAATGCAATTGTTTGTTATTCGTATATGACGTAATTTTTTCCCCGTCTGCAGTTGGATCTTCAGTATCTGGACTATCTGGATTATACACTGTAGCAATGAAAGCTGCAGGAGCAAGTAGGCGAGTTTTTCAGCTCTTGGATCGTGTCTCATCTATGCCTAAATCAGGAAATAAATGTCCTTTGGGGTAAGTTCTAGTCCTTCTAAATTCAGTACTTGGCTGTTCTTTCCACATTTTATACAACTACTAGCTGAAAGTAGGTTGCCTTGTCTAAAATAGAACTGTTTTTGTATGTAATATTACTTGTATGCCTAGTGCCTACGCATTTTCAATTATCCATGCTTCCAGATTCCTTTGCTATGTTTTCGAACCATCAAATTGAATAAATTGTTTATAGCCAATATTTCTGTTTATAACAAGCTCTTTCTGTTCCACTTTCCAAATTGTCAATTGTGTAGTAAAATGTATTCACCCTTAAATACAACATAACAAGCAAGTGTTTGTAGCCAAATCTTTCCTCACATGATGTTTATAGGCAATAAGAAGTACTTAGAAAGTGTGTTTATAGCCAAATCTTGCCACATGTGATGTTTAGTTGATTGTTGTACATCACAGAGATCAAGATGCAGAGGTAGAATTAGATGATGTCTGGTTTGCCTATCCATCCCGTCCCAACCATATGGTCCTCAAGGTGATCAGCATTTCTCTTTAGACATCATATCTTTGTTAGTTTGTTTTGATATAATGTTATGCTCAATGCATTCCAAACATACTATGGTTTTAGGGTATAACATTGAAATTACAACCTGGGTCAAAGGTTGCACTGGTTGGTCCAAGTGGTGGTGGCAAGGTAATTTCTTACACCATTAAATGTCTGTATGATAGTGTCATGCCTGTGTAGAGGATACAATGAATTTGCACACACATCTGGTCGTTAAATCATAAAAACACAAAAATGTATAAGGAGGTGGATATGACACTTTTCTTTGTTGCAGACTACAATAGCAAACTTGATTGAAAGGTTTTATGACCCTGCCCAAGGAAAGATCTTGCTGAACGGGGTTCCTTTGGTAGAAATCTCTCATCAACATTTACATCAAAAGGTAATTATGGTACTACGATATCTCCTTGAAGAATACTGTGCGCGCTAGAGGAAACTTTCTACTAAGTAGTGTAAGATTTTGTAAATTTAATAGTTTTCCAAAATCTACTTCAAAACTGCAGGTCAGCATTGTGAGCCAGGAACCAGTTCTTTTCAATTGTTCAATTGAAGAGAACATTGCCTATGGCTTGGATGGCAAAGCAAGCACGAGCGATATAGAAAACGCAGCTGTGAGTTTCAACCCCGTTCACTCATATTAAAATTAAGATATACCTTTGACATTTTCTACGTTATTTGCAAGCAGAAAATGGCAAATGCACACGAGTTCATATCAAATTTTCCTGAAAAATACCAAACGCATGTGGGAGAGCGTGGATTACGGCTTTCAGGTGGTCAGAAACAGAGAATAGCAATTGCGAGAGCTCTACTGATGAATCCAAGGGTTCTTCTTCTGGACGAGGCCACAAGCGCCCTTGATGCCGAAAGCGAATATCTTGTTCAGGTAAATTCTCCACAAAATACAGATTTATATGTTGTTGGAGATCCCCATTGTAATAATCTTGAGTGGTTGCAGGATGCCATGGATTCTCTAATGAAAGGGAGGACAGTACTTGTGATAGCTCATAGGCTTTCAACTGTCAAAAGTGCAAACACAGTAGCAGTGGTCTCTGATGGGCAGATAGTTGAGAGTGGGAGTCATGATGAGCTTCTCAGCAAGGATGGCATTTATACAGCACTAGTGAGGAGGCAGTTGCAGGCTCCCAAAGACTGATAAAAATGCCACTACCTTCTAGCTGTTGTTTTGTGGAGAAACAACTGAATTGGCAATTCTTGTTTTAGTTTTCTAGCAAACTCTAGTTTGACTTGAACTCTTTTTTTTTTTTTTTTTAGTGCAAAGGAAACAAATTTGACTTAAATGTAGTTGTACCTTTTACTTTATCATAAAATAGTGGGGCAACCTAGTCAAGTCACTTTATCATAAAATAGTGGGGCAACCTAGTCAAGTCGATCAAATTATTAACTTGGTAATCACAAAATTATAAGTTTGACAGCCAATAGTGGTCTATTGACCTTCTTGGTTTGAGTCGATTAGCTACGGATAACTTTAAGTTAATTTACATTTTTATGATCTTTTACAACTTTGAGGTTTACTCTTTGCATATCCTCAAGTAATGAATTGCGTACTAAATAAAAAGTTTCTCTTTTTACAAATACAACAAAATTTTCGATATTGTTCAAAAAGGTATGTCAATTCCAATATTTTATTCATTTCACATGTATGTTAATCTCATTCGAATCATGTTCCCTTAAAAAATCTTTTCGTTTTGTTTTTTGTTTTTTTTTTTTCATTTGTTCCATAGAAGAATATTGATTTCCAAAAAAAAAAAAATCATAAAAAATATTTGGGAATAGGCCCCTAAATTTTACACCAAAAGTCAATTAGGCATCTAAATTTTTAAAAAGTATAATTTAAACCATTTAACATGTCAAATTGAGGCAATGAAGCCCAAGAACCGGTAAATGACCTGTTATTACAGATCATTTAACTTCAGGCGGAAAAATCCAGCGACCGACGACGGCTCTGGTGGAACGCGACCAAAAGGTTGCCTTCTCTGGCCAGGGAGAACATTAAAGGCCTCCTTCGCCGGAGAAGGCAACCATTTGGCCGCCTTCTGCTGGAGATGGACACCGGCGACGGCCTCCACCTGAAGTTAAATGACCTGTAATAACAAGTCATTTACCAATTCTTGAGCTTCATTGCCTTAATTTGGCATGTTAAAGGGTTTAATTGCACTTTTTAAAAGTTTAGGTGCCTAATATAATTGACTTTTGGTGCAAAGTTTAGGGGCCTATTTGACCATTTTTTTCAAAATATTTTATTGAGGTCAAATTTATTTTGGTTATATACGCTATTGCAAAAATAGATCTAGGCACCCGCCTAGACGCTAGGCACCCTAAGACTGTGGCGATTTCCGTCCTAGGTGACCGGCCGCCTAGCACCTAACTCGGCTGAGTTAACTTGTCCATTTCGATTGAGTTAACCGAGTTAATCCGGTCGGCTCGGCCTTGCTAATTTTTTTCATTTTATATATATATATATATAGAGTGAGAGAGAGAGAGAGAAGAATTACATTCCTGTAAAAACATGGTTCAAAATACAAATGTGAGGATTAATCTAGGACGTTTGATTGTTGATATGTACGGCTATGATTTTGTTTCATATTTTGGTGGTTTTTTAATTATTTTTTTCTCGCGTGGGGTGTTTAATTCTAGTTTTTAATTTTGTTGGGGGAATTTGGGGTCTTAACGTCTTGTAATTTATTCTCTCTCCCAACATTAATTTCACGCGTGTAACGTTTGTATCTCTCCCATTTATGTGTCTCTTGCGAATGGTCCTGCGTGTTTATTCAATCTCCTTCAATTGCGAAGCTCTAGGTTTGTTCTTCCGTCTCTCCAACAACACAAATGGTACTGGATGGGGACCACGGTTGAGGCAAGCGGCGAGGACTTGATAAGTGCTAAAGATGCATACTTTTATTGGCCATTTAGGGGTTCTGTTGTGCTTATTTAGAGTCATTTGTGATTGATTTATTATGGAAATGCTTAGAAATGTGCTAATGTGTTGCAAAGCCCTATAAATGTCTACATTTTAGTGTTTTTGAAGGTTTTGAGCATAAAAGATGGCATATGGGCTTGAACCGGAGCATCCGAAAAAGAGTGCAAAGTGGAAACCTTCAATGAAGCCATTCACAATCGTGGAGAGCTCGTGGTGTGGGAACAAAATGCACCCACGAGCTCTGCCACGTTTGTGGTAGAGCAACTTTCGTGAAACCTGTATTGCGTACGAGCATACGCCAGCTCGTACGCCAGTCATGAATTCTGCGCCTTTAAATACTCCTTGGCGGGATTTATCATTCATTCATCATCTTTCATTTCTTGTAATTTTTAGAGCTCTTAGTTTAGATATTTCACTCTCTAGATTAGAGTTAGATTCAACTAGCTACAATACCATTCTTCAATTCCAAGTGTAAGAAGAGAATCAAGAGATCTAGAGTGGATGAGAATTGACAACTCTCCTTGATTATGAAGATCTTCCTTCCAATTTGTGTAATTGAAGATTGCAATTGTGGATTCAAGTTTGGTATTCATCTTCCTCCCTTCCATCTTCTATACTTGCTAGATTTGCTCTTCTACAATTGTTCTTTAATTGCATGATGATTTGTAGCTAGATTCCATTCCATCTTCTAAACTTTGCCCTTAAATTAAAGTATGAAAGGATCCACGACTAGTTAAAATTAAAAGTTGAAGGACAAAAGGAGGTTAAATGGAAAGTTTAGAACTAAACGTGGTAGTGCTACTATACTCAGAGTACCCCGATTGGTATTTACTCTTCATTCATTACTATAATTTTAGTTATTTTCGAGTGTTTTATGCAAAAATCATTACTATGTATGAGTCTAAGTCTAAATCATTATAGCTATAAATAATTTTTATTATTTTGAGTCTAAATTATTACAACTATAAATCATTACCATTATTTGGAGCATAATTCATTCATTACTATAATTTCAATTATTTTTGAATATTGAGTATAAATTATTTCTATATTTTGAGCATAAATTATTGTAATTATTTTGAACATAATTCATGAGCAACACTATTATATATTAATCAGTACCAATTTTTTGAGCCTAAATCTTTACTATACTTTTATCTATTTTTGAGTATGTTAGGCTTAAATCATTACTATAAAGAAAATAGCACTCCCTCCGACATTATTACATGGACCATGGTCCACACAGCTGTGTGAAACATTAAAAAAAAAAGTACATTTTTAATATACTAAAAGTATATTATTTTTGTACATAAAGTACGTTATTTTAGAGTACATTATTTAAGTACTGAAAGTACATTATTTTATATATACTATGAAATAATGTACCTTCAGACTTTAGTATACAAATAATGTACTTTTAGTATAATAAAAATACACCTTATATTCATGGTCCAGACATAGCTGTGTGGACCAATAATTTGCCCCCTTCGAAAAGGAAAGCAATTTTAAATTTTAAAATAGAAGCTCTTTTATTATGATGAGGGGAAATATGTATGGTTTTATATGTACATAGATTATTACTATATTATTATTAGAAACACTCATTATTCTTTACATGGTAGTATCATACTTTCTTAATTTTTTTCAGTCCAAGAATCAATGTCCTCAGCAAGCACGGGTTAAAATGGTAGGTACCATCACACTACATAGTAAGTTAAAAAGACAAAGTAATTAAAGACATATATGTAAAATTATTGAATGACATCTTAGTCATTTTTTATTTTATATTATTTTGTAATAATTAATCGCGCTGAGGTTAGCAGACTCATTTTTTGCCATTGAAGTGTAGGTAAACTTCAAAATTGTTTTGGTTTCAAGTTCACTAAATATGACTGGTTAAAATAATTAATTATTACGAAGTATAAATTTAATTGTACTTTAGTGTTTCCATGCCAATTAGTTGTAAAGTGAGTCTTCAATCCATCACTTTCAATTTATATATCATTTCTATTTTCTTAAATAAAAGTAACTATATAAAGAAAGAACAATGGTACTATCATACTACCAATTGCATTTTTAATTTTCATTTACAACAAAACATCACAAAAAATAAACATATTAGAGCATTGACTAATATTAAAAAAAAAAAACTGATATGAAACAGTTTGCTCACTTAAAAAAAGTTGATATAAAAAATTAATATGAATATACATATTATACGAGTAATTCACAATCAACCTCTACCATTTAGACCTCCATTTTACTTAAATGTTCTTTTAAGAATCTCCGTAAAAAAAAAAAATTAAAAAAACATATTACCAATAAAACATACAGGTTATATATTTAGAAATATGCAATCAAACATATAAATATCACCATAGATTGATTATTTAAAAAGATAAATTTATGTTTTAACCAATAAATTAATATTTAACCTTGAAGCGGGAGACAAGTACATACATGTTTATAAATCTTTAAAAAATACGGAGTAACATTTTTCATTAAAAATGCAGAGAATTGTTACTCCTTATATATAAAGATTTAGTTGATAGAATTTTAGAAAATTTTATGAAATGACTAATATGTTCTTCAATAATTTAAAAGTTCAAAGTGCACTATTAATTTTAATAGAATATGTTAGCAAATAGCAATGAATTAAAGTTATCAATTTATATATAGTTAAATTTCAGGAAAAAAAATGAAAAATTTGTATAGTGTAACAATTTCTAGACTGAATTTATAATATCAATATAATTAATGGACTAAAATCAACATTTTCCCTTTTTATTACTACGTATAATGCAAATGGGAGGATTTGGAGGAGTGAAAACAAAATGTATAAATTACAAAGAAAAGCCTATACCATTCGTATTTGCAAAGCAGTCCACCCATCACCGCAATCTTCCACTTTATCCTTTCCTCTTCATTCTTCAATTATAAGCACCCCCATCCCCCTATCGCTTTCCACTCTCCAGTCTCCACAGATCTAAAACAAAGGTCCATTCTCTGATTCTCTCTTTAGAATCGAACTGTTACTCTCTTCTACGAATTTGCATTTTGATTTTCCGGTTTGATTCGTTTGTACTTTCGTTGTCTTGTATGTAGATCTCTATTTTCTTAAGCATCTTCCGTTTTATTTGGATTTGTTATTTATATATCAGTTTTTGCTATTTGGATATGTATTTTTGATGCTACGTTAAAATGGCAGCCACAGAGGTCAATATGTTTGTGTGCGTGTGTGCGCGCGCATTTTGTGTATTTTTTTAATTTGAATTTTGAATATCGTGTTTGGTTACCTTACTACCGGATTTGATTCCGGTGGCGTAATGTGGACTTCTGTCATTATCGTATATGCGTATGAGTTAATGGATTGAATCAGGATAGGGTGAGATGGATTTTCTGCCTCTACTTTTGTGTATAAAAATTCTCATCAAATAGATCTGAGTAGGTTGCTGGGAAAGTGGAAGGTCTGGAACTCTGAATCTTGTGGAGTACTGAATACTGAAATATTGTTCTAAGGCTCAAAATGTGTTGCAAAAGCATTTTCCAATGAAAAGGATCTCACATTCTCATGGATCTCATTTTCTCTCAATTTTTCTTTTGATAATTAAGCTTACTATCATAAGAAATTTGATAGGGACCTTTCATCTATAATGTAAATAAAATACTTTGGTTGGTGAAGTTATTTTAGCAATTATTGTTACTTTTCAAATAAATGGCTTTTACCGGGTCATTTGTAGCCAAACAACCCAAGAAACACCTAGCAAGGGCTAAAGGGATTTTTATTTATTTTTTAAATTTATATTTTTTTTTTTTGGTGTGTGGTATCAATTGAGATAGTTTTGTTTTATTTAAATTTATTTATTGGTTGTTATTTTATATCATTTGTTTTCTTCTTTTATTGGAGAGTGATGGAAGGTATAGATTAAAAGTATGTATTTTCTTCCTCTACAACTGCTAAATTTTATTACACATCTTAAGGATATTGACTGGTGAATTTTAGTGCAGAAGTTTGCACTCAAGCCAGGGGATCATGGGTCGTGGAGTCAGTTTTGGTGGGGGCCAGAGTTCTCTGGGCTATCTTTTTGGTAGTGGTGAGCCTCCAAAGCCTACTACTAACAATGCTGAGGCTCCTCTGAATCAGGGGACAGCTGTTAGTGCTGGAACTTCACAGAAATCGGTTGCACCTGCACCAGCACCAGCACCGCCTGCAGATGCTACAAAACAGATACCAGCTGGGGTGCCCGGGAGCAAAACAAATAACTACTTCCGTGCTGATGGTCAGAACTGTGGGAACTTCCTTACGGTATGATGTATATTGTGTTATGTTTAAGCAGTATATTGATTTTTATTTGCTTCATAGCCTTGGCTACCACAACACCTTGTACTTCTTCGTCCCAAAAGTATACATGCATGTTGAACTAAAAGAATTGCTAAGTATGGGCTTACTACAAGAAAGCCTTTCTTTAGATATACTAGGGGCTTGTGCTCGAAAGCTGGTCTTACTCTACAAGCACCTTTATTAGTAAGGTTGCTTGTTTCCACTCATTGGAGATTCTATCCTTAAGCTGTGAGTTTTTATCTGCAAATAAAAGTTTTGTTTTGGCTTTTACCTAATCTTTGGACCAAAGTTCAAATGGTGCTCTCTTATTTTATTTCCTTTGGCTTCACTGATAGAAGTGATAAACCACTTAGAACTGTTGACTGCTCCTGGACCATTTATTGTTTATTTCAAAGCTTAAGTAGTTTATTAAAAAAAGGGAAAAGGGTCAAATAAGCCCTCAAACATTACCTGAAAAGTCAACTAGGTACCCAAACTTTTTAGGGAAAAGGGTCAAATAGGCCCTCGAACATTTCATAAGGAGTCAATTAGGTCCACGAACTTTTAAAACTTGCAATTAGACCCTCAAACATGTCAAAATGAGGCAACGAAGCCCACGAACAGGTAATTGACCTGTTATAACAGGTCATTTGGAATTTCCGGCCACCGGCGACAATTTCCCGCCACCGGCGACAAAGTCCGGCGACCGGCGACGACCGAATCGTCGCCGGTCGCCGTCTGGCCGCCTTCTCCGCAGAGAAGGCGGCTAGATCTGGTCGCCTTCTCCGCGGAGAAGGCGACCAGATCTGGCTGCCTTCTCCGCGGAGAAGGCGACCAGAACTCTGGCCTATTTGACTCCTTATGAAATGTTCGAGGGCCTATTTGACCCTTTTCCCAACTTTTTAAAGGTGCAATTAAATCCTTTAACATTTTATTTTTGTGCAATGAAGCCCAAAAACATTTTATAATTGACTTTTCAGGTAAAGTTTGAGGGTCTATTTGACCCTTTTCCCTTAAAAAAAAAAAGATCACTCTGTTTGGATGCTTTCATGGTTTTCTAAAGTGATCAGAAAGTGAGAAGTTGGGTCTTAGGTATTGTGGTTGGTATATTGTGAATTTGTGATAGAAGTCTGTCTTGTGAAGTATTTTATTCAGTAGTACGGAGTATGTTTTTATTTTTTTATTTTTTTTACACTTTCTTGTAAATTAATGTTATGTTGGTAGACCCATCTTGCAACAAAATATTGGTGAAATATGATGCCCGCCATCTTCACTTTGCAGGATCGTCCGTCAACCAAGGTCCATGCTGCACCAGGTGGAGGATCCTCCCTGGATTACCTGTTTGGAGGTAGCAGCAGCAAGTAGTTCCTAGTTCATTTCTAAGATGCGAATCTCTAAATCCTCCTGAAGTCTGGAGCAACCTCTACCCATTTGTATTCTTGGTTTGGCAGTGTGAATTTCCTGTTGTAAATCGACAAATTGTTGATAATCTTTCCATATATAATATTATTTGCATTTCTCTTAAAATTTTCCTTTTGGATAGTATTCAATGATTCTTGGTTTTTGTTTTTTAAAGATATGATAGAAGTGCTAGTAGGCAGTTATTGAAATTTGTAGGATACCTTCAGGCATTTGCTTTTCTACGTGATCGTTTATTTGAATCAGACTTGACGTCGCAGTGGAATTGAATTCGGACTGGCTAGGATGAAGTGAGATGAGATGGTATAAATTTGGGGAAAGGGTCAAATCCCTAAAGATTACCAAAGTGTAATTAGACTCTTAAATTTTAAAAAAGTTTAGTTAAACACCTCAACTTATTATTTTGATGTATGCAGACCCAATAGCCGGTCATCTACTGATAATATTCGGTAATTCAACTGCATTTGGTTAAATCGACCGTTGACAACCATTTTCCGATCGCCAGTTGCCTTCTTCATCAATCGAAGAAGGCAACCAGCGTTGCCTTCTTCTCGGTTGAAGAAGGCAACTCTGGTGGCTTTCTTCCTAGAGGAGGAGGCGCTTGAAGAAGGCGATTACTCTCTTTCTTCAACTAAGTTTAGGGGCATAATTATACATTCTTATAATGTTTAGGGGTGTATTTGATCATTCGGAAGATGAAGAAGTTGGGTAATAGGGGATGAGGTATACTTAAGAGGAACCTCAAGAATGGGGTTTTTGTTCAGATTTTTCAATCAATTAGAACAGAGAAGGATGAGGGAAAGGGGAGGGAGTTAAAAAAAAAAAGAAAAAAAAAAAAGAAAAAAAAAAGAAAAAAAAAAGAAAAAGAAAAAACAAAATGCCAGTGCCCGGACCAGACAAGAAGATTTTTTTAGGTAGGTAAGTTGGTACTATAACATTTAAGGTTACATTTGTGTGAGATCGGTTTGAATGAGTGACTACTCTCGGCTCTACTTGTGAAGGCTTTGATCGGTCGAGCATTCCCGATATTGCATGTAATGATTTAGGTTGATTGACTGTGAAAAAAAAAAAAGGAAAGAAGAAAGAAAAACCTCCCAATTTTTTCGTTTGACGTTGTTCCTGGTTGAGTTATCCCATCCCTACTTGTACGATCTTGTCTAGGCGAGTGCGTGATTAAATTCACTTGCTCATTTCTGGCCTTTGCGTTTGAGGTTTTGCATGTTTGAGTTATCTTAGCTCTATCTGCATGATTTTACCCGGTCGAGTGCACTGGACTAAAATCCACAATTTTCCTTTTTATTATAATGCAAATTGGAGGAGCGAAAACAATATGCATAAATTACAAAGAAAAGCCTATATCATTCGAATTTGCAAAGCAGTACACCCACCACCGCACCGCAATCTTCCACGCAGATGGGTTTCTTTATCCTTTCCTCTTCATTCTTCAATTATAAGCGCCCCCATCCCCCCTATCGATTTCCACTCTCCCCAGATCTTAAACAAAGGTCCGCTCTCTCATTCTCTCTTTAGAATCGAACTGTTACTCTCATCTATGAATTTGCGTTTTGATTTTCCCGTTTGATTCGTTTGTACGTTCGTTATCCTGTATGTAGATCTCTATTTTGTTAAGCATCTTCCGTTTTATTTGGATTTGTTATTTATATATCAGTTTTTGCTATTTGGATATGTATTTTTTATGCTAAGTTAAAATGGCAGCCACAGAGGTCAATTTGTGTGTGTTTGTGTGTGCATATTGTGTATTTTTTTTGTTTGAATTTTGAAGATTGTGTTTGGTTACCTTAGTACCGGATTTGATTTCGGTGGCATAATGTGGACTAAAATTTCTCATCAAATAGATATCAGTAGGTTGCTGGAAAAGTGAAAGGTCTGGAACTCTGAATCTTATGGAGTACTGAATACTGAAATAATTTTCTAAATGTGTTGCAAGAGCATTTTCCAATGAAAAGGATCTCACATTCTCAGGGATCTCATTTTCTCAATTTTTCTGTAGATAATTAGGCTTACTATCATAAGAAATTTGATATGGACCTTTCATCTAGAATGTAAGTACTTTGGTTGGTGAAGTTATTTTAGCAATTAGTATTACTTTTCAAAAATAGATGGCTTTTACAGGGTCTTTTGTAGCCAAACAACCCAAGAAACACCTAACAAGGGCTAAAGTGATTTTTTTTTTGGTGACATCAATTGAGATAGTTTTGTTTTATTTATTTATTTGGAAAAATTGCACTTTTCGTCCTAAGTTATAGAATAATGGTTGGTTATTAGGATTCATCCCTACTTTTTGGTCTTGCTCACTTCTAGTCCTTAAGTTATAATTGACATTGCAAATTTTGTCCTTTTTCTAACAAAACACTAGGGACAAAATTTGCAGTTATAGCTTAGGGATGATAAATTAGCACAATCTGTTAGAAAAAGGATGAATTTGCAACATTAGTTTAGGTACGAGAAGTGAGTACCACCAATAAGTAGGGACGAATCCTACAATTACTCTATAACTTAAGGGAAGAAAAGTACAATTTTCCCTTGTTTATTTTTTGTTGTTATTTTATATCAATTACTGCTATATTTTATTACACCTTAAGGATATTGACTGGTGAATTTTAGTGCAGAAGTTTGCACTCAAACCAGGGATCATGGGTCGTGGAGTCAGTTTTGGTGGGGGCCAGAGTTCTCTGGGCTATCTTTTTGGTAGTGGTGAGCCTCCAAAGCCTACTACTAACAATGCTGAGGCTCCTCTGAATCAAGGAACAGCTGTTAGTGCTGGAACTCCACAGAAATCGGTTGCACCTGCACCTGCACCAGCACCAGCACCGCCTGCAGATGCTACCAAACAGATACCAGCTGGGGTCCCCGGGAGCAAAACAAATAACTACTTCCGTGCTGATGGTCAGAACTGTGGGAACTTCCTTACGGTATGATGTATATTGTGTTATGTTTAAGCAGTGTGCTGATTTTTATTTGCTTTATAGCCTTGACTACCACAACACCTTGTACTTCTTCCTCCCTCCCATTAGATATAAAGTTTGCAGGCATGTTAAATTAAAAGCATTGCTAAGCAGGTGCTAGGTTTCAACACACCATTCATTTCCTCCCTCATCCTAGCTCTAGGAAAACAAAAACATACTCCCTCCATCCCATTTTATGTGTCTGGTTTGGTTAACAAGATTTGACTGAAATTATTTTTAATTCCATTTGTCATAATATTAAGTTGGAAAAAGTGTCAAATGGTCCAATTGCGCAAAATTTGCTTGTTTGATGGTTGAATTGCACACTTTTTAAGTTCAATGGCCCAATTGCACAAAAGCGATAAGTTCAGTGGCCTATTTGACACTTTTTCCTATTAAGTTTAGTATTATTATACAAAATTTATATATTTAGAAACTACATTAAAAGTATTATTAAACGCAATATAAAAATTAAAAATATGTAAACAATACTAAAGAAAATAAATAAAGAGTTAATTTAACCAATAAATAGTAAATAGGAAGGTAAAATGGGACGGAGGGAGTACTTATTTTGAGGAAAACATATGTTCTATGGGGAGGGGAGGGACTACAAGGAAGCCTTTCTTTATCCTTAAGCTATGCGTTTTGATCTGCAAATAGAAGTGTTGTGTTTTGGTTTTTACCTAATCTTTGGACCAAAGTTCAAATGATGCTCTCTTATTTTATTCCCTTCGGCTTCACTCTTAGAAGGTGATAAATCACTTAGAACTGCTCGTGGACCATTTATAAAAAAGATATCACTCTGTTCGGATACTTAAATGGTTTTCTAAAGTGATCAGAAAGTGAGAAGTTGGGTCTTAGGTATTGCAATTAGTATATTATGATAGAAGTCTGTCTTGTGAAGTATTTTGTTTGGTAGTACGGAGTTGTTGTTGTTGTTGTTGTTGTTATTATTTTACACTTTCTTGCAAATTAATTTTATGTTGGTAGACCCATCTTGCAACAAAATATTGGTGAAATATGATGCCCGCCATCTTCACTTTGCAGGATCGTCCTACAACCAAGGTCCATGCTGCACCAGGTGGAGGGTCCTCCCTGGATTACCTGTTTGGAGGTGGCAGCAGCAAGTAGTGCGGAATTCATTTCTAAGATGCCAATCTCTAAATCCTCCTCAAGTCTGGAGCAACCTCTACCCATTTGTACTTTTAGACAATCCAAAATTTGAATTGTCAATAACTTGATACTTGGTTTGGCAGTGTGAATTTCTTCTTGTAAATCTACATGTTGATAATCTTTCCATATATAATATTTGCATTTCTCTTAAAATTTTCCTTTAGGATAGTATTCAAGATTCTTGGTTTTTGTTTGTTTGTTTGTTTGTTTGTTTTTTTTTTTTCTTAACTTAGGTGATCCCATCTTCATCTTAATCTTAAGCCTACAGGACCTTACCCCTAAAGCCACTACTGAGGTAACCAACGAGTTGCACAATTAACACACAAGTTAGATCTTAGTTTTCATGCATGAGGGATTTAACACAGGCCTAATACAGACCTTCCATTATCCTTGGGCCTTTTTTCTATGTATTTTTAGTCTGATAAACAATTCGAATTAATTGAAATTGGTTAAAGATTTAATTGTTAATTGAACTGAAATTTTTATTTTCGATTAACTGAATCATTTTTTTTTTTCGATTAATTGGTTAATTGAACTTTTTAGTTCAATGAACTTTATACGATGATAGATCAATTAGCCACTCAAACTTTTAAAGGGTGCAATTAAACCATCCAACTTATCATTTTGATACATTTAGACCCAATAATCGATTATTCACCTGGAACATCTGATTAATAACAATTTTGGCAAAAAAATTGACAATCGGTGAACGTTTGCTAGTCACCATTGTCCGTGAAGGCGCGACGAAGTCAATTGCCTTCTTCTGCAAGAAAGCAATCATGCCAGTCGCCTTCTTCAGATCCAAGAAGACAATCGCCCAGTCGCCTTCTGCATATCAAAGAAGGCAATCACACGAATCGCCTTTTTTGTCGATCGAAAAGGGTGATCAGTCTGGTCAATCTCCAACTATAGGGATAAACTATAGGGACAAGGGTCAAATAGGCACTCCAGTCTCCAACTATATACCAAAATTCAGTTAGACCCTAAACTAAAAAAAAAAAAAATCCAATTTATATTAATCTTTAAACTTGTTTTTTTTTTACTACTACTAACTCTATTACAATGCAGTATCTAAACCCACCACCTCTCGTATAAAGAGAAGGGTTTGATGCCACTGGACCACAAGGTCCTTAGCAAAAGGTAACCACTAAGCAATCAATTTTGCTTACATAGCATCTCATTCATAAATTAATTATTTTTTAAGTTGTCAGCGACGGAGAGTCGCGAACTTCGTAGTCCGATTTTGATGAAGAAGCCATGACATGTTGTTGCTATTTTAATATAATTATTTTAATTTTTTAAAGAAAAATACTTTACGGACAGCCAAAAACTTAAGGGGGTGTATTCAATCAAGACTTTTAAAAACTTTCAAATACTTTTAAAGTGATGGATTTTAATTGACTTTTGTAGAGTTTTTGTAGATTTTCCTAGAATTTTTAAAATTTTTATCAACTTTGTAAGAGTTTATAAATATCCATAGGACAAACATTTATATACTTTTAAAAACTCTTTCATATTAAAAATTCAACAAAAGTCATTAAAAATCTAAATTGAATACACCCGTACAAACATTCAATCTTCTATTAATACATTATTTATAGTTTTCTTGATGAAAATCTCTCATTTATAATTACTATAAAATAAATAGAATCTCTCAAAAAATTCAACTTAACACAAATACATATTAATAATTAATTATCATACAATTATATAAAATTATATTAATTAAATAAATATTATAAATATTATAAAATATAAATTATACAATTGTAATACTATATATGTAAATTAAAAGAAACAAAAAAAAAATATTTATGTTGTTGTTGCTGTTCGCAGCAAAATTTGCTGTTGCTGCGAACAGCAAAATTTGCTGCGAACAGCAGCATAGCAACCTGCTGCGATTGTAGCAAATTTTTTTTTTGCTGCGATCGCAGCATTTATTTATTATTATTATTATTATTATTATTATCGCAACAATTATTTTTCACTGAATATTAAAAAAAATAATTTTTCGTAGTAAAGTATGTGAGTATTTATGAAAGGTTTGAAACTACCGTAAAATTAACAAAAAGTTTGTCAGGTTTTAATAGAAGAAAACAAAGTCAATAGAGAATGTTCAAAAGTTTTGGGTTGGAGGGCTGGATTTCATCTATTTATATTAATGAAGAAAAAGTTTACAAAAATCCTATTCTGATGGAATCTATGAAAGTTAATAACTTTTTGAATACCAGTAGACTTTTAAAAACTCTATAAAAGTCTGAATTGAATACCAGTATACTTTTAAAGAGTTTTGAAAAGTCTGGATCCAATACCGGTAGACTTTTAAAGAGTTTTTAAAAGTCTAAATTGAATACCACCAAACTTTTAAAGTTGATAAAAGTCGTTAAAATTCTATAAAAGTCATGATTGAATACACCCCCCTTAGTCTAACTTTTACTCCCACAGTCTCACTTGTGTTCAAATTTGATTGGAAGAATAAAAAATGAATGGATAAACATTATGACCTTGCTAATATACTATTATAGGTCAACTGAGTTACTTACATAATTTTAACAAGTTTAATGGTCTAATTGAATTTTTTTGTTTGAGAGTCAAATTGTATTTTAGTATATACGGAGTAGTATTTTAGTACTCCATCTGTTCCATTTTATCTGTCCTACTTACTATTCATTAGTCAAATCAAATCTTTCTTCTTTTGTTTATTTTCTTTATTGGTTTTTACTTATTTTTAAATTTAATTTGTTGTGTTTAATATTACTTTCAGTATAGTTTCTAAATATATAAATTTTTTATATTAATAATAAACTTAATATTATGAAAATTTGAATTAAAAATAACTTTTGTCCAGTCTCGCTAATCGAATACTACTAACTCTATTACAATGCAGTATCTGTTCATAACTACTTTCTCAACCTATTGAAGGTTGAATTAGTATTGTCTCCACTGAGACTCGAACCCACCACCTCCACAGAGGGGGTATATAGTTAAGAAGTCTATTTTACTTTTTTTTTTTAATACATTGACACACTAAATTTTTTTTTTTTTGAATACTACTAACTCTATTACAATGCAGTATCTGTTCATAACTACTTTCTCAACCAATTGAAGCACAAGAGTCAGCATCGCCTCCACTGAGGCTCGAACCCACCACCTCCCGTATAACGGGAAGGGTTTGATGCCACTGGACTACAAGGTCCTTGGCATTGACACACTAAATTTGAATATGATTTCATTGAATAAATTTTTTAAAGACATCTAAAAGTCCAGATGGATTAACCAAACTTTTAAAATCATAAGATTGAATACACCCCGTTTAGAAAACCTAATTGAGATTGAGATTTGAGGGTGTTGTATAAACTATAAAGGAGGTGAGGCCAGAGTCCAACAGGATTCTCTAAGTCATTCGCATGGCAGTTGGGACTCTTAGATCTCTTTTAGCTCCACTATCAAAATTCTCTAACTCTATTCATCTTCGGCACTTCTCCGCAAAACCCAGAGCCGCAAAACTGAATTCCCAAATTCAGTATCCTCTCGACTTCAAGCAAAAATCCCTCCAAAGAAATCTCATACCCATTTCTAGTCTTCTCAAGAGGTATGGGTTTCCACTATCTGAACTTCATCATTTCCTTGCCAAGAATCCCTCTTTGCTGAATTCTGACCCTTCTAAAATTGGAAAATCCCTTCAAATTCTGTTTTCTCTGGGCCGCTCCCAACAATTTCTTACTTCCCTGGTTGCTACTTGCCCTAGGGTGTTAGACTATGAGTATATGAAGAAATGGGAAAAGGTAATGTCTGGAATTCAGGATTTTAATCTTTCTGTATCGGCTATTAAGAATGTTCTGCAAGTTTGTTTGAAGTTTGAACTAGACCCAGATGATGTTTTGGCGTGTTTGAAGTGTTTGCAGGGTTTAGGGTTTAGTGAGGGTACCGTCATTAGGGTTTTAGAAGAATTCCCTCAAGTGGTAATGACTAGTCCTGATAGAATTCAGGGTAAAGTTGAATTCTTGATGAGTGGTATTGACATTGAAAGGACTGAGGTTGATTGTGTTCTTGGGGCATACCCAGGTGTATTAGCATTTGGAATTGAGAACAGGCTTAAGCCATTGCTCAATGAATTTAAAAGTCTTGGTTTTGGCTTGGATATAGTTAGGAGGGAGGTTACGAGAGATCCGAGAATTCTTGGGTTAGAAGTTGGGGAACTTTCTCATTGCTTGAAACTACTAAGGAGTTTGAAATGTAGAGTCCCGGTTAAGGAGGAGATTTTTCGAGATGGGGCATTCAGGGCCGGGTATCGAGTGAAGTTGAGAGCTGATTGCCTGCACAAACACGGTTTAACATATAGAGATGCTTACGGTGTGTTATGGAAAGAGCCACGAGCAATTTTGTATGAGATAGGGGAAATTGAGAGGAAAATTCAGTTTTTGGGGCAGACAATGAGATTTGATATCGAGTCCCTAGTCGATGTTCCAGAATACTTGGGGGTGAATTTTGAGAAACAGGTTGTTCCCAGATTTAAAGTCATTGAGTATTTGAGATCGAAAGGCGGGCTTGGTGATGAGGTGGGGTTGAGGACCTTGATTAAACCTAGTAGATTGAAATTTTACAATCTCTATGTCAAGCCTTATCCAGAGTGTGAAAGTATGTATGGGAGACTTGCAGGAGATGTTCGAGTCAAAGTTGGACATCCAACTGGGATGTGGAAGCTTTTCAAACCACCACAGTATCAACAGTCCAAAGAAGATATTATGAACATCAAATCTTATATGGAGTCACTAGCATAGTAGCATGAGTTCTATTCACAATGCTTTCTCGTGATGCAGATGGAAACTACTGTGTTCTTCTTGGCTAATTGTCCTTAAGGTATACTTCCTATCCTTTCTGTTGGCAGTTCTCTATTTCCCTACTCTTGAATAACAAATATGTGTTTCTGCTTCAATCTATGTATTCAATTGTCAGATTGGGTTTGGCAGTTTGGCTGTGGTGGACTAAAAGCATAAAATTTTATATGAAGAGCCGAAACCGGAGTCTGTTTGCTGTTTTCAGAACCTATTCACATGATTATAGATCGTACTTGTATAGGCCTGGAGGTGTAGTTTTTACACTAAATACGAAGAATCAGAGGCCTAGCATTTCAATATATACGAGCCTTGAGTAAGCACACAAGACAAGAGGAATGCCGCTACAACATCTACAGGTCATATCCAATATCTTATACTCCCTCCGTCCTGTCCCATTTTATGTGTCTGGTTCGGTTAACAGGGCTTGACTGAAGTTATTTTTAATTGTAAAAAGATCTATTTGCATTGTTTATAAAGTTGTTATTTTTTGTTACATTGCTTTACAATGGTAGTATCGGGACCCATGGCAGGTGTTCTTTTTTATCTTAAAATAGATAGACCAGAAAATAGGAATCTGTCACGTCTTGAGTTGAGGCATGGTGGAAAACTAAAACAGAGTGAGAAAGGAGAGTATGCAAGAGCGATGATTGATTGGTTTAGGGTGCGTTTGGGGGAGCGGCTGAAGCAATTGCCAATAACGACAGCTAGAATGTAGTGCCTCCTTAACCGTCTTTGGGTGCCTGCAACTGCCTCCTCACGAGTGCTGTATAAATGCCATCATCCTTGCTGAGAAGCTCATCGTGACAGCCACTCTCAACTATTTGCCCTTCACAGACCACTGCTACGGTGTTTGCAGTTTTGACGGTTGAAAGCCTATGAGCTATCACAAGTACTGTCCTCCCTTCCATTAGAGAGTCCATGGCATCCTGCAACCACTCCGAGATTATTAGAATGGGGATCTCCAAGAACATATGAATCTGTACTTTGTGGAGAATATACCTGAACAAGAAATTCGCTTTCAGCATCAAGTGCGCTTGTGGCCTCGTCCAGAAGTAGAGCCCTTGGGTTCATGAGTAGAGCTCTCGCAATTGCTATTCTCTGTTTCTGACCTCCAGAAAGCCTTAACCCACGTCCACCCACACTTGTTTGGTATTTGTCAGGAAAATTTGATATGAACTCGTGGGCATTTGCCATCTTCTGCTTTCAACATAGAAAAAGTGAAAGTATATCTACGGGTATATCTACGGGGGAGTATGAATGAATAAATGGGGTTGAAACTTACAGCTGCAATTTCTATATCACTCATGCTTGCTTTGCCACCCAAGCCAAAGGCAATATTCTCTTCAATGGAACAATTGAAAAGAACTGGTTCCTGGCTCACTATGCTGACCTGCACTTTCCAACTAGCATTTATGGAAAACTCGAAGAAAGCAGACATAATACTCTTCATGGAAAGATCATAGTACCATAATTTTACCTTTTGGTGTAAATGTTGATGAGAGATTTCTACCAAAGGAACCCCATTCAGCAAGATCTTTCCTCTGACGGGATCATAAAACCTTTGAATCAAGTTCGCTATGGTAGTCTGCAGCAAAAGAAATGTGTTGCATCCTCTACACAGACGGCGAAACACATATTTTGAATGGTGTGAGAAATTACCTTGCCGCCACCACTTGGACCAACCAGGGCAACCTTTGAGCCAGGTTGCAGTTTCAGCGTAATACCCTAAAACCATAGAATGTTTGTACTCCAGTGAGCAAAATCTGTTTCCAGAACAAGGATATGATGCCTAAAGAGGAATGGTTATTCGTTATTACCTTGAGGACCATATGGTTGGGACGCGATGGATAGGCAAACCAGACATCGTCTAATTCTACATCTGCATCTTCGTCTCTGTAACATACAACAATCCACTGAACATCATGTGTGGAAGGATTTGGTTTTCAAGACTCACTTTTCAAGTGCTTCTAAAGGAAAGAACACCCAAGAATCGGCCTCAGAAGCCCTACAACTCTCACCCCAAAGGACATCTGTTTCCCGATTTTGGCATAGATGAGGTGCGATCCAAGAGCTGGAAAACACGCCTACTTGCCCCTGCAGCTTTCATCGCCACAGTGTATGATCCAGATAGCCCGGACACTGAAGATTGAACTTCAAAAGGGGGAAAGGAAAGTTATATCATGTATAGATAACAGAAGATTGAATTTAATCATGCTTTTTTTGGTGTATTTACCATGTTAAATTTATTACACATGTTGAGCTTAAGAAAAAACCAAGAACTTCTCACCTGTTAGGCTATAAAGAATGAAAGATGTCAGAGCCCCAGATGTGATTGAGCCATGAATTCTCAAAGTAGCTCCATAAAGAACTACAATCATAGCCGGTAGCGTTGCTGCTGCACTTAGGCTTCCATAGAAAAGACCAACTATTTTCTGCTCAATAAAACATCAATGGATTTGATTCAAATTTTCAACTCACTACAAAAGACAATTTTTTTTTTATTTTATTTTATTTTATTTTTTTCCATTGCCAAGTGTAGCTGAGGGTGGAGTTTAATATTAAGGAACTTACTGCCCGAGTAAGTCCGAGACTCAAAGTATTGTCCACTTTCTCTGCATACCGTGATATCTCATAATCTTCTTGTGCAAAAGATCTGATTGTGCGTATTGCGCCAAAAGCTTCCTAAACAACAATAACAACATTCTATTACAAACAGCAATGAGCATATTCCTAGTGCAGATGATCAAACACCAAAGTATTTAATGTAGCACAAACCTTCCTTCAAGCTTCACTTTCTAAGCTATTCAATGATAACCATTTTTGTGTGCTTTGTATGGCTAACTAAGAATATCTAGGCTAGCGTTATGTAGGACTAGCTCAAGTGATAGACCACTTGACCTAAAGTCACCAGTCCAGCTACAGGGTTGGGGTTCGACTCCCACTAACATCTTGGAGCTAGGACTTCCCAAGCTAGAATTTGGGCCCTTAGGCACCCTAGATTGGAGAATGGGTTCCCAAGTTGGCGGAAGTGTGTAGATGAATCCCTTGTGCACAAAGTCAATGACATGGACTAATTGAAGGTTACGTTGCTTGGGCGACTCCTACCTCCAACAACTCTTAGGCAGGGGTTCTAGGGGTTTAGGATGGACTCACTGGGAGGGTGCTTGCGGGTTCTAGGGGCTTAGGATGGGCTCCCCAAGCTAGAGTTTGGGGTGGATCCATTGTGCGCAGCGTCAATGACAAGGACTGACGGGTGCTTGCGCGCTCCCCAAGCTAGAGTTTGCGATGGACCTCTTGTGCGTAGAGTCAACGACAGGGACTATCTCGGAGGGTGCTTGGGCGACTCTTACCTCCTCCAATGACATTGAGCAGGGGCTCTAGGAGCTTAGAATTAATCTAGTGTATGCTTGGGAAAACTTTTATTCCAAATTCAGGTGGAACAGTAGTACCAATATCAGTGGAGCAACTGATGAGGCCACTGCTGCAGCTGCTTGAGTCTTGTGGGAAAGTTCACGCATATACTGCCCAAATCTGCGTATACCAATTGATATGGCTGGAACAACTACTAAACCCAACACTGAATCATAGAACATGGAAGACACAACATGAATACATATATGATCTTGAAAACAAAACAAAACAAAACAAAACAAGAAATCTATATATGCTTGCTTAAAGAGTTGCATATATGCATAGCCATTACATGTTAATTCCCAGGATGTTGTAAACATGAATCCTACACCAATAAATGCAGTAGAAAGATTCTTTAGAGCCCCTGAAAGATCAGTCGTGGCTGCACTCTTTATGATCTGGGTATCTTCAGAGAGCCTACTAAGGAGCTCCCCAGTTTGAGCAACATCAAAGAAGGCTATCTCCTACAAATCAATCAACCCTACCCTTTCAAAGCATTTCATAGGTTAGACAGAAGCGATACTAGTAACTAGAAACGAATAGAAGTCGTTACTTGGTGAATAAGGTGGCCGAACAAGTTCTTTCTCAAGCGAGCCACAACCCTTTCACTAGCAGAAGAGAACAACCATACACGAAGCGCCGTGCAGATAGAACTTAAAGAAGCAAAAATATTTTAAACTCCATTAGTGCCATAACAATCAAGCTAAGGTGGATGGCATGGATAGGAATTGAAAGAGCCATTGTGTTTACTAGAGTCCAGCTTCCTCTAGTGAAGATTCTAGTAATGTTATCGGTTAAGATCAAACACTTACTGCTACACCAAAAACTATTTAAACAAGTGGTATCAGAGCACATGTCAAATCCGAGTTGACAGGTACTTGGGGAATTGTTGGGGGCGGAGGCCTAAAGGGCCAAATCCAGGCTGGCAGGCTAAGGGAAATTGTTGGGGGATGGAGGCCTAAAGGGCCAAGTCCGTCTAGCACCATCGAAAATGTGGTGCAGGAGAACGAACTACTTATAACTTTTGGCGTAGTGATAAACACTTGATCTTAACATCATCCATGTAAATGAAGTTAAAGCAATTGATTCATTTTTGGATGATTGGAGCTTGCATTGGACCTCAAAAGATTAGCAGACTACATATCTCTTCTAGACATCTGTTTATTTCAACCAAACTAATTAGGGACTTACCCAACTATGGCAATAAAAAATATTTCTAATATGGTGTTTTTTACAGCTCCTAAAGCTTCAGATCTTTGTTCATCTGTTTGGATATCCCTTGAAACAATATCAATAATCGTCCCCCCAAATTTTCTCTGCAAAACATACATTTCAATGTCATTGAATGAAATTTCTGAGACCTGTGTGCTCTGGTGGGGGAGACAATCCTAATGCAGAACTACTTACAATCAAAATTGTAGACGTCGATGCAAGCAAGAGTGCCAGTGCTGCAAGAATCAACTTCCCCACTTCAGGTTTGGCCTGCAAATAACTAGTTAAGGGTACACTGAATAGAAGCTGTATCAGAAAAGGAACAATCCCAGTTACTTACAAGCGAAATCACTCGGCAGAATCCTACATTTGGTGCCTGAATGTTTAAGAAAAAGTTAGCTCCTTATAATTGAATCACGTGCTTCATCTCAACTGAAAGTCTAAACTGATAATTGGATTGCACATTTATGTTTATATCTCAACTGATAGTTGGATTGCACATTTATGTTTATATATATGTTCAAACACTTATGAACTGATGAAATTTCAAATTACCAGCACTTCATCTCCATGGTCAAGGCCAGTTAGCTGACCGTTCTCCACTGAATCATACACCTTTCTCCCAGCCTGTTAACCATGGAGATTATAAATTCTTGGAAATTATAGACTTAACATGCAAGAATTGAGAAACTGGATATCCTAATTACTCAAGTGGTTATATATATATTAAAAAAAAAAAACTAAAAAAAAAACCTTACTAGTCTGTTCAAGAGAGGAGCTTTCTCACTGCCAAGGCCATGGCCGTGTGTTCCTGAAAACCTGTCCATGTATGAATTTCACCTTCAAGAAGCAGAAGACTTTGGGCTCTGAGGGTCAAGGAGGGATGTGTTTATATATATATATATATAGAGCCTAGTTCTGGTTCGGATAAATCTGTAATGTAATGTAATTATGATTGTGCATTTAGAAATGCTTGACAATGCATCGCATTCCTCCTTCGTGTCACCACAAGAGTTTCAAAATGCACTTTCAGTTATCTGCAAATGCATTGTCAAACAGTTCGAAATGCATAGTAATAAAATCAATGAAATGAAGAAAAACGTAGTGACATTTTTGTAATTTTTTGTAATTACGATTATAGATTTAGAAGCGTTTGATAGTGCCTTTGTACGTTCGCACTTGAGGGCTTATTCGCATTTGATCCAATTATGTGTGTGTGTGGGGGTGGGGGGTGGGGTGGGGGGGGGGTTCATGCTAGTCTGTAATGCTTCCTGAAGGATTGGAAATTTTAGATTGAGCAGCTGATGCATCATGCATGGAAAATGCCTTCCCATTTTACAATTGAAAATTATCCGTTTAGTTTTGATGTTTGAGAGGCCACTTTGGCGCCTTTCTGGAAAACGACAGTCTTTACTTCCCTTTTCTTCTCCAGGTGAATAAAGACATCAAATCCCTTAGGCCGGTTTGGGAACCGAACCGTTTTAACCAAAATTTTTAAAGGTTTAACATTAACCGAAAGAACTTTAATTTGTATTATTACTGAATTAATTGAATTGAAGATTTTTTTCGATTAATCGGTTGGCTAATCGATTAACCAAAGTTTTTTAAACTAAAGTTTTAAATCTTTAAAATAATACCTATAATAATAAATTCATAAGAAAATATACAAACACAATACTAAAACAACACTACAAACATAAAAGCACAAATTATAATGTCCATACATACATACATACATACATACATACATACATACATACATACATACATACATATATATATATATATATATATATATATATATATATATATATATATATATATATATATAGGCCCTCGTTCACATGAGGACCCATAATTATAAAGGATTATGAGGATCCATCACAATCATCCAAATCATAAGAGTTAATGGCTGAGATTAGTTAGGATAATGAGAAGGAAACACGCTGCTAATTACAATCAAGGGCAAATAAGAGATTGCACGTGAATTATGATTACTGTAGGATTAGAATTAACAAAAAAATAGGAGATGGTTTCATATATAAATAAGGAGACCACCGCTACTAGTTTTCTTCTCCAACACTACTACTGTCGGCTATAATTGGAGGCTTTGCGGAAATTGGGAGAACAACAACGAATTAGGAAACTAAACAAGTAAGACCGTCTGCAATGGAAGTAGATGGAGAGTCGAATTTCGAACAAAACTACGATGCGGCGAAAGAGCACGGTAGGTTCTCAAAACTGCAGTAGTTATAATATGTTTGATAACTGATGAATTCCATGAAGGCGGTAGGGGAAACCAGTGGTTGCATTGATCTAGGCACTGAAAGAGTTGTAAAGCTTATATATACCATCGTGTGCCTAATATTTATTGGTTGTGTGACTAGCGTGTATAAGACTATGAATACATCATGAACAGACTGAAATTAAGAAAAGAGAATAGATTGTATAATTTAATCAGTTGCATTAGAACGAACAAGTGAATATGCATATTACATAGTTGCATGAATATGAGAAAGTGGATACGGGTGGATCATGATAATAATACTAGGTTGGACACCAAACACCAATGGGTAAGAAATAATGTTTAATTGTATGGCTTTTGTTTTGGGTCGTTATTGGCATGAAGTCAACTTATTTTTGAAAAGAATGAAATAAAGAAACAAAGCAATGATTAACTTAAATGCATGAATAAGGATGTCTTTGGTGAAACAATTTCGCGATTTGTGTGCCACCGTGATGAATCCGACTGGACGGGATGGAGGCGAAGAGTCTTGCAAGAGTACCAAGAACCGTTTATGACTTCGAATAGGGAACAAACGCGCTATGATCGGAATAATCGGATTGCTCAGTATACCAAAATTAAAAGACCTCTTCAAAAGACAAAAATACCCCTTACAGAATAATAAAACACACGCGTATCACAAAAAACAAAAAAAAAAAAAAACAATAATCTCACACCATCAAAAAATCCAATCCAACGTACCATAATAATCCTCATAATCCTCTATAATACATTAATCCTCACCTGAATACATTCCTATATATATATATATATATATATATATATATATATATATATATATATATATATATATATATATATATATATATATATATATATAGCTTCAGTTAACCGCTCGGTTAATTCAGTTAACTGATAATTTCAAACCGAATTAACCGTTAACCTAAATTTTGCAAATAACCATTAATCGAACCGAAGTTTTTCAGTTAAAGAATGGTTAACCGAAATTCTTCAGTTCGATCGGTTAGCCGAACTTTAACTGAAGTTTGCACACCCCTTTCGTGGAAAATATAATTAAAATTCTATGGAAAACAAATTATCATAAAGATAGATTCTATTGTTTGGTTGGTAAAAAATAAATTATTGAGAATGTTGATTCTATTGTCTGGTTGAAGTTGAGATGGTAAGGAATAATGAGTATAAAGATCAAAATGTCCCCACTAAACTATTACACATTGTGCAAGTGAACAATTGAACAAAAAAATGTGCAATTGAACCATCAAAAATTCAAAAATTGTGCAAATAACATTTTTTACATGTTACTTCCAAGTTTATCTTAAATATAAGATGTAATAATTTCAAATTTTATATATATATATATATATATAATTATTTTAATTATTATTTTTAAAATTTAAAAGAAGGTGAAGGCAAAGTGGAGGTAGTCATGGCTGCTTCAGAAGTTAGGAAGCAGTTGATAGTTAAATTCCTCAAAGAAAAGACAAGACAAAACACCAAATCGATACACCCACTTCTTTGAAAATTCAACAAACAGAGGGTGATGTTACTCCCCTCAACGTGGATGATTCATCCTTCACAATCTTTATTGATAGCCCATGTTTTGATATTGCGCCTATTCAAGCCAATGTTTCGGCTGATCAACACGCAGGGCTGCTAATTTTCCTGAAATTAACGGTTTGTCCTTTATAGAAACTGTCCAAGGTTATTTTGCCACTCTACAACCCCATATCGTTCAGCGATTGTTCCATATGGTTGTTGTCACTGGTTAGTCTTCATCTACGTAAGGGATCTCTCCCATCTTCTAACGTTGTGCCTCTAAATAAGAATGTCTAATAATTTGTAATGAGGTAGGTGTAAATGTGTAATGTCCCAACATAAACATGAAATAATTACTTTCAACTCATTTTTTCCGTCCTCTACCTCATGCCTCATATTCTCCTTTGGTTATTATCTTTTCCTCTGAATTTCTGAACATACTAATTTAGTATGTACTTTCATGGTCCAAGAAGGGGACCGGGGTATTGCCTTGGAGTAATATGGCAGTCTATGTTGCCAATATATGGGGAAAAGAGGGTTCCTGTTGGTGACTGGTACTAAATGGAACATGAACCAAGGACCTAGCCCCTAGGCCTAGGGTCTTGGTTCAAGTTCCCCTATTTACTGAACTTGTATGTGTCTGCGTGTATGTAGTTGTTAGTTGGAGCTAGCCAGGTGTTCTAGCTCCTCTAGAACCTGCACTCATGCATCAGTGGGTATAATAATATGGAAGTGGAGTGTCATGGGTGCCTCCACCTTCCGAAATTAATATTTATTTATTTATTTTAATTTTTAAAAGAGTTTATTATTGAAATGGTCCCTCGACTATTGTGAAATTATCAATTTGGATGGTCTTCGACAATTTTTTTTTGCCCAATTAAGTCCTCAGACTTTGAAAAATTTAACCATTTTGTTCTTCCGTTTATTTTACTGTTTGATATCCGTTAAATCATGACCAAATTGGTAATTTCATTATAGTCATGGGACTATTTCAATTCAGTCAACATTAATTACCAAAATGATCCCATGACTATAGCAAAATTACCAATTTAATCCCGATTTAACGATTGTTTAACACCAAAATAAACGGAGGACCAAAATGGTTAAATTTTTCAAAGTCTAAGGACTGAATTGGGCAAGAAAAAATTGTCGAAGACCAAATTGGTAATTTTGCAATAGTCGAGGGAACATTTCAGTAATAAACTCTTTTTAAGAATAATAATTAAAATAATTTTTATATATAATTTGAAATTATGATATCATATTTAAAGGAAACTTAGAAATAACCAGTAAAAAATATTATTTGTACAATTTTAAGTTTTTGATGGTCTTATTACACTTTTTTTTTGTTCGATGATTCAATTACACAATATGTAAAAATTCAGTGGCCTGTTTGACACTTTTTTCTTAAAATCTTTTCTAACAATATATGACTTGGTGTCATAAAAATATCCTACCATACATTCTTATCTATTTCTGTCTTTGCCCATTGCCAATTGGAAATAGTTGATAGGTATGTAGCTTAGTCCTGCTGACCTAAGTACGCAATACACTCACCAAACTGCCATCTCTTTCTACATTCATTGACCCAATTCACAAAAAAAAAAAAGGAAATAATAATAATAATAATAATAATAATAATAATAATAATAATTCTACATAAACGAAAAATTAAATAAAGGAAACATATAGAGAATATGTTTTTTTTTTAAAAAAATAGAGATTAGAAAATAAAAAAGTAGAAAAATAGAAAAGGGGAGAAATTATTGTAATTGATTAGTTGTGCCTGTTGGCCTATTAGCTTAATTAGTTGGTTAGAGTATCATGCTGATAACATGTTGTAATTGATTAGTTGTGCTTGTTGATATGTTAGCTTCTAACCGGTGAATTGCCAGAGAGTAGAGATAGAAAGTAGAGAAAAGGAGAGCCAAAATTGATTAGTAGTGTCTCTTGGCCTGTTAGCTCATAACCGGTGAATTGCTAGAGATTAGAGATAGAGATAGAAAGTAGGTATAGAGACATCACACAAGGAGAGCCAAAATTTTATTAGATCAACAACTTACTTACAAATGGTGTACAACATATATATACATAATACAAATGTAATAATGTGTACAATAATGAATAAATTAATGACGGATCGTTATATCCGTTACACTTTGGATTATTCATGCCGCATCATGATCTTTCAAAATTGCTGTTTCGAGCCATGTACCATTAATTTTTCTTCGTCTAGCATTTTTCACAGGTTTCTTACAGGTTACCAATAATAATATGCTGACATGTAATTTTTTTTTTTATTTTTTATTTTTGTAAATAGTTGCTCAACCAATTTTGGATTATCGGCATTCGAGTTGCCCGCGCTGGTTGTCGGCTGTCCCATCTCCCCACCGCCGCGCAAGAGATTCACCAGCCATTTCTACGCGAGAGAAACAATAAAGCAATGTTTCAAGGAAAAAAAGATGGTAAAAAAATTCATTGTTATTGGTGGTAGCAGCAACTTTTCCGGTGTGTTTCAGATGGAATAAAAGATGGTAAAAAAAAGATGATAAAAAGAGAAACAATAAAGCAATGTTTCGGAGGCGTGTCCCCCTCCACCGGCGAAGCAGTCCGAATGGTGATAGCAGCAGTTTTTCCGATGGTGTTAGTTTGGCAGCGAGCAGCTAGCAGTTCTTCAGGTTCAAATCATTCAATCTCTTTTAACCCTAAATTATATTCTTCCTAATTTTAGCTGCTCGAAAATATATACATGATTTTCTTCTAGCACTTACTATACCTCATAAACAAAACAAAACGAAACAAAAATGCTTATACATATATGACAGGCAAGGTACAAATTGAATTATATTGTTGAAGATGTTTGGTTGGTTGGGGTAGATAAGCACACTTGTACTCAGGTCGTCACTGTAGTGTGTGTTCGCAGCTACGTCTGTGAAAGTTATATCTTCATCTTTAAGATTCTCAAGCTGCACTCAGGTAAAGTAGTTACGTTTAAATTTAAATTTTCTCACAACTCATTCATGGATGTGGGTGCTTGCGTGGATGAGCTTGAGACTGCAAAAGTGTACAATGTAGATGATCTTTAGGAAGTTGTGGCGGCTAATAAGGAGGATAGACTATGAAAAGCAATGGAAGCTCAAGCAATCATTAATGATGAGGAATCAAAATAGTTTGAAGCTTGGAGAGACTCGCTGGAAACTATCCCCACCATCAAGAAATTGAGGGCTTATGCTAAAAGAATAAGAGTTGCTGAGCTTGAGAAATGTTTGTCAAAAATGGGTGATGATGTTACAAAGAAGACGAGGAAAGTTGTTGATGATCTCAACAAGGGTATAGTAAACATGTAGGAGTTTACATGTTTACAAGGTTGGCACTTCCTGACCGAACCACATTCACTGGTTACACGAGTTTACAAGGCAAGGTATTTTCCTAAGTCCTCCTTAATTGATGTCACCTTGGGTAACTGCCCAAGTTCTTGCTGGAGAAGCATTATGGCTGCTCATGATCTTGTATGCGGTGGGGTGAGGCGTAGAATTGGAAATGGAACCATCACTCTAGTTTGGGGAGATCCGTGGTTGTTGGACAGAACGAATCCTATGATCCAAACCATCATGCCCCCTCAGCTTCGTGGTATAAAGGTTGTGAGCCTAATTGATCCTTTAACACAATCTTGGGACTTACCCTTCTGAGAGATTTATTCATACCTTCTGATGTTGAGCGTATCGCTTGTACCCCTATGAGCCCAGATTATGAAGACTCATGGTACTCGTTTGGAGACCCGAGGGGATGTTATACGGTAAATAGAGGTTATAGAGTTCTCATGGGTGAATTCACTAACCAACTTACTAATTTTAAGGGTTGGTCTAAGCTATGGAGATTAAAAGTCCCCCCTAAATGGAGAACTTTTCTTTGAAGAGCTGTGAAAAATATGCTTCCCACCACCACCAATTTATATTTAAAAAGAGTGGAAGTTAACCTCTCATGCCCTATGTGTGATGCTCATAATGAAAATACAATGCATGCATTTAACTTCTTGTGTCTTTTCCTAGTGTGTATGTCGTGATAGTGCTTTGCCCGTTGCAGCTATGGACAACACGGATTTCTGTTATTAATTAAACCAAAAGAAAGAAGAAGTGCAGCATTGTGGAGTCACTTTCGGCAGTGATTCAAGCACTAATGACATTAGTGCACATAATTAGTATAAGAATAATATTAGTGGGTTAGGTGGATTAGGTAAATGAATTATTATATGTTGTGTAGTGGAGTGATTTAGGTGAGTGGAATAAATATAGCATAAAATAATGTATAATTAGTGAGCAATGTCTGATCTTCATTTGCTATATATATGTGTGTTGTATTACGGAAATGTAGTGTGAAGAAATAAAAGCAAAGCAAAATTCAGAAAAGTTTCCTAGCTATATTCCTTCGTCCTTTCCCCTCTTTCTCTCAATTAAATACATAGATATATTTTGATTAAATATATCTGACATTTGGTATCAGAGCCTATCAACCTTCCAACCCCGAGATATTTTTTCCTAGTAAAGTATGGCCAATAATTTCAATATTGTGTGGTCGGGTCCTAAATTAGATGGGAAACTCGATTACAATTATTGGCAAATTATGATGACCACACATTTGAAAGCTCAAAATCTCTGGAGCTATGTTGATCCCGGTCTACCAGAAGGAGCTGATGCAGCTGCTACACGGCGAGATCAATTGGCGTTGGGACAAATTCATCAAGGTGTCCATTACTCCATTTTTGGGCAACTAGCTCGTGCTCAAACTGCAAAAGAAGCTTGGGACATCTTAAAGGTGTCAAACAAAGGAGTCGACCGGTCACAGAAGTCCAAGTTGCAGACGTTGAGAAGGTTGTATGATCGTTGTGAGATGGCCTCTACAGAAACCGTAGATATGTATTTCTCTCGTCTTATTGATCTTGTAAATAAGATGAGGTTATACGGAGACACAATTGAGGATGGTGCAGTGGTTGAAAAAGTTCTACAAACGATGCCGATGAAGTATGACCATGTGGTGGCTTCAATAACAGATCAGAGTCACACGATACCGAGGACTTGTCAATTGCCGAGTTAAAAGGTATGATCGAAAGTCATATTGAAAGGATTGCGTCAAAATCAGAACCACTAGCAGAAGAAGCTTTGAAGAGCCAAGTCACCTTTAATATGACTAGCTATAATCAAAGAGGTGGAGGAGCTGGTAGAGGTCGTGGAAGAGGTAGAGGAGGATTCAGAGGAAGAGGACGTGGTAACTCAAATCAAGGAAGGGGACGAGGTAACTTCAATCAAGGAAGAGGTGGAGGTAATAATACCAAGCAAGGTAAATTTCCATTTAATTGCTACAATTGCGGCAAATATGGACACAAAATTGCAGATTGCTGGTATAAAGAGGATGGTCATGAAAATCAAGCAAATGTTGCTGAAAAATCTGGTGAGAGTTCTACTGAATCTGAAACCTTATTTTTGGTCAGTAACAGTTTGTCTGCAGATGAAAACATATGGTTCTTGGATACTGGATGTAGTAACCATATGTGTGGGAAGAAAGAATTGTTTTCAGAGTTGGATGAATCAATACGATCTGAGGTGACATTTGGAAATAAGTCAAAAGTGCCAATTTTGGGAAAAGGTAAAATCTCTATTAAATTGAAGGATGGTACTCACAATTTTATATCCGATGTTTTCTATGTTCCTGCATTACACCAAAATTTGTTGAGTATGGGACAGTTGTCAGAAAAGGGATATAAAATAAATATCACCGGAGGGTGTTGTACCATTGTTGATGCCAAGGGAGTTTTGATTGCAAAGGTAAATATGTCTCAAAATCGACTATTTCCTTTAAAAATCAACAATGCATTTCTTACTTGCTTTAATTCTGAGATCCGTGATGATAATTGGTTGTGGCATATGCGGTTTGGGCATTTTCATTTCTCCGGATTAAATTATTTAGCAAGAAAGAAACTTGTTTCTGATTTGCCGATTATTAATGTTCCTAACAAAATTTGTGAGAGTTGTTTGATTGGGAAGAAGCATAGAGAACCTTTTCCTGTAGGCAAGTCTAAAAGAGCGACAAAGCAGTTGGAGATTGTTCACTCAGATCTGTGTTCATTGGAAGTTCCTTCAAATGGAGGTTGTAAGTATTTTGTTACCTTCATTGATGATTTCAGTAGAAAAACATGGGTTTATTTTCTGAAACAGAAGTCAGATGCATGTGATGTTTTTCAACAATTTAAGGTTTTTGTTGAAAAACAAAGTGGTTATAAGATTAAAATTTTGAGAACTGATAGAGGTACAGAATATATTGCTTGTGATGAATTTTTAAAGAAAAATGGAATTCAGCATCAGATGACAGCTAGGTACACTCCACAACAAAACGGAGTGGCTGAGAGGAAGAATATGTCTATCATGGACATGGTGAGATGCATGATGAAATCTAAAAATCTGCCTAAACCTTTTTGGGTAGAAGCTGTTGCTTGTGATGTTCATGTGTTAAACAGGTGTCCAACTAAAAGTGTTCGTGATAAGACACCTGAGGAAGCTTGGAGTGGGAATAAACCCTCTATCAGACATCTCAAGGTTTTTGGATGTTTGGCATATGCACATGTGCCAGATCAGTTGAGACTTGAGAAAGAAGTTGGACGATAAAGGTGAGAAGTGTATTTTTATTGGTTATAGTGACATTTCAAAGGCTTATAAATTGTATAATCCTGAAACTCAAAAGTTGTTATAAGTCGTGATGTCACTTTTGATGAATATGGTGCATGGGATTGGTCAACTAAAGAAGAAAGGTCAGTTGTTCCCATTATTCCTGATAATGAGCACTTGGTTTCAGATAATGTTCAGTCTTCTTTACAGCCAGAGTCATCAGTTCGGAGATCTCAACGCGAGCGTCACTTACCAGCTCGTTTGGAAGATTATGTTTTGGGTAATGATAATGACTTGACTGATGAAGAGATTGTTCAGTTTGCTCTCTTTGCAGATTGTGACCCTATATCATTTGAGGAGGTTGCTACAGAAACTCATTGGCTTAAAGCAATGGATGAGGAAATTTGTGCCATTGAAAAGAATGGTACTTGGGAGTTAACAGAATTACCTCCCGAAAAGAAGCCAATTGGAGTAAAGTGGGTTTATAAAACCAAATACAAGTCAAATGGTGAGGTTGACCGTTTTAAGGCACGGTTGGTAGCAAAGGGTTACAAACAAAAACCAGGTATTGATTATTTTGAGGTTTTTGCTCCAGTAAGTAGACTTGATACTGTGCGAATGCTTATTTCTCTTGCTGCTCAAAATGATTGGAAATTGTATCAAATGGATGTCAAGTCTGCTTTTTTGAATGGTTTTCTTGAAGAGGAAATATATGTTGAGCAACCTGCAGGGTATGTGAAGAAAGGGGAAGAAAATAAGGTTTACAAGTTGAGAAAAGCTTTGTATGGTTTAAAACAAGCACCCAGAGCATGGTATGGTTGCATTGATTCTTATTTTGTTGAGAATGGTTTTATGAGATGTCCTTATGAGCATACCCTATATGTCAAATACACAGATTCTGGAAATATTGTTATAATCTGTCTGTATGTTGATGATTTGATTTTTACTGGAAACAATTTGAAACTAATCTCAGAATTCAGGGAGGCACTCATTAAGAAATTTGAAATGACTGATATGGGCCTTATGTGTTACTTTCTTGGTCTTGAAGTTGTTCAGATGAATGGTGGAATCTTTATTTCACAGAAGAAATATGCTGCTGATATTTTGAGAAAGATCAAAATGGAAAACTCCAAACCAGTTTCAACTCCAGTAGCTGAAAAGTTGAAGATGTCCAAAGATGAGAGTGGTAAGAATGTGAATGTTACAACCTATAAAAGTCTAATTGGGAGTTTGAGGTATTTGGTAGCTACAAGGCCAGATATTTCTTTTGGAGTTGGAATACTCAGCAGATTCATGGAGGAACCAAAAGAATCACATTGGGTTGCAGCAAAGCGAATTCTGAGATATGTCAAAGGTACGAGTAATGATGGAATTTTTTACTCTACTAATGATGCTGTGAAACTTGTTGGATACACAGACAGTGATTGGGCTGGAGATGTTGAGACAAGAAAAAACACATCGGGATATGCCTTCTATCTTGGTTCTGCTATATTTTCTTGGTCTTCAAAGAAGCAGCAGATTGTAGCACTTTCAACCGCAGAAGCAGAATACATTGTAGCAGCAAACTGTGATACTCAAGCAATTTGGCTTAGAAGAATTTTGGAGTTTTTGCAACAAAAGCAGGAGGCACATACAACAATTTTTTGTGACAACAAGTCTGCCATTTCGTTGTCCGAAAATCCTATTTTTCATGGTCGCAGCAAACACATTGATATCAAGTATCACAAGATCAGGGAGTTGGTAGCTGAAAAACAAATTAACATTGAATATTGTGCAAGTGAATGCCAAGTTGCTGATATTTTTACAAAACCATTGAAGACAGAAACATTTCTCAAACTGAAGAAGGAAATTGGGATGGCGAATTTATCCAATTTGGTTTAAGGGAGGCAATGTTATTAATTAAACCAAAAGAAAGAAGAAGTACAGCATTGTGGAGTCACTTTCGGCAGTGATTCAAACACTAATGCCATTAGTGCACATAATTAGTATAAGAATAATATTAGTGGGTTAGGTGGATTAGGTAAATGAATTATTATATGTTGTGTAGTGGAGTGATTTAGGTGAGTGGAATAAATATAGCATAAAATAATGTATAATTAGTGAGCAATGTCTGATCTTCATTTGCTATATATATGTGTGTTGTATTACGGAAATGTAGTGTGAAGAAATAAAAGCAAAGCAAAATTCAGAAAAGTTTCCTAGCTATATTCCTTCGTCCTTTCCCCTCTTTCTCTCAATTAAATACATAGATATATTTTGATTAAATATATCTGACAATTTCTCTAGCTGGTTGGATGCCACATTCTCAATCTTGGAGGAAAATCAGTTGGAGTCGGTTGCTGTTGTGCTCTATGGTATTTGGAACGCCAAAAATGATGCACTATGGAATTCGAAGCTACCACTGACACACATTGCCTGGCATTCAGCGTTTGGTGCATTGTCTTCATGGCGTACTGCCACACAACGCTTCAACTCTAGTTCCCACCCAACGCCACCCGTTGCCTCATAGCAGGAGATCATGGTGCCAAGTTGTTACATTGATGCTAGTTATGATCCCCAGTCCGGGAATGCCACGTTCAGGGCTCTCATCTTCTCGACGACATGGGAGTTCATAACTACAACAAATGGCCCTTTGTCCCATTGCACTTCACCGCTGATGGCAGAAACTATGGCTTGCAAGGAAGCTCTCACATGACTTAAGGATCGGGGAGT
This sequence comes from Ipomoea trifida, assembly GCA_003576665.1. Classification (NCBI taxonomy): domain Eukaryota; kingdom Viridiplantae; phylum Streptophyta; class Magnoliopsida; order Solanales; family Convolvulaceae; genus Ipomoea; species Ipomoea trifida. The sequence goes on from CP025654.1 coordinate 8,488,289, forward strand.
ACCCAAGATTCGTTTATGCTCTGATTGTTCCACCCTATGTCACAAGTTGGCAACTTCTGACACCAACTTCAGGTCCTATGAGGGCATTATTGTTAGCGATTGCAGGAGTCTTATTCGTTCTTTTGTTTTTTGCTCTATTCATTTTTTTAATCGCGTTGCTAATAGTTTAGCTCATGCTCTAGCTACAACTGCCTATAGCCAAGCTAACAATATGTATTGGGACTTTGTCGCTCCTGATTTCGTTTCTTCTCTTTTATAAATCGATATTTAATTTGGTTTTCAAAAAAATTTTGATTTTATTTAGATTTTAATTAGTAAGAATTTGTTACTTACTTTCTAAAATATAAATATCAAAGTTATAAAAATGGTACATTATTGTTATTGTTATTGTTATTGTTGTTGTTGTTGTTGTTATTATTATGATTATTATGATTATGATTATGATTATTATTATTATTATTATTATTATTATTATTATTATTATTATTATTATTATTATTATTATTATTATTATTATACAATAACATTAATATATAAATATAAATTAAAAAACTTATAAGAATGAATCAATGTTATTACCACAATTTATGTATATGTATTTGTATACTTATTGAGTTGTACATTGCGATACAAATATTGTACTACGGAGTATTATTTTTATCGAACAAAATTATTTTGCACAGTTAAACTTCCGCTAATATGAGCGTGTTCTGTTTGTTCTCTTAACCCTTTTTAATGATCTGTCTTATATGGAATTGCCACCCTTGGCTACTAACGATTGTGTATGGCAGCTTTAACATGTTGCTTCGAAGGAGGCTATTTGCAGATTTGTCATTGAAAAATCTTGGCGTCCAACATCAATGGTTGGCAATTGGAGATTTCAACTCAGTCATAGGCCCTAATGAAGTGAGCAACCCAGAATGTTTTGACCAAGCCAGATGTGTAGATTTTGATGAATGGATTTTCCGGGAAGGGCGGATGGACTTAAACTACCTAGGAGCAGAGTTTACTTGGATGAGAGGGGCAAATTCTCAATCATACAAAGCTACGCGGTTGGACCGTGCCCTTGGTAACACCGAATGGATGCTCAAATTCCCCGATACCATGTTAGAGTACCTCCCAATGATCGATTCCGACCATACTCCATTGCTGCCAAACACAAACCCAAGAGCCAGTGTTAGGGGCAGAAGGAATTTTAGATTTAACATGGCTTGGACCACTCATCACAACTTCCTTGAGCAGGTTCAGGATATATAGGAACCAGAAGGGGATTTGGGACTGAACACAATTCGGATGGCTGAAGCCCTCATTGACTGGAATAGGAGGACATTTGGGAACATATTTCATAGAAAGAAAAGGTTGCTTGCTAGAATTGGAGGAGTAAACACACTCCATCAAGAAGAGCTATTGCGGTATCAACGGTCAAGAGAGGAGTGGATCACATTGGGGGATCGAAACACTCGATTTTATCATTTAGCTACCTTGGTAAAAAGGGTGTTGTCAAGCTACATATGTTGAAAAGTGAGGATGGTTTGTGGATCACAGAAGATCAACAAATAATTGAGTATATTCGAAGCCATTATCTTAGACTATTTACTAAAGAACAAACAAACACCGTAGCAGCATCAACAGATTCATGGTCGATTCTTGGCTCTTAGTGATGAAGATTGGCAGGAACAAAACCGTCCATTTGCAGTAGAAGAAATCAAGCAGACGTTGTTTGAAATGGAACCTTGCAAGGCGCCAAGGCCGGATGGTTTCAGCGTAGTATTCTATCAGAAAGCATGGGGCATAGTAGGAAAAATGCTAATAAAATTTGCAATGAAGTTCTTTAAGGATGGGATACTGCTGAATAGGTGCAACAACACGCTAATCTGTCTCATCCCCAAGGTTCCAAGCCCAGAAACGGTGAATCAATTGCGACCAATAGGTCTATGCAACGTCTCATATAAGTTTCTGACCAAAGTCATGGCATCTAGAATCAAAGAAGGCCTAAAGAATTAATTAGTCAATATCAGTCAAGTTTTATTCCTGAACGACAAATCTTGGATAACATTCTTATTTTTCAGGAGGTACTAAACTCAATGAGGGTCAAGCAGGAGGCTGTAGGCTGGATGGTTATGAAGATAGATCTGGAAAAAGCATATGATAGGCTATCTTGGAAATTTATTAACGACGTGCTAGCTGATGCGGGATTCAATGACGTTTGGAGAAGGAACATTATGACCTATGTATCCTCATCGAAACTGACAGTGACCTGGAATGATGAACTCCAATCTGAATGGTTTAAACTGGGCTGTAGGATTAGACAGGGAGTCCCATATCACCTTTATTATTTTTGCTTTGCATTGAAAAACTTAGTCATATTATATGTGAATCTAACTCGAAGGGTAATTGGAAAGGGATTAAAATTGCTAGGCAAGGCCCCACTCTAACACACTTACTTTTTGCAAATGACATGGTGCTTTTTGGTGAAGCTACAATAGCGCAAGCAGCAGAGATGAAGAGGTGCCTGGACGAGTTCTACACAAGTTTTGTACAGAGGGTCAATTTCAGCAAGTCAAATATATTTTTCTCGAAGAATATTCCGCATGTTGTCTAGTAGGAGATAGCAGCCTTGACTGGGATTCCTAATGTCTCAAACTTAGGAAAATACCTAGGAATCCCATCAATCCATGGCAAGTTGAAGAATGAATTATTTTCAGGCCTCCTGGAAAGAATGAGGAACAGACTAGCGAGGTGGAAATTAAAAACATTATCATTAGCGGGCAGACAAGTGTTGGCATAGTCAGTCCTCTCTTCTATCCCATTCTACACGATGCAAACCACATTAATTCCTGCAGGAGTGATTACCCATATGGAGAAATTAATCAGAAGTTTCCTATGGGGCAACCTAGGAAGAGAAAAAAGGTGCCATCTGGTTAGATGGGACACGGTGACTACAAGTAAAGAGAATGGTGGCTTAGGGATTCGAAAATTTGCTAAAATGAATAAAGATTTCCTCGCGATGTTGGGCTGGTGAATAATGCTGGATGAAGATAGCCTATGGGTGCGGCTGTTTAAAGCGAAGTATGCGATTCAATCGACGGACTGCTCTTTGTGGCGCCCAAAAAACACCATGTCCAATGCATGTCGAGGTATCCTTAAAGCAGTTCCCATCCTACAACAAGGCATCAGAAAGTTGGTAAGGAACGTAAGAGATATTTTGTTTTGGAAAGACAATTGGATAGGAGATGCCCTGCTTCAAGATCTAGCCATTTCTTCAATTCCTCTTGAAGATATTGACAAATCAGTGGCCGACTATTGGGACGCAGACTGAAAATGGAATAGGTTCGAGAATTTGCTACCAGCTGAATACTTAAACAAAGTAGCCGCATCAATAATCCCGGAAGAGGATGGTGAAACAGATATCACGGGATGGAAAGGTGATTCGAGTGGGTCATTCTCCGTGAGTGCAACCTATTGTATTGCGGTGAATGACCAACTATTATCAGTAGAAGCGGCAAAGTGGAATAACATTTGGAAGCTTAAAATTCCCAATCAGATAAAGATGTTCATCTGGCTAGTTAGGCACGAGAAGATCCTCACCAACAACAACAGATGTAGAAGACGGTTGACAGTGGATGATAGCTGTTGGAACTGTTCCAATGCGGTTGAAGATACAGACCATGTTCTGTGCAAATGCCTCAGATCTATAGAATTATGGTCAGCACTACTACCAAACCAATACAAGGCGTCAGGGCCTATTCATCTCGCCCTTTGCTTGATTGGCTGGATAATGGCATCTCGCTTAAGAAGTTCGGAGATACACCTAGTGATGATAGCTCCTTATTCGCTATCACACTATGGTGGATTTGGAAGTGGTTTAACGACGCTGTTTTCAACAACAAGAAAATGCCCATATGGACTAGCTAGGGTAAGTTGGATTATGTCCCAATGGGCTGAGGTTAACACTGCTTTCACCAGAGCTGAAAACCAACATAATTTAGACAACCAAAGGAGTTGGAAGAAACTGTGTTGGTCTAAGCCTCGTGGGGATTTTTCGAAAAGGAATGTAGATGGCTCTATTGATCCTTCTACTAATAGAGGTGGTGTATTAAAAGATAACAAAGGGGAATGGAAGGGAGGCTTTGTGAGTAACATTGGGTGGCTGAGGCATGGGCTCTGTTAAGGGGCATACAAGTTGCAATACGGATGGGGTGCATAAAGGTCATCTTTGAATGCGACTCGCAAGAGGTTGTGGAGAACATTAATAGGAACAACGTTTCGAATGCAATAGCCCACAATATTTTGATAGCCTACAAGAAGGAGCTGTGCAGATTCAAGGCATGGCACGTGGTCTGGGTTGCAAGGGAACAAAATAGCACTGCTGACAAGTTGGCAGCACTTTTTAGCATTTTTGACAGGGTATCCATATCCTAAAGGAGGGAACAAAATAACACTGTTGACAAGTTGGCAACACTTTTTAGCATTTTTTTACAGGGGTATCCATATCCTAAAGGAGCCACCAGATGTTATTAGAGGCTCATTAGAAGATGATGCTCTAGGTATCCCTTGTTGGCGAAATGCCTATGGAAATAACTAGCATTTTTGACAAGGGTATCCATATCCTAAAGGAGCCACCAAATGTTATTAGAGGCTCATTAGAAGATGATATTCTAGGCATCCCTTGTTGGCGAAATGCCTATGGAAATAGCTAGGATACTGTAAACTGTATAATCTGGGTTCCCCCTTCTAGTTGAAATAAAGTAAAAAAAAAAAAAAAAAAAAAAAAAAAAAAAAAAAAAAAAAACTTCCGCTAATATATATTAAATGTTACCATAATTATTTTTTTTAATACTATTGACTCTACTACTTCCTCAACCTACCTGTGACATCTCACTTAGGAGGACCACAATTATGCCGTTGACCAAAGGTTACCATATCTAAAATTTTGTTCGATAACAATTATTAATCATACCATAATTATTATCCAAATTATCAACTATACTTTTTAATATAAGATGAATTCTACAACTATGAATTATTTTTTTAAAATTTATATACTATTATTTAAAAAAAATATTTCAATATAACTGAGATTTTAATATTGAGTGCTAATATTGGATATCTACTTTTGTGCATCGTTTCATTGATCAGAATGAATATTTTTTCTTTGATTTTATTTTTTTAGTAGCCAAGTATATAAATATTCAAAAAATAACTTCCTCAAATCATTTTTCAAAATTTTAAACAGAACCTTAATCTCACATGACCTTTCTCGAGAAAATCTTATTATGATAATCTCACATTTGGACATCCGTGAACCAAATGACACCTAGGATTTGGCTATCTGCTGGTCTTAATGGGATTTCTGCCATAATTAGGATAAATACCTGCGGAGTATATTATACGACTATACATCATATGTACCCAAAAAGAATAAAATAAATGTGCATCAATAGTCATACTCTATAAAAACATTGCCTTTGGAGTGTGATCTCATCTCTCACAGCGCACAACAAAAACATCAATTCTCCAGTATCTTTGTACTGTCTTCTATCTCTATCTCCTCCGCGAACGCTTGATTCACACGGCGACGGGTACTTTCTACTTTCATTTCTCTTTTTCTTCATTTTTTTGGGTACAATTTCTTATTGTTTTCTGATTAAGTTTCTTCCGAGAGATCAGTGACCGCTGCTCTCACTGTAAAGATTTAACTCTGATTTCAGTGGAAACAGATCAAGTCATTTTATTGGTTTTCTCTGGGTATATTTTTGCTTTCTCGAATCTTTTTGCTTAGTGGGTATCGGCTTATAATCATTGTTGGTCATGCCGTGATGTTTTTTTATATGGATCAGCGAACTCAATGGATTTTTCCTACTTTTAATTAGATCAGTTTGTTCTTTGATCTGGGTATTTGTTGGTTATTCGATTAGAACATATTTCAGTGTATCTTCTGCAATCTGCAGTAGTTTTCTCTTAATTTTTTTCTGTTCTTTTTTATTTTTGTAAATTAAAAAAAAAAAAAAAAAACTAAAAACTTTATTCAATTGAATGATACCTTGATTTACGCTGTTGGTGTGGAGGGCATGCAGTCTTTAGCAAACCCATTTTGTGCTTGTGCTTATTGCTAGGATATCTTTTTCCTGCTGGTTTTGCTTCATTGATTATGTGTTTATTTTGATTTAAGACTTAACCATATGAGATTTTTATAGATTACAGATATGTTTGTTGCTGTTATCACATATCTGAAGTTAAAGAATATAACTTTTTATTATTATTATAATTATTTTATTTTAAATTTTATTTTAAATTTATTTCATCATACATACACACTAGTATATGGTAAACTGTGACACAACCTGTTTGATGGTTGGAAGTTGAGAGTCTGTGTTGAACCATAAGGGCCTGGTCAGTTCTAACCTTGCACATTGCATTTTTTAAGAATGTTATATCTTTGACTCTGTGAAATGGGAATATATGTGCCCCAGTGTACTCCCATATCTTGGTTCATGTTCTTAATAGGAAGTTAGATGATGAAGAAATGTAAAGAGTTAAGTCCAGTTGGATGAAGTGGAGAAGTGCAATGTTATATGTGGCAATAAATTGTATGTAGAGGTGGAAAAATTTTCTTTAGAATGGACATTAGGCCAGCCATGCTTTATGGCCACAAGTGTTATGTTGTGAAAGGTAAAATGTGCATAAAGTGGTTGTAGTTACTAGCTAAATGGAAATACTAAGACATGTGTGTAAATACAGGAAAGAACAATATTAGAAATGACCTTATTTGGAGCAAGGTAGAAGAGTTTCCTATTTGAGATAAACTTTGGAAATGTGCAACAAATAAATATGGATATGCCAATTAGAAAGTATGATAACGTGGTTGTAACTAGTAATAGGAGATACTAGAGGGAGAGGTAGATGAAAGCCTTCTTGGATTGAAGCTATTAAGAACGAAATCCTAGCTCAAGTGTTGATGAAAGATTTAACATTTGATATAATTGAATAGAGAACTAGAATCTGCATGGGTGACTCACTATTGGGATTAGAGCATTGCTAAATTGAGCTTTTCCTGAAAGGCAGGAAAAACCGCAGTCTGTAACCATCTTTATGCCTTAGTTTGTTATGTTCTGAAGTTTGTAGGCCTTTACTTTGAACCTTCCAAGTTCTGTCTGGATAGAAAATGCATTAACTTGGACCATTTCAAATTCTAGTTGTTAAGTCATTACTTAAATCTTTTTCTCTGATGTGTTTTGTAATTTGTGGTATATTATTAGATTAGATGGCAACAGAGGCAGAAAGTCCTGCTACCACTGTTCCAAGTGCGCAGATAGTTGGTAATGCCTTTGTGGAACAATACTATCATATTCTACACCATTCTCCAGAACTAGTTTACAAATTTTATCAAGATTCAAGCATCTTAAGCCGACAAGACCCAAATGGAGTGATATCATCTGTGACAACAATGCAAGTAAGTATTTCAGTAATTTCCTTTCTTTTTTCATATCGTGTTCAGTGTTGGAAAAGCATGACCTTCATCTTCACTATCATCATTGAGTGTGAGTATAGCTGAATCTTTGAAGCACATTAGCACAATTAAAATAATAAATATTCTATAGCACTTTGAGTTTCATCCATATTTTCATTGATTTGTTTAAAAATTTGTTCACCTACAGTCTTGACATTTACATTTAGCTATCATGTTGACATAATGTGTGTCTTCTACTTGTATTGGTTTTTTATATATCACTATAGTTTTTTGAGTATTTATAAGTTGTATGATATAATTACTGTCTTAATTTAGTTATTGGTTAACTTTTAGTAAAAGTTTTTTGGTCTCCAACTTGATTAGGCAATCAATGAAAAGATATTGTCCCTGGATTCGAAGAACTCCAAAGCAGAGATTAAAACTGCAGATGCTCAGGATTCTCACCAGGCTGGGGTGATTCTTTTAGTGACGGGGTGTTTGACCGGAAGGGATAATGTGAGAAAGAAGTTTACTCAAACATTTTTTCTAGCTCCACAAGAGAAGGGATACTTTGTCTTGAATGACATTTTTAGATATATTGAAGAGAATGAAGCTGTAGAGAATATCTCTGAACCAGTTAATGCTGTAAATGAAGCTAGTCAGGCTGCAGTATTACCGTCTGATCCAGGTATAATTTGTTTTCTTTAAAACAAGTATCCAGAGTAAGTATGCAGCTATTTGTCAATATCCATAACTATGCTGGTGTCCTTTTCTGTTCAGAGCCCGATCATGCTCCTGATGATTCTACATATGATCCTGCAACTACTATAGCATCTGAGGAGTTACACAATGGTGCAGAAGTTTGTGACCCCTCAGATAACGAGGAAGGATCAGTGATTGAAGAAGAGGTTCTTAATGAACCCCAAGTTTATTCAAGTCAAAAAGAAACTGATATTGTTGACAGTTCAGATCCTTCTGCAGCCCAAGAGGAGAAAAAATCATATGCTTCGATTGTAAGTTTTTCTTCCTAGTTCTCCTCTTCTTGTGATTTCCGTTTTTAGTCTTCTTTTCCTTTACAACTGTGGAACAATGATTTTCATAATTCTTTTCACAAAACCCATATAGGTGAAGGTCACTAAGGCGGCTACTCGTACTATAACCTACATTCCAACATCTAGCACCCAGGTGGCAACTGTAAAATCTGATCAACAAGCGCTTGGGTCTGAAAAGACTCCCACTGAACCAGAACCTTTGACTCCTTCAAATGACAATGCTCCTGAAAGTAGCAATACCCACGAGGAAGGTATCTACTCAAGTTGACTTGTAGGGAGAATTTAAGATAGCATCGATAGTAGATGGAGTTTATAATCTCAGGATACACGAAATGCTGACACAATTCTAGAACAAATCCCAAAGCATTACCCTTTTACCTGAACTGTATATTTAGCTCACTTTTTGCCTTGGGGTTGTAGGTTACTCCATTTATGTGCGGAACTTGCCCTCGACTGCAACAGCTGGACAACTTCAGGAGGTTTTTAAGAAATTTGGAGCCATTAAGCATAATGGTATTCAAGTCAGAAGCAATAAGGTGCAGTTCAGACAAATCATGTGCATTTTCTGTTTTATTCAAACCTATATACATCAGTTATATGTTGCTTACAAGTTTTGTCTTTGCTCTCAGCAGCAGGGATTTTGCTTTGGTTTTGTGGAATTTGAGTCTTTGAGTGCTATGCAAAATGCAATAGAGGTAATAACTTGGTAACATTTCTTGCGATGATTTCATTTTATGAAGGCAACATCCTTCTACAGGATCCAACCAGCTCTATTTAATTATTAAAAGATCAAAGCCTAATAATGCTTTTGTGATTTTTGCTTTGTGTTTATGTCTTGGGTTCTTAGCTTTGCCATCTAATGCCAGAAATTTTCAGGATGCCATTTGTTAGTTTTGTTTGATCTTGTGCTCCTTTAATAGCTTAAACGTGCAGCCAGCTTATCAAAATCACTTATAAATATTTCCACTCATCAAAGGAGATTGATCTGTTTGATCAAGAGATAGCGGATAACTTTGATCTTTGACTAGGATCAACACAGCTAAGCCTCAAGCCATGTGTATTTTGTATTGTATAGGTGATAGCCAATCTAAATGATTACACAATCTTCCTTACAATATTTCCCCACTATGGATTAGGAATTTGTTAGTTTCCAACAGTTTATAGTTTTACGTTTTTTTTTTTTTGAGCACCACCGACTCTGTTACAATGTAGTATCTAGCCATACATACTTTCTCAACCTATTGAAGCACAAAAAGTCAATGCCCCCCACTGGGGTTTGAACCTTTGGAAAAGCCACAGCTATGCCGCTTGACCACAAGGTCTTTGGCGTTTATAGTTGTACTCAAGCACAGTAGCACACCCTAATTAAATGGGCGAATGTGGATCCGTGTTGTCTTTTTGAATCTTGTCCATTTAGAACAATGTCTGCCCAGATTTGCATGCATCCTCCAATATTTTTTATAATTTTTTTGGAAGATTAAATCATTTTAGATAAACCCAAGGGCTTTTGTTTGTTCCACTTGTAAATTGTAATGCTTCCACATTTGACTGAATCCTACCTGTGAGATACATCTTATCCTGTTCTGCTGGCGAATTTTGCTAGGACCGCAACTTTTTGTGTCACCTTAGCTTTAACTATCTTTTCATTTTAACGCATGATATTTCAGGCCTCGCCAATAACAATAGAGGGTCGCCAAGCTGTAGTCGAGGAAAAGAGAACTACCACTAGAGGCATGTTTCAATTGATATCGTGTGACTTACTGCATTACGAAAATTTTAGGTTTTGATGACTGACAGACAATAACACCACCATTTGTGCAGTTGTGGGCAGCTCAAGAGGAGGGGGGAGGTACTCTTCTGGAAGAGGCGGGTTCCGGGGTGAAAGTTTCAGAGGCCGTGGAAACTTTGGTGGCGGGAGAGGTTACGGCAGGAGCGAGTTCAGGAACCAGGCTGATTTCGGTGTTCGGTCAAAGGGACGTAACGTTGAAACCTATAGGCGTGTAGACCAGAACGAGAGCGGTCGTCAAGGAGGGATGAATAAGAACACAACTTCTGCATAGTTGAAGCAATAATAAATTTTGCACACTTGATCAAGTTTTCCAAAAGTTCTGATTTAGTTGCTTTCATTAACCTCCCTCTTGTGACAATTGCCCCCAGCCCCCCATGCTCTTTTTTTTTTTTTTTTTTTTTTTTTTTTTTTTTTTTTTTTGTTTTTTCTTTGTTGAGTGATCCAGAGATCATTAGATGTTGAGGTTTACATGAGAGTCATATGTGAGTGTTTCTATTATTAGTAATTTTTTTTCCTTCCATTTTAAGCTTAGGCTAGATACACGTTTGATAGGAATTGTATTTTTTTAAAAAGAAAATAATCTCTCTTTAATACAATTTTGTGTTCTATGAAAGTCCTGACCTATTGAAGCTTTAGCCTAAGTTCCATTTGGCAATTGTTATACTATGGATCGCATTGTGAATTCTGATACAAAAATTTTGTAGTTTTAGTTAACACATTTTTGTATTTACAGTTAATCGTTTCTGTAAACGTAAACAAATAACTCGATAGTTGCTGACACATAATATGATAACTAATAGTACAGAAATTGTCAACTGCAGGTATAGAATGTATCAACTATAGATACAAAATTCGAAAATTATTTTTTTGATCAGGGTCTACAATGCAAGGTAGACATTGGTCCATGGTATAATTTGTCTCCATTTTGTATGTCGGAATTGAGTTATAATAAAATCCCAATTTCCTCACCAAAAAAAAAAATCCCAATTTGGGTGTCTAATTTGTTTGCCTATTATAAACATGTAACATGGTCAATAGTACTAAAAAAAAAAAATTAATTTGCCTATTGTACGGGATTGTGATTTATTATTTTGGTATATTTGTGATTATGAGTAAAGGGAGAGTTTGAATATGAAATATCTTATATAGAGTTGATCCACACTAGCTTGTGAGTAGATCAAATCACTCCTAGTTCGTTTAATAAACGAACACTAATAAACGCGTTTATGACCTCTTAGTGAATGAACATACAAATATTCAGACTTTGTTCATAAACGTTTATCAAACACAAATACAAGTAGTTTATCAAAAACTTTGTTTGCTCACTATAGTAGTGTATAAGTAGTGGGATAGTAGGTAGTTTCTATAATAATATATATTAGTATATATAACTACCCAATCGTTGTACCGTGGACCATGCATCATGACTGATACTGCAGTTGTGTTGAAAGAGAACTGCAGTTGTGTTGAACTGATGATACTGTAGTGTGTTGAACGGATGAAACGACATCTGTTTCGCGCAACTGCAGTTCCCTTTCATCACAACTGCAATATCCGTTCAACACAACTGCAATATCAATTCAACGCAACTGCAGTATTAAATCATGGTCTATGGTGTAATTTGCAACTATGTAAATGAAGAAAGATATACCTTTGTTTTTTTATTATTTACATAAAAAAAATATGAATATATATATATATAAAAAATAAATATATAATTTAAAAAAAAAAAAAACAAAACAAAAACAAAAACTAAAAGGGGAATGAATCTTTGAATTCCGAAAATACCCTTTCTTTAGGTAGCCTCTGTACAAAAATATCACCTTCACGTAAATCTTAGCGACTTAGCCCCTTCGCAAAGACTTCAAAGTTCAAACCCTAAGTCTGCTTTCTCGCTTTCTCTGCATTTGTGAGTTTCCATGGCGGACGCTGTGATATCGGTGGAGAAGGTCAAGGCTTTCTTGCACTCTCAGGTGCACGATGAGGAGAAGTGGAATCATAACATGGTAACTTCTTCGCTATTTAATTTGTATCCGGTTTTGCTTAATCTATGCTTTTAGGCTTTATAGTTGAAAAATTGCGTAGCAGAAACTCCTAAATTGCACAAATGATTTATCGTTTTATCTATTCACAAAAATCCTAGAGATATGAATTTTTTGTTAATATTAAATTAAGAACTGGTGTGGTTGTGGGTTGTGGTCATTGCGAGCGTTCGATTTACATTGCATTAGAGCGATGTTCTCACCTTTGTGTTATTTCAGAACTTGTGTGGTTTCGGGTTGTGGTTTTATAGAGTGTTTGCTTTGATTTGCATAAGAGCGATGCTTTCAAATTTGTTTTATGGTTCCTTATTTTGATGGTACTGGTGATAATCTTTCAATTGATGGTAATTTGGGTAGGCTTAGGTACAACAATAGCTTGCATTGTTTCCCATTGTTTAGATGATGCATAATGTAATGTAATGTGCCTACTTAGAATTCTAGGGAGCTGTCTGCAGATGGGCTCATCGATTTATTTAAGTGTTGCTCTATGATGGAAGCTAGGAATCCATGAAAAAAAGCTTTGATTAGCATGTTCTAGTGATTCAGAATTTGGATTGGTGGTTGGTTTGAAACTATAGACTTGGTGGATGTGGATGTAACTGGTTGCTTATAAATACAATCTTAGTTACATGATTTAAACATATTGTTTAAATTTTCTTTGTCATCATCCTAAATAAGTATCCCTATGTTCAATAGTTTGGCAGCTCAGGCCCCAGTTCTGGAAAGAGTTTAGGCAAATGGCATGCATTTCTTCTATCTGTTTCTATAATCCATGTTTTTGTTGATTAAATGTAAGGCTTGGTTATGGTGTAGCTATGTGTAATGAACTTGCATGACATGGTTAGAAGCATAGTCGCATAGAAGTGAAATATGCTTTCAGTTGGACAGTCAGATATCATCATGTATGTATCCCTACTCCTTGAGCCATTGCAGTGGTATCTAGAATAAGATGAATTATTATTAAATTTGTTTAGAACTTTGTTGCATTGTTTGTTTCCTAAACTTTGGCTATGATCTTAAATTGCACACAGCATATCCTGTCAATATAGTTATATTTTCAAGTTCAGTTTTCTCTTTATGCCTCCTGTGTTTATTACGTCATAGTTTTGTTTTGGATTACTAAGTATGGTCTATAATACTTACCTTACCTTACCTACACAAATAGTTTTTTTTCTCTGTTTTATTTATGTTCCTCCATTCAACCTTTTCACAGAAAGTGCTTCGAGCGCTGGGACTCTTTGCTGGCTCCATAGTTCTGATGCGCCAGTATGGTGATATGATGGCTATCTGAAGATGGATGATGGGCATCTTTTGTCAACTTCTAGCCCAGTTGAGTAGATTTTAGCATCTTTGTTTTCATTACCCTTTTTCGCTTCTGGATGAAGTACACATTGTGTGTGAGACACTGTTTTGGCGGTAGATTTGAGCTTTAAGCATCTGATAGAAATGAGTTTTTGATGCTGAAATTCTAACAGTGTTAAAAGTGTTTCAAGAATTCAAGGTTTAGTTCTTCAAAATCCTTTATAGCTTTCACTTTCTGTTATGCATTATTCTCTACTTATTCCTTGCCTTTGTATGTGAGTTGCTTGCATCATTGCATAGTTGGTATCTCCTTTTTTTTCCTTGCAAAATTGCTTGTGACTTTGGTTGAAACAAATTAATTTCAATAATCCGTTTCTAGTGGCGTTTGAGAGAAATGCTGCTTTCAAATTTTTTGCATCAAGTTGTATTTTAAATGATGTGGTTTTATCTTGAGATATATATAGCCCTTGTACTTCACTACCACCCATACTATTTAAAGTAGTACCTCCTATACTATTGAAAGGGGTGTTTGACAAATGACAAATAGTATATTGTGTTAACTTATTTAACTATTTGATAACAAAATTATTTTTGGTCCTAGATTTGTAGGTGGTAGTTCATTGTTAGTCTTTTTTTTTTTTTTTACGAACATCTACTTTTGCTCTTAGTATTATTGTGGCATGATTATTTTTAGCTCTCTATCAACAAAATATTTTAAATGTCGCTAAATACAAGGACATTTTAGTATTCGGTTATAGATTTTTTCAATAAAAAAAAAACATAAAAAATATAACGAGCCAACATACTTTTTATAAAAAGATCAAAATGTCCTTGTATTTAATGACACTTCAACAATTTTGTTTATGGAGGGTTAAAAATTGTCATGCTGCAATAATATTATGACCAAATGAAAATGTTTTGATAAAAAATGACTAAAAATAAACTGTCACCTATAAATTTAGGATAAAAAATAGAATTAAATCTATTTGATAATATGAAAAAAGGACGATTTTAGTCCATTAATTATACATAAATTGTAGATTCAGTCCATTAATTATTATCTTTTATAATTTTTTTTCCTTAAATTATGTTGAAAGTGGCATTTCCAATCTATTATTTATATACTTTGTTAATATTAACAATTTATTTTGAACTTTCAAATTATTAAAAGATATATTGGTTATTTGATAAAATTTCCTCAAGTTTCCTTGATGAGTCTTCATATATACTGTAAAATTTCCTGTAAAATACGGAGTATCATACAGGAGTATCATTTGATAAAATTTCTTCAAATTTACTGTAAAATACGGAGTATCAGAAGTAGCACAAAATAATAGTTTAAGGTTGTGTTTATGTAAATGATTTATTTTTCAGAAAATAGTACCATAAGTAGTACAAAATAATAGTTTAAGGTTGTGTTTATGTAAATGACTCATTTTTCAGAAAATATTTTTTGTTCTTGTGTTTGGGTGTACAACAGAAAAGTGCTTCCAGAAAATGAGCGAGAAAATGATTTAGGAAACACAAAAAAAAAAAAAAAAAAAATCACAATCCAAAAAATAAAATAATCACAATTATAACAAATCATTCATTCATAAAAAAAAAAAAAAAATAACCACCATAACAAATTAATAATATCTAGAAAACACAACAAAATCTTAAAAAAAAAAAAACAAACAAACAAACAAACAAAAATCTCAAACCAGTCCAGTCTAGAAATCAATCCGGATTGATTTTTGCGAAACCAATCTAGCTGGTTTTCAATGCGGAAGCCAGTCTGACCGACTGATTTCTAGTGAGGTGAGAGCAAAGCAAGATGAAGAAGAGCATATGAGAGGGGATAAGTCGCGAGGAAGAGAGTAAAGCTCCGGAAAATGATTTTATGAAAAAAAATCCAAAAGTCATTTTCCAGAAAAAATGCCTTCTTTTTCTTTGACCAACCCCTTAATTTCTATTGACCACATTTTTCCTCCTTTTGTCAAACACTGGAAACTCGAAAATGATTTTCGGAAATCTTTTTTCCGGGTTTCCAAACATAGCCTAAGTTAGGGGTGAACATCGGTCGATTTTCGGTTAATAACCGAAAATTTAACCGACCTCTTCATAACCGACCGAAAACCGGGCGACCAACCTTCATAACCAAAATAACCGAAACCGACGATTTTCGGTCGGTTAAATATAACCGAATTTTTATAGTAAAATAGCTAAATTTATGCGATTTATTTTACTAATGCTAAAAGAATATATATTGTTAAACGAAAAAAAATAATATCTTAATATTTATAATCAATTAAAATTAATGTCCTTAAGTACAATAGTAGTTTAGTGAATGAATCGTTGGGAAAAATATAACTATGGGGAATATATATTTACATATACTACATCTATTTGATTTGTGAAAAGTGAAAACTAATGAATAGTTACAGTAGGTATATTCCTCAAAAAAATAATTCTAAAAATATTACAACTTTAAGATCATTATACTATTTGCGTATAAACTGTAAAGTAAATACAATACTAAAAAAAAACATTGCCTAAACTATTACATGATGTTAAATTACTCAAATTAGCCTACCCCTTACATTTTACAATAGTAGTTTAGTGCGATATAAATGAATTATATTTATACATTATATGGTTAACAAATACCGTGCAATCCAATAAGTGATTAAAATTAATGTGATAGACTATGAACTTGCAAAATGCAAATGGGATGAAGTTTTATATATTTTTTCTTTAGATTAACCTTCGGTTTTTCGGCCGGTTTTCAATTTTCTCTTGAAAAACTGATAATCGAAATAACCGAACTTTTTTTGCCTTAATAACCGAAACTGAATCGAAAACTGAAATATTCGGACGGTTCGATTTATGATCGTTGATTTTCGGTCGGTCTGGTTTTTTTCTCACCCCTAGCTTAAGTTGCACTTGTTCAATAGAAACCAAAACAACCAAAAGCATCCATTGGTGACACAAAATACAACATAATTTGCAAATGGTTTAATAGGCACCAAAATAACAAAATGATAACTTGAGTTGCATGATTTAACAAGCAAAAAAACAAGCTTTATCTAAATACATAACACATGCTTTGAATTATTTTGCTTCTTAAATTTAGAATGATGTTGCTACTTTTTTTGTTAGTCTCATTTTTTGAGGTGACCGTAAATAACAAATGTTGGAGGTTGTACCGAACTTTCCTAAGGGGTGTATTCAATCACGACTTTCATGAACTTTTAAATACTTTTATCAATTTTAAAAGTTTGGTGGTATTCAATTAAGACTTTTATAAACTCTTTAAAAGTATACATGTATTCAATTAAAACTTTTCAAAACTCTTTAAATGTATACAGGTATTCGATTCAGACTTTTATAGAGTTATTAAAAGTCTACTGGTATTCAAAAAGTTACTGACTTTCACAAACTCTGTCAGAATATGATTTCTATAGACTTTCTCTTCATTAATATAAATAGATGAAATCCAACCCTCCAACCCCAAACTTTTCAATATTCTCTGCAAACTTTTTTTTCCTCTATCTAAACTAGGCAAATTTTCCATCAATTTTACTGTACGTATCAAATCGAACAGCAGCAAGCTGCTGCTGTTCGCAGCATATGTAATTTATTGTTGCTGTGCAGCAAAAATATTTGCTGCAACCACCACTAATGCAGCAAATTTTTTAAAATTTATAATTTTTAAATTTTAGTTAATTAATATGTTTATAATTTTATATAATTGTATGTTTATTACTCAGCATTAGTTGTTTCATTAGTTCAAGAAATATTTTTATTGGTTATATTTATAAAAATTGATTATATTTTGTTTATGAATGATATACTCTATTTTTGTGACATCAATATTTTTTTTTAATTTCTACAATGCACTAATTTATAGATAATATATTAATAGAAGTTATAAAATGTTTGTGAGGGTGTATTCCATTTAGAATTTTAATGATTTTTGTAAACTTTTTAATACGAAAAAGTTTTTAAAAATCTATAAATGTTTATTCTATATGGATATTTATAAACTCTTACAAAGTTTATAAAAGTTTAAAAGATTCTAGGAAAATTTACAAAAACTCTACAAAAGTTAATTAAAATCCATCACTTTAAAAGTATTTAAAAGTTCATGAAAGTCGTGATTGAATACACCCTAAGTGTATTGGCTACTAATGGGTGGATGCTAGATAATTATATGTTTTTTTTTTCATTATTTCCTTCATCTATTTAGACGAATAAATATAATTATCTCATCCACCCAACTTCCATTAAATCTAAACCAACGTCTTGATATTGTGAAAAAAGGATTGCATCTCCAACAAAATACAGTAATACACAAAAATACTATTTAGATTAAAATGTAATTAATTGCGTTCACCTTTTGAGAAATCAAAGGTTAGGATCTTATCATTATTCTTTTTGTCCAGGGCCTTGTGGTCCAGTGGCATCAAACCCTTCTCTGTATATGGGAGGTACTTTGTTCTTCAGTAGGTTGAGAAAGTAGTTTATGAACAGATACTACACTGTAATAGAGTCAGTAACATTCAAAAAAAAAATCATTACTTTTTTTAGAGAACGGATCTTATCAATATTATTAAACTTTCAAGTTTGTAATAATTATAAAATAAATATCGCTCTTAAATTTTTTTATTAATTATAAAATTAACTCCATATTTTTTTACTAAAACTCTCAAATTATTAATAAACTTTAATAAACGACAATTAATTCTTATTTTTATCTTATGTTCTCATTTGATCCTACCACATAAATATTATAGGATGATAACATGGCTGTTTAAGTGAGAATATTACTTCTTTCAAAATTTAAAAAAAAAAAAAAAAAGAGTGAGACAATTACTAGGATAGAGATATCTTGTTCACAAAAAAAAAAAAGGATAGAGATATCTTTAGCCACATGCTATCCACGTGACAAAAATTAATTTGGAGTAGTGCACTCCAATCGAGGGGGAAGTCAAATAATAATTAAATCAACCCAGTCCGAACTTGACGTGTCACGTAATTCTGTCCCTCAAATTAATTTTCCAGTATTATACCGTGAATTAAGGTCCACATTGTAAGATGTACCTTGGTCCTAATATGTGTATTTTAGTATTATAAAATTATGAATTTCTAGAATATAAATTATATTTCTAAATCTAAACACATAATATTTGTAGGAGGAAATTTGTGAATACAACAATACATGATTATCAAATCGACTGCAGTATTTGGAAAGAAACATGTGAATACAAAATAAGTTAATCAACTACATATATGTTAACATTGTGTGTTCGTAGTATACAAATTGTGAATTTTTTAAAGGTAAATTGTGAATATTTAGTATGTATATTGTGAACATTCAAAATCCGAGTCTACAAAATAATTTAGGTTAATTTGCGACATTGGCTGGTTTACAAATCAGTTGAAACCCAAGTACCCAACCCAATCTTCTTCTTTCAAAATAAAATGATTATGAGTCACACTTGTGTGAGACCACCTCACCAATCTTTATTCGTGGGATCGAGTTGGATCAATATACATATGTAATATTAAATCAAGAATAAAATATTTGTTACTTATAAGGAAAAAATATAATACTTTTGAGGACAAATATAATACTTTTATATTTTGATATAAAAGTATTATTTTTTTGTCAAAAATATTACTCTGTATATTTTATATTATAAGTAATGTTGCACAGTGTAACATTAATTGATTGTATAGTTTACTTATTGATATTAGAACATACTAACCATCACTTTTTTTTTTTTTTTTTAAATAATCATAATTCTTTACAGGTTAATATCTTTTCTATATTCTCTCAAATGAATTCTCACATTTTAAATTTTGACATTTTTTTCGATAAGGTCATAATATAATGACCTTTTGCTATTATTGATTCTTTTTTTTTTTTTTTTGTTCTTTTTTAGGTCATCTATTATTCCCAAGTTTTTTTAAACGTTTAAAAAAGTATAACATAGAACATTTATTTATAGGATGATGTACACTCATTTTGGATGATATAAAGACAAAAAAAATGTCTCTCATATAATATATATATATATATATATATATATATATATATATATATATATATATATGAAATAGTTTAAGGAATTTATTATACTGGATACAACCAAATGTGAATGCAAAAAATTTAATTTTAAGATTTGTTGTAGGTGCAATGAGGAAAATTTTTAGACAATTTTTTCATTGCGTCCATTATAATCCTAAAACTTTTTGTATTGTATCTAGTGCCCATCGGTATGCATAAGATAAATTTAAAATAATATTGGGAAAAGGGTCAAATAGGCCATCCAACATTTCATAAGGAGTCAATTAGGTCCACAAACTTTTAAAACTTGCAATTAGACCCTCAAACATGTCAAAATGAGACAACGAAGCCCACGAACAGGTAATTGACCTGTTATAACAGGTCATTTGATTTTTCCGGCGACCCGCGACACTTTTCGGCCACCGGCGACCGGCGACACCGGCGACACTTTCCGGCGACCGGCGTCGATTCGGTCGTCGCCGGTGGCCGGAAAGTGTCGCCGGTCGCCGGAAAAATCAAATGACCTGTTATAACAGGTCAATTACCTGTTCGTGGGCTTCGTTGCCTCATTTTGACATGTTTGAGAGTCTAATTGCAAGTTTTAAAAGTTCGTGGACCTAATTGACTCCTTATGAAATGTTCGAGGGCCTATTTGACCCTTTTCCCAATAATATTTGCATTGATAATTCAATTGGACACAAAAGTGAAATTTGTCTCACCAATGAGAGCATAGGAGCAACAAAGTCTAGCCTCTGCAAACTATGGGGACACTTGGGGTGGGCTACTCCACTTCTTTTTTTTTTTTGTCACAAGAATAATGTCGCATTCGCGCCAAATCAATAATTACTAATTCTAGCTAAAATGTGCAAACTAAAAGACTTGATTTCACTATTTTGTCTAATTTCGGTGTTAGCTTAACAATTTTTAAAATTTAACAATTTAATTATTATTTTCGTATAAATTAGATGGTCTATTTGCTCTTTATTTCAAATAGAACAAATTCGATGATAAAAATAGAGGGGGAAAGAATGGAGACAAAGAATTGTACCCTTCTGAACATTTCTTTGTACCAATGGTAATTTATCATTGTCAGTGATGTAGGGTAACGTTGTAAACGTGTATCGGACAATTTGAAGGATAATATGAAATTATTAAATTTTTTTTAATACTATCAACTCTGTTACAAAATAATATTTGTTCAATATTTTTATAACTTTTTTTAAAAGAGAGTCACGGATGTGTTAATTGAGCACAATGTGCTTCGCACAAGAATATCAAAATTGAAAGTATTAATGATTAAAAAAACAAGAGAAAAAAAATTCACAAGTAATGATCTAAGAAAATTTTATATTTCCTAATACGTACAGATTAAAGAATATTCTTGGAATTGTTTGCATAGTTGCTTGCAAATCCTCGGCGACGACTGGTGGAGTCAAGATTATATATGAGCATTCCCTCCTACTCTCCTAGTCTTCTTCTCTACTCTGAAGTAAAACAAGGGAGCTAGAGGAGAGAGAGAGAGAGAGAAAGGGATAAGAAGGGGCAGTTTTTAATGGCTTCATTTCCAAGTGAGCATTCATACCCAGATCACAATTCTTTGAAAGTTTCTTTTTCCTGCATTTTACCTCATTTATTTTTATTTCTTCATTTTTTTGCTGCTTGGGTATTTGATAATTTCTTGGTTTTGCTTAGCTCCCTTTTAAAGCTAAAATTTACTGCTTTCATCCACCGGCTGTAATTTTCTGTTCTTCTGTGGTGTACTGAAATATGTTAGATGGATCATTCTTTAAGCAACAGAATTATCAACTAACACCCAGTACTTGAAAGATAGAATACTATTGTATTGAGGTTCTTGCTATCAGGATGAAAAAGTAGGCCAAGATTTGAGCATGAGGTTTAATTCATAATTTCATATGGGAAATAGTTTTGAGATAATTATGGATTTTTTATTTTTATTTTTTTAATTTTTAATTTTTAATTTTTTTTTTTGTGAATCTACAGGAATTTTTTATTTTATCTTCTAGGATAGGAGTTTTATAATCCAACTTGAAATCTTGATACATTGTAAAGTGTAGTTATTATGAGGGTCTGGTTTAATCTGTCAATTGTTTAAGCTTTTGTAGTCTTAATCAAGCCATAACAAAGTATGCACATCTCTAATTCCTCTAAAGATTTGGATAATGTTTAACTTAATAGTATTGGATGGATTATGTCAGATAGGTTTCCTATTTAGAGGCATTGCTTCCTAGTTCCTATACTCTCCTCTGGCTTATAACTGATGAACTTGTATTCTTTTTCTGGAGTTTCGGTGAATAGAATTTCTAAAATCAAGATTTTTCTTTTTCTATTACAATTTTGCCTATCGTAAATGTGTATCT
Organism: Ipomoea trifida; assembly: GCA_003576665.1. Classification (NCBI taxonomy): domain Eukaryota; kingdom Viridiplantae; phylum Streptophyta; class Magnoliopsida; order Solanales; family Convolvulaceae; genus Ipomoea; species Ipomoea trifida. The sequence continues at coordinate 8,510,357 of CP025654.1, forward strand.
TTTATGCTAGTTACTCAGAATTTATAGTTTTGACGTGCAGAGATGTAGTTTTGTGTGTAGATTATGAATAGTTTCTTTTTGACGATGCATTGGGCAGGTCTTGTCCCGTTTATTCTTTTGTTACTATTTGTTGGGTGCTCTGCAAGGCCTCTGTACCCGCTCCCCAGCAGGAGAAATGATAGAAATAAGCAGCCTTTGCAAACGTTTCGCCCATTTAATATTGCACACCGAGGTTCAAATGGAGAAATACCTGAAGAAACTGCTGCTGCATACATGGTATACTTTAGCAAAGACACTTAAAAGATCCTTATATACATTTCTCAGCTTTCACATGTTTGTTTGCAGCATGTTCTTGCTTAAATTGATTAGCGAATGGGATTGAAATTCATGTACCAAAATAATGACTTATTAATATGCTGCCTGCATTTCCTCTCGAATCTTAGCACATTCTCAGTCTTCCAATAACTAAATGCTGGATACTTTCTGACAAAAAGCAATACAATTTAGTTTTTCATAGATTTCTGTTAGGATCAAGCGCTTTCCACTCACGCTTGCTACTCCCCCGATTGCTGGACTTGACCCTTTACCGGCCTCTGCCCAACAATTCCCCCTCCTAGCACCTGGTTCTAATACCACTTGTTAGGATAAAACGTTTACCACTACGCCAAAAGCTATAGCTCGTAGTGAAGGCGCAACTTTATTTCCTTATACTGCCACCACATTTTCGAGGGGTAGGGTTCTGGCCTCCCGCCCAACAATTTCATACCTGCTGCTTCTGTTAAAAATATTGTTGCTTGGTTCCAAGCCAAATAGTCTGTTCTAATCTGTCATTTCACATGTAATGTGTCCATAAATCTAAAATCCTTTGCAGAGAGCTATTGAAGAAGGTACTGACTTTATTGAAACAGACATCTTAGCATCAAAAGATGGTGTTCTTATTTGCTTTCATGATGTTTACCTCGATGATACAACTGATATAGCCGAGCACAAGGAGTTTTCAGATAGAATCAGGACCTATGAAGTTGAAAGGAACAAAACTACTGGTCATTTTGTTGGTATTGAACTGCTCTTTCAACTAGATTTCTTACTTCCATTTTTTGAATGACTTGGTTTTCCCAACATGTATTATCTTGGAGGCCCGCGGTATTTTCTATGTACTAGATTATCCATAGTCATTCCTTGCTCGTTTGTTTTCATTTTAACTATGTATGACATGCATATATTTTAAGGTCCTTGATGTGGAAGTACTAGGCCGAGAAAATGATATCCACCACCAGAGTGCAGATATGCAAATACATAAATGGATACATAAAGGAGATTGAGTCTTGCACACGTATATTAGTTGATGTTGGTTTTATGGACTACTTAGATTGTTACAATTTTCGTCTTCCTAATTATCTGTCTTTACATATTTTCTATAGCTACTTAACTATAAGATTGTTTTGGTCATATGCAGTTGATTTCACACTGGAAGAACTGAAGACCCTGAGGACAAAGCAAAGATACACTTTCCGAGATCAGCAATATAATGGTTAGTTCTTGCTGGTTCATATGATATAATTTCCCGAAAGATGTAAAGATTTGTATATGAAGTCCATAACCAGTCCACTCTTGTGACTGTGATAAATCTCACCTTAACAAGTGATTAGGGGCATTAAAAACTTCATATAAACTTCTATTAATCATCTTTCTTTTTCTTTTTAATAAAATATTCCCTCTTGAATATGCAGGCCAGTTTCCTATCATTACATTTGAGGAATTCATTTCTATTGCACTTGATGCCCCAAGAGTTGTTGGAATATATCCAGAGATTAAGAACCCAATTTTCGTTAACGAACGTGTGAGTTCTCTATGCCTTTTTGCTCCACAATGATAAAGGGGAAGAGAATGGTAGTACAAGAACTATAGCGGGTATTATTGCAGACTTTGTTTTGACATTCAATTCACTATTGCGGGTACTTCCAACAGGTTAAATGGCCAGGTGGTAAGAAGTTTGAAGACAAGTTCGTTGAGACGCTGAAAAAATATGGATATAAAGGTCCTTATATGTCAAAGGAATGGTTGAAGCAGCCTGTTTTCATTCAGTCCTTCGCCCCTACATCTCTTACATACATATCCAAACAGACAGACCTGCCTAAGATCTTTCTAATTGATGATGTGACAGTCCGCACTCAAGACACAAATCAGGTTCTCATAGTCTCTAGCTTCGTTGCATTGGTTATGAATATATCATTATAAGATATATAAACATCTTTTGGTTAGAACACAAGGTGTTTTGAGTAGGCCCTAACTATAAGAGGCACCTTCCTCACGGCCATTCACTCCAACCAAGTTGGTTAAGGAATAAGGACTTTCTTAATAACATTGCTAAGAAACTATAATATATTCTGTCTTTTTTAAGGAAATAGTGTGTTTATCAGAAGGTGTAAACCTTTTTGTATTCTGTGATTTCAGTCGTATTCAGAAATCACTTCGGACAGTTACCTTGACTTCATCAAGGACTATGTGGTGGGGATTGGGCCTTGGAAGGATACTATAGTTCCAGTATCTAATGGCTACTTGCTACCACCTACTGATCTTGTAGCACGGGCGCATGCCAAAAATCTGCAGGTATATGATCTTTCCTCTTGCCGAGAATCTGGTAGCTAAAATTTGGTATTCTGTATGGCTAAATCATCAGTTTTTATGGTAATCAAATTAGCAAACTTGTTAAGGAGGCTCTTCACAGTTCAATGAACAATTCTGAATTCCCTCCATCAATTTGGTCCTCCATAAAGTCTGTGGTTATGGATTGCCAATATTCAATAATAAACTCTGATGTACTTTTGGTTTATTACCTTTACCAAACAGGCACATTAGGGTGCATTTACAAACCGAATAAATTTCCATTTTTCTTGAGAAATGAAAAACTGGAGGAAGAAAAATAGTCGAGATCCCAAGGATCCATATTTCTACTTTAACTTCCTCTCTGTTGGGTTCGTCTCATATAAGGAATAGGATTAGAGCGGATTGGGTCGGACCTATTGTATAGGGATAGATGACCTATAAATACATGTTGTATTCTTAGGCGGTGTATCACCATCACAATTAATAAAAGAATAGCTTTACTTCGGTGGACGTAGGCACATTGGCGAACCACGTAAATCTTGCCTTTTTTACTTTTCTGTCATTGTTATTGTTTCTTGTTATTTGTTAATCTCAACACTCTGATGCTTCCTCAGCTTTTCAGCATTGTAGTCCTGAGTCAGAAATTCTGTGTTCTTTAGTGGCTTAATATTTTTCCGAGACTTTTTTCACACTATCATGCCTTTTGATGTGCTTTCTTTCAATGTTCAATGGCATTACACACCAGGTTCACCCTTACACTTTTCGCAACGAAAACTCGTACTTACACTTCAACTTCAGTGTTGATCCATACAATGAGTTCGATTACTGGATAAACCAGATCGGCGTGGATGGACTCTTCACAGACTTCACAGGCAGCCTTCACCAGTTTCAGGAGTGGACTGATCCCTTATCAGCTGGAGAAAATGAAGCTTCTAGGCTACTAAATAGGATTTACACAATGATCTCCAAGTACAGAAATTTATAGTTTCTATCAGTCTCTTAAAACCTTGTGTTTTTCAAGTCCAGTGTTCATGGGAAATCATGCTATATATCTTTACAGATTTATAGTTGAGCAATTTCTCAGCATGTTTAGCCCATCTAGAGTAACTGGGTTTGAAGATTGATGGATAAACTGAGTGGTCAAATTTATTATTTATTTTAATATAAGGGAATGTACGTTTTAAATTGTAGTTGAATAAGGGAATGTACGTTTTAAATTATAGTTGAGTAAAGGAATGTACGTTTTAAATTATAGTTGAATAAGAGAAGGTATGTTTTAAATTTTACTTGAATAAGAGAATGTACGTTTTAAATTATAGTTGAAAAATCATAGTTTATAGTTGAATAAGGGAAGGTACGTTTTAAATTATAGTTGAGGGAGTGTACGTTTTAAGGGTGTGTTTGGAAAGCAGGAAAATGACTTCTGGAAAATGTTTTCTGGAAAATGAGTCATTTTCCGGAAAATGAATTCTTTTCTAGTGTTTGGATGTATTATGGAAAACTGTGTGTGTGTGTTTGGCTCATTTTCTGGAAAATAGGTAGAAAAATTGGTAGAATTATATAATTAATCATTTTAATTATTTTATTTAAATATAAAAACTATAATAATATTAAAATAGTATTATTTATATAAAATAACATTTAAATTTAAAAAAAAAAAAAAAAAAACTAAATCTAAAGGTTTCCGGCGGAAACCAGTATGGTTTCCGCGGAAACCATGGCGGAAACCAGAGCTTTGCTCTGGTTTCCGCCATAGACCAGTACAGACCAGAACGTGTACTGGTCTATGGCGGAAACCAGAGCTTGCTCTGGTTTCCGCCATGGTTTCCGGCGGAAACCATACGGTTTCCGCCGGAAACCTGTACTTGTTTCAGTCGGTTTCCGGCGGAAACCTGTCCCCAACAGGTTTCCGCCGGAAACCGGACATTCTCCAACCATCTTCGCCCATTTTTGCAGCTACGCCAGGTTCCGGAAAATGACTTCCGGAAAAAAATTCCGGAAGTTGTTTTCCGGAAATTTGGCTTGCTTTTCCTTGGTCAACGGAAATTGTTTTCCGTTGACCGTATTTTCCATGCGTTCCCAAACAGAGGAAACCCGGAAAATGATTTCCGGAAATCATTTTCCGGGTTTCCAAACACACCCTAAATTACAATTGAATTAGGGAAGGTATATTTTCTAGTAACAGATGTGGAGTTTCTTGTAAATTTTGATTTTTAATGCATGGTTTAACAGGATCATGAATACTTTCATAGCATAGTTAAAATTTTGAGTAAAATAGGCTAAAATTTAACTATAAATGTATACTCTAACAGTCCGTTTGGTTCGCTGGAAAATATGTGAAGAGAGCGGAATTCAAATTTCATGAAAAACAAATTACTCGAGTATTTATTGGAACGCTACACCCACGTTCAACATTTTGATCACTAAACTATGTCTTGGGGGAAAACTTCTTTCATATTTGATTCATAACTGATAGGGAATATACCCCGGGTATACGGCCCTTAGTACTCTATACGTATGCACAACGTATTGTATGATTGCTAGCCCTATAAAAGGGACTGGGGCCCTTCAAGTGAGGGACTTTTGGCCTCTCTACTTCTCTCTAAAAGGCCTAAGAAGCCAAAGACTCTCGATTCTCTCTGCTCTGGAAGATCAATGAATACAAGAGTGATTTTGGCCTAAATTCTTCCATTTTAGTTCACACTTTACATATGCTACTATGGACTTCAATACAGTGAGGATTTAATCCATATCAATAACTATGCCAGATACTAAAAGTCGTAAAAAAAAAAGTTATGTAATTTGATAAAATTGAAGTAATGTGTTTAATTTTGTCAGAATACAAAATGTATACACTCTTCACTATTTTCAGTATTCAGCAGTGTTACTGACAGTACTATTGTTATCGAAATATTATTTGTATTATTAGTTGAGTACAGTGAGTAGTACAATAGTGTTGTGTGTGGTAGTTTGCGTGTGTAAGAAACAAAGTATCCCCCTTCCTCCTACAACAGGCTTCTACTTACGACCCCTCTTCTATGAGTTGTAACGGACAGTATGATGGTGAGCTTTCAATGTATGGTGATGGAGCCGTTGATAATAACTCTTCCCTTCAATGTGTAGTCCTTACGGGTGGCTGTTTATCTTCCTTCGGGTCAGTGCTTGTGTTCTTGCGGTTCGGGTCGGGGTGCTGCGGCCTGAGTGCCCAATTATCCTGTCACCAGCCCCCTATTTCCCAGTTTGCAAGCGTAGTCGAGTCAACTAGGGAGTAATAATAGTGTAGAAGAAAGATGAAATTGTTTTTTTAAAGGCAAAACGCTGCGGACGCTGCGGCCGAGGCCGAGGTAGGGCCTCAACCGCCGATTGTAGGCCCTATTCTAATTCATTTTTTTTTTGGGCGCTTTGTGTGCGAGCTCATTTCGACCGGCCGTAGGCTCGTTCAAATGTCAGCTCTTCCGTAGGGTAGTTAACGAGGTTAGGCCCCGTACTACTCCTTAGGGGATAGCGTTTTCGTAATCAAGCTTTAAGCTTGACCAAGAAAACACCCTTCCGTCATGTAGCTAGCGGGATCGGATCCCGTGCGGGCACTAAGGGAATAGAGTGTGGTGTTTTCGTAACAAAGCCTTAAGCTTGACCTAGAAAACACTCTTCCGTCAGATAGCTAGCAAGATCGGATCCCGTGTTGGTTGTCATTGTTCGGCGTGGAGCCAGGTTTTTTTTTTTTTTTTTTTTTTCAATCCGTGTTGGAGTCTGATTTTGGGTGTGCTTGTTGATGAATCATTGAATTTAGATTTTGAGTGTATTATTTTTTGGGCTTAATGTGTTCATTACACATTTACACAGCTGTGTGGACCATACTATTAAATAATGTATATTCAATATAAAAATAATGTACATTGTATTCAGGGAATATACATTATTTGTGGCCAAACAGCATAGCTGTGACTCTCCTAAGTGAGAGGTCACAGGTTCGATCCCTAGTGGAGGCATCTCTTTGTGTTTCAGTAGGTTGAGAAAGTATCTATGAATAGATACTACATTCTAATAAAGTCAATAGTATTCAAAAACAAAAATAAACATTTATCCATGATTCACATCTCAATGTATAATTTGCATATTATTTCCTGTAACAATAATCCCTTCCTAAAAAGTTATGCAATTTTTAAAACCAAGAAAAACAGTATCTGTGTTTTCCTAGAAAGTAAAACCAAGAAAAAAAGAAAGAACAAGAATGAACAATGAGGTATCACACAACTGCACAAATCTAGCTAACATGGAGCCAAGAGCACCACCATTGCAGGCTATACTAACATAAACATCTATATATACATTATGCATATGATAAGCACTAGAAAATGGACAACACTGTTCTCTGATGTTTCATCAGCCTAACAAAGTTTTGTTGCTAATTGCTATGATAACACTTTTTTTTTTGGCAGCTAGCAGTTGCTTTACTATACAAAAATTTGCATTGGACCAAAAACAATACCTCAAAAATTGCACCAGCTCTTCCTGACTACATGTGAGAGCTTAAAAGGTGACTTCTTAATTAGATCTTAGCCAATCTTTTGATGCCAAAAGTATACATCACAATGACTCTAAACCTCAAGTTTTGCTTGGGCAGTGAAGGCGGATAAAATTCGGGCGAAATGAACTTTCCTATGGGCAACAAGGGAAGCAAGAAAACCATTTCTTTTGAGCAGCCTCGGGTTCTGATTGTGGCGATGGTTCTATCTCCTGCATCGGCGATGGTGCTGGCTGTGGTTCTGGGAATCTGGCAGAGCAGCCAAGCTTCCCCGTAGAATCTTCGCCTGCCAAACTTCATTTCATTCAAACAGATTTAGCCATATCCTCACTCAAAAGCTAGGCAGAAAAACAAAACCCGGACATTAATAACAGATTATTATGCAAATGTTCTTATTTTACTAACTAGATATGCATCCACCAGATCTATCAATTAAAATTAGCGCCAATGCCCATCTCCATAAGCCATTCCAAGAATTTTGTTATACAAGTTCTATTAAGGTAAATGGACCTCCTTGCATTGTATGTTTCTCAATTTTAAACATAGGTCTATTTTTCAGCAGAACTGGCCAACTTTGTTAAAAGGGGAGATATATGACCAAGAAAACAAAGATGGATGAGGCTTAATAATGGGTTCATGATAGTAGCAAATAAGTTGCAAGACAAGAAAATAGCAACAACTTGATTTCTGCAGAAGTGATTAAATGATCTCATATAACCCTCGTAGTGGGGCATTGATTCTTTGGACTGAAAAAGATTGAGAAAGTATAGAACAGATACTATCTTGTAAAGAATCAGAGTGTTTAAACAAAAAAAAAAACAAAAAATAAAAAACTTGTGCTTGTTTCTGTGCTGTGTTATTGCATGGACACTAAGAGTTTTAGATTTTTCAACATGGCCACTTACATTGGAAACGCGAAGGATTTCACACTGGCATTACTTCCCCTCCCCTCGGCAAAAGATTTCTCATGATTGTGATCTTCACTTTCCCTTGAGCCCTCTTCTTCAAGAGATGCTTCCACTGCTCTTAATTTAACACTAGGGCGATCAGAAACCTGGCGTGTGGGGACTGGACGATCTATAGAAGCTTCTCCTGTCGTTCCACGCTCATCAGAGCACCGAAGACCATAATCCCCGGAAATACTGGTATTCCCTAAGTGGATACTGAACAATGATTCACTGGAGGCTGTACTCCACTGTATTGGGTCCGAAGAGTGGTCTAGTTCAAACACAGAAGAAGGTATCCTATGCGAAGTGTCCATAGAACGATCCATTACTTGCATTGTGGGCGATTCTGTGATTAACAAGTCGGTAGAGCTTAAGCTGGATAAATTAGGACTGGCTGCAGCTGAAGTGGAAATGTCGGGTTCATAATCATCCTCTGCAGATGGAATAACAAATGTATCATTTAATTTGGAGAAGATCAGAGGAACAAGAAGGCGAGAGATTCAACTTCTTTCTTGGGGAAAGAACATAAACTCCTGTGATTCTGTGAAGGTCCCATTCCACATCAATTTACCGGGCCTACTGGCACCTCTCATCGAACATAAAAATGCATAACAAGAGTCATCACTGCAAGCCACTTATGCAATCCTAACCTATCCCAAAGCTTTGAACTTTTCAGATGCATAATTTTTCAAGACTCAAATACACTATCTATCAACTATTGCAGCAGTGAACTATGCTATCAACTATTATATGTAGTTTTTCAATGCTCTCAATCCAGATTGCTAATACATTCGGGACAAAAGCATTTTTAGTCCTCTAGTTATAGACAACATATTAAGTCCTCAGTGTGGATCTCAGCGCAGCACTATACTTAGTTCCCAGTAGTTCAACCATGCTTAACCATGGAGTTCTTTGGTTATTCGGCTGTCATATCCTTCTTAAAACTTATAAGTACGTAGACATTAACCATTTAACCACATCCCTCCATGGTAAGCCAATGGAAGAGGGGCTGAACTCGACCAACCTTGCTGACGCCCAACACTCAGTTACCAATCTAGTCCCCACCTATGCTACATACTATTGCAATATCTTTAAGCATCCAATTCAATACAAATTCCATTGTTGTTGTTCAAGCTAAGATAGCCTCAAAGGACACAAAACTAAATGAATAATCCTATTTCAACAATTTAAAAGTAAAAATACAATGCCACAAACAACCAACAACAAATTATCCTAATTCCTATTAGTGGGATTCGAACTAATACCCAAGCTAAGGATTCAGACTTCATCAACCAACTGCATAATGCCTTTGAGGATAAATTAATTTATTGAATTTAAAATTAATTTTCATGAAGCAATCTCAACTAAAGATCATTGTTCCTAATGCAGTAAATAGTTCGATCGTGTTCATATATATAATTATACAGATTAGAGCAATATAATTGAATAAAGGGAATTTAAAATGCATTGAATTGGTGGGTAAATGAAAAAAGAAAAAAGGTGACTACCGTGGAGGGGGGCGATGGGGACAGGGTCGCCGGCACCGGAAGGTGGCCTGAAAGATGAGCGGACGACCGGTCTGTCGCCGCCGGCCACCTATTTCCTAGATTGTTAGCGGAAATGTACGACGAAAGTGGTTTGAATGCATATACAGCAATGACAAGCCACCCAGCAATTCAGCAAACAATGAGAATAGAATTCCACACACAATGCAATAGCCGAAAAACTTGCTCACTTCTTTCTTTGGCTTTAAACCGAACTTGGCGGCGCGCCACTCTCTCTTTCTTCATTTTCTTAATAACATCTTTATTAAACTTACTTTATAATTCAAATCGTAGCATATAATCACTGACTAGGGGGTGAAACAAGAGTCTCATATTAGAAAATTATGACTTTGATTTTCGTCATCACTTTCTTGATTGGTGTAAAATAAGGAAATTAAATAAGAAATGAGGCTTATGAAAATGTAAAAATTTATAAAAATCATATACAAGTCCTTAATAGGTTAACCCATTAACGCTATGTTTGGCAAACATAGTTGAAAAGTAGTTGAAACTGAAAAGTTATAAACTTGAACCTGAAATATTAAGAGTTGTTAAAGCTAACTGTTATGCTTAAAAATATTTGGTAAATTAACTTTTTGATAAGCTGATAAATGTAAAAAGACTAAAAAGAACATATTCATACAATTTAAATAGTTTTAAATTTACATATGCTTGTTTACATAATAAAATATAAAATAATAAAATCAATATATTTTACTAAAATATAAAGTAAAAACATATACGGAGTATTAGAAAATATATAAAGTAAAACAAAACATTTATAGTTCATAAAATTAGTTCATACAAAAATTGTTCAAACACACAAATGTCAAATTAAAATTACAACCAAACATATTGAAGATAAAAAGCCAAAATGATTTTAATTGGGAGGGGTAAAAGATATAATTTATTTAAAATAATAAGAATAAAGATGGAAAAAAGTTAAGAAGCTACCAGCTTATTTTTTAAAAGCTACTTAGACTCTGTTTGGCAAAGCTTATTTAGGAGCTTATAGCTTAATTTAAGCTATTAATAAGCTATAAGCTCTGTTTGGTAATGTTTTCAAAATAAGCTACTAGCTTAAAATAAGAGCTTATTTTGAAACGCTACTTGAGGTTTTCCAAACATAGCATTAAAGTAGCTTTTCAAAATAAGCTTTTATTTTAAGCTATTAACTTATTTTAGGAACATTACCAAACAGAACTTATAGCTTATTAATAGCTTAAAATAAGCTATAAGCTCCTAAATAAGCTTTGCCAAACAGAGCCTAAGGCTTAACATTAACTCGTTATTTTCGGTCCTACTCCCTAATCCCTACAGACTTTTGTACAAATAATGCCAGAATATAAGCACGGTGAGATAATAACGACAGAATATAAGCACGGTGAACTTGTAAGTTCAAGAAACACAATGTTTTAGTCAGATCGGTTAGACTAATAACTTAAGTCCACGTGCTCTGATACCAATTGAAATTGTATTGTGGATCTTGAATGTACAATATAAGTCTAAGGTTCCTACTTTATTTTAATAAGAATTATTTATCTGAAAACATTAATAAATTAGAACCAGATAAATAAAACATAAAACAATAAAGCAAAGAAAAAGAACCAGACACCGGAAATTGTTTACGCAGTTCGGAGCTACACTTCTATGTCTGCGGGGCACTTCACGTCAGCCCAATCCACTAGATAATCATAAGGGGTTACAAGGAGTCACAAAACAACCATACATCATCAATGGTTACAAAAACACTCCTATCTATGCCTTCATTATCTTCACGCTGACCAAGTGCATGCCGCGAACATCCTTTAGCTAAACAATAACATCAAGCACTTCACCATGCTGTGTTAATACTCAATATATAAACAATAATATAGTATAGAGCTCTCAAATTAATCTGGGCTAGAATAGCATGTAGAAAAGTGGTAAGAAATCCCATGTGTTTGAGCTATATTTATAGCCGAACCATTAACCATACTATCCTCAATTTTTGCAGCTGAGATCCACTCAAATTAAGCTTCAATTCAACCAGAAGTATAGATCTGAGCAAAAATAGTGGATAATGAAGACTAAATTCAGTTTGAATAAAACTGCCACTGGACTGGTCACTGGTGTTGATCTAGTCTCTGCCTGAAGAAAACTCTGACTTTGATCCAAAACAGATTCAGCGAAGTAAAAATATAACCTATAAACTTAAACAATGTTTTGACTAATAATCATGCCAATATAGGTAGGTCCAAATGTGTATCATTTGTACACTAACGATCATGACCCAATTGTTTATTTGTTTAATAAACTTAACCCAAAGTATATAACCTAATTAATCTTACTAAATAAACAAAAGCAATTTAAATGTTTAGTCTGTTCTTGCGCAGCTTACGTACGTACGAGGAGGAAGACTTCGTCGGCAACTACAACACAGATGTCGACTTCAAACTTTGAAGATTTCGTCGGTCAACAGGGAAATAGATGGCAAAGATAATTTCAACTATTTGGGTCTATTTTTGAGAGGTGCAAATTAATTTTTAGATGAATTTTTTTCCTTAATTTAAGAGATTTTTGTTGGAGTTAGAAGTGTATAAATAGTAGTGACTTTTTGTAGTTGAGGGGAGGAGACTATCTGCTTTATTTTATATTTTTCTACAGTTTACAATTTTTTTCTTTCCCTGTTAAGTTTTTTGGTTCATGACCCTGCGAGACTAATTCTTAAATTTGGTCAAGATTATGTAAACCCCAATTCTCTATACTGAGAGACAAAAATCTATTTTGTTGAGGTAATTTATCTGCAATGAGTATTTAATGTTCTTTTGTATTATCTTCTTAATTGGTTGCTCATTTAATGACTAGGAGGCCTGCTAGTTAATTATTTTATTCAATTCATAACTAGATTAGAAAGTGATTCTTATAATTGATTTTCTTTTCTAAGTAGCAACTATGATTAATTTTCTCATGGCTTTATTGTTAATTTAATCATAGGAAGAATATTAATCTAAATTTAACATAACTGCTTGTGTTCATGTTGTTTAGTTTCGTTGGTTTATCTCGTTTTAATGCTGCTATCAAGTGAAATATAAGCGCTTGTCTTGTGTTATTTGATAGTTAGGGGTAGTTAATACCGCTTGTGTTTGATTACCTATGACTAAGGAGAAACAGGAATGAATTCCACAATGGATGCTTAAATGCAAGTGGATTTGTCTTGGAGTCGATGAACAGTAATTAACCGGTGGTGAATATTTTCTTAGACCAATGTTGAAAATCCATTTGATTTCATTAGTAAACTTTGACTTGATTCTTATATTTTCTATTCTTATTTATTTATTTAGTTTGAACGTCAATTTCATACCAAATTCCCCTCATTGCTTAACACATAAGTTAAACTAATTACTCCTCGTGGGAAGGATCTTTACTCTCACTTGTTTAAGGTTTTAAATTGGGAGCCTACGACAGTTCGCCCATGTGTGTTTTTCGATCATCAAACATGCTAAGATCAAACAACAAATGTCTAGACAACATGTTATCCATATTAAAATATTCGTTCTTTGGAAAATAATTTATTTTCAAACAGTCTGTGGATTGAAAATAAAATAGATGTTGAAAGTATGTTTAGCATCAAGAAAGAGCAGGATATTTCTATTTTCATAAAAAAAAATAATACCAAAAAGTCATTCAGTTGGGCTATGGATGCTCGTTCAGTGGTTGAGCTTGTATTGACTTAAATTGGACCCCTCACCCTTGAATTCCCGACTAAAAGAAAAAAAATTTATCACTGATGCTAAATCAAAATATTGTAACGAATCGAGTTTCTTGTTCAAAGGCCACTTTTTCATTACAATGTCAATTAGAAGGCTCCAATAGTAATTCTGATTGACAATTTTAATAGTCCTCATCACGAGTCATGTAGTACAACAGCGTGTAAAAGTAAGGGTCGAACAAACAAGAAACTATTCATAACCCATTAAAATAACTAGCAATCCAAAAATGATAATTGAATACCAAAGAGATGAATATAACAAATATATTAAAATGAATAAAGTTAGGTTTAAGAATCAGGGTGACAATACCATGAGAGTAAATATGAATGAGAAGAACACAAGCAAGTAAGTAAAGTAGTAAACAATGAGAAAAGTATTAGGAACATATATGAATCTAATATCGAAAGTAATCTTATACAATTTATGAACTCAAATTACAGCTTCGTTCTAACTATTACCAAATCACTCTATTGCTGGAAACTTAGCGTCCAATGAAGCCGAAGTATCATAGTGAAAAGTGTCGAGATTATCTGAAGGGCCATGGAACTCGATTGCTTTCGTCTGGTGAAAGAGGCCTCCACAGAGCCTCCTTCACTCTCCAATTCCAAGCTCTTCGAAAATTAATAATTATTTGGAGCTTCTTAAGAATGTGATTGCTACAGCCACCGTTAGTTGTGCATCCATGACTTTAAGGTCTCTTCAAGAAACATGGCATTACTCAAGGTGATTACTCCCTAATCCCCATAGGCTTCCGTCAATTATTCATTCTTTTTAGGTTAAAATGTCATCCCGCACCATAAACTATATTAGATTATTCATGTCGCACCTTGAACTTTCATAAGGTCTATTTCCATACACAAACCCTTAATTTTTTTTTCAAACATAAAGAAAATCGGCATCTATAATGTTGTGGAGAAACGTAAAGAAAATTGTGTATACAATATGGCATATTCTTTTTACATATGGCATCTATACTGTCACTGTTTTTTTTTTTTTTTTTTTTTACGGTGACCGTAACGAGGTAGTTGAAGTAATTGAGATCTTTATTTTATAGTGATTGCTTCCCCACAACAGAAATCAGCTAACTTAATCCGCTATGAACTATCAGTCATTTGTCAAAACACCCCATATTTACATATTCACAAATGCATTCTTCTCTGCCAATGGCGCAGCGAGCAGAGCCTGCCTTAGAAATGGAAGTCTCATTATTGGACTTTGTTTCCCTTTGGCTTAATATTCCTCCGAAAGATCAATCTTGGGATGGTGAGGGACCAAAAGTGCATTTTTCAATGTGAAATTCCAAATTTGCCCATGATATAAACGTTGTTAATTGGATAACCTAACAGAAGCACTAAATTGACAACCGTTTCAATAATTGAGGGACCAAATTTGTTCAAATTAAAAAATAGGGATAACATTTCAAATGTGATACTAATTGGGGGATCAAAAGTTCTTTTTTCCCAATTATAAAATAACACCAAAAAAGCATAATTAAAGAAGTCTATATATAATAACTTTTTAGAATAAAATTGAACACAATAAAAATTCAAATTTAATTTCATATTGTTGAACATCAATAATTAGTGTAAGATCTTGGCATGATGTAGTAATTTCAATTCATTCTTAGTTTTTAACTTTCCTTTTACTTTAAATGACAAAGGGTTCTTAGCCGGTTGTGTAAACACGATAACATTAATGAGTTAGACAAGTTAACCCATTAAAACACGAAACATTACGGGTACTTAATATATCAACCCGTTAATGCCCCGGACCCGTTAATGTCCCGGACACGTTAAGACTAAACACTAACCCGTTATTTTAATGTCTTACGCGTTGATAATTGTGAGGTCTTTGGGTGACTACTCCCAAATCCCAACAAACTTTTGTACAAATAGATCGAGATGTGTAATAAACAGATAAATAAAATATTGGAAAAGACTTTAAATCCTTCAATTTCACATAAAGATTGGACTATCAACTTTAATAATGCTTTAGATCTGTCTGAATAAGAAAATTGAATTTGAATAAATTGAATGAAATAAAAAATGAAGCATTAAAGGTTGATACAAATTAAATTAAAATCACAGCTGAACCTTTCAACATGGCCACTTACATTGGAAACACGAAGGATTTCACATTGGCATTACTTCCCCATCCTCCCCTCGGCAAAAGATTTCTCATGATTGAGATCTTCGATCACTTTCCCTTGAGTCCTCTTCTTCAAGAGATGCTTCCACTGCTCTTAATTTAACACTAGGGCGATCAGAAACCTGGCGTGTCGTTCCACGCTCATAAGAGCACCAAAGACCATAATCCCCTGAAATACCGGTGTTCCCTATGTAGATACTGTTACAAAGGGTGATCTCGAAAATACAAGGAAATAATGGAAATACAACAGAAAAAATATCCACAAAGGATAATGTTACAGGAAACAATACAACCTACAAAAGGTTGAAACCTGAACGGTTGAGGATGAAATCCGGACGAACTCGGGTGGTTGGAAGCACGAGTCGGGTTGCCACTCTGCTTAAAACCTTATTTACCGCCTCCCGGGGTGCTGGAGCGTTGCAAAACCTTATTTACCGCCTCCCGGGGTGCTGGAGCGTTGCGGTCTAGGTTTCCCAGGATAAAACGTCCCGGGGGCGTTGCGGTCTAGGTTTCCCAGGATAAAACGTCCCGGGGTGCTGGAGCGTTGCGGTCTAGGTTTCCCAGGATAAAACGTCCCGGGGGCGTTGCGGTCTAGGTTTCCCAGGATAAAACGTCCCGGGGTGCTGGAGCGTTGCGGTCTAGGTTTCTCAGGATAAAACGTCTCGGGGTGCTGGAGCGTTGCGGTCTAGGTTTCCCAGGATAAAACGTACGACCATCAACGGTGCCTAGAAGGAAATGTGAGCAGTGCCAGATGACACGTCTCGGGGTGCTGGAGCGTTGCGGTCTAGGTTTAATGTGAGCAGTGCCAGATGACATTCGTGCCCGCAGGTGCCTGCGCACACAAGTTCAAGCCTTTTCGAACTCATTTTGGGATTTGATTTGCACCCCCTGCGCGCAAGAGAGAGCCTCTATGCCATACAAGTCAATTATTCTTAAAAAGACTCTTGTATTTATAGTGGGGCAAATCTTCATTCCCAACCAATGTGGGACAAAGCTAATAAGCTTTTCCTCACTTAAAATTCCGTCTCAAATGGGTCTACTTTGAGAACCAATTTCTCATTCACCCATTATTCATTTTGAGCGTATAATATATCGATCTCTTCGTCTTACTACGAAGAATCCGAATCCACTTTGACCCGACCCAAATCGGATGTGGACCCTGCATATATTTATACCACAAAATGGCCACTTAAAATGCCATTTTAGTGCTATTTTTTCAACAGATACTGAACAATGAATCACTGGAGGCTGTACTCCACTGTACTTGGTGGTCTAGTTCAAACACTGGAGAAGGTATCTATAATAAATGCTTTGGATTGGTGTAAAATGAGAAAATTAAATTTGAATAAAATAAAAAATAGACTTATGAAATACAAAAATTAATAAAAAACCATATACATATTCGGTCCATAACAGGTCAATCCATTAACATTAAGGTTAAACGCTAACTCGTTATTTCAGTCTTGGGGTGACTACTCCCTAATCCCAACAGACTTTGTACAAATAAATGCTTTTGATTTGTGTAAAATGAGAAAATTGAATTTGAATAAATTCAACCAAATTATAAATGAGACTTATGAAAATGAAAAGCACACATATAGGGCCGGTTCAAATATTTTATTATAGATTCCTTCTTTAGGGTTCAAGTAAATTGAATCAATTTCCCAGCTGACTTTTCGACTACAAACGCGCAGGGGCTCTCACCACCACGTCTAGCTGCTCGTACTCTAGCTCCCCCAAGCGGATTCTGGTGGGGGAATCCACATCGTCGAACACAACCACCAAGGGCATTTGCGTAGTATTCTTCGCCATCAACAACTCCACCGCTTTCCCGGCCTTCTCCATATATTCATAGTCCATGAAGAACACCATCGCCTCACAATGCCGGAGAATGGTGGCAATGTTCTTGGCATCCAGCTTAGTGTTAATTGTGTTCAGGGAAGAAATTGGTGAGGGACCAAAAGTGCATTTTCCTATGTGAAATTCTAATTATACCCAGGGTCTAAACGGAGTTTATTGTGATTAACTAACAGAAGGACTAAATTGACTAACGTCTCAATAACTGAGGGATCGAAAGTGTCCAAATTGAAAGGTAGAAAGAACATTGCAAATGTGCTAATAATTGAGGGAAAAAAAATTGTGATTTCCCCTATATAATTATGATTCAAAAATTATATATATTTTAGAATGACAGAAATCACATATTCACATAATACATTATCCGAATAAACATTACATATTTACATTACTCATTAGAGAGTTAAAGATTTATAGCTCTATAGGTGTACTAATGTTGCCTGTGTGCACTGTGTAGAGTTGCAGAGATAAATAACGATAGAAAAAAATAGAATACCAACTTACAAGTTACAACCGACAATGCTTTGGATTTGTGTAAAATGAGAAAATTAAATTTGAATAAAATAAAAAAAATGAGATTTATGAATATACAAAAATTTATAAAAACCATATACATATTGGGTCCTTAACAGGTCAACCCATTAACGTTAAGGTAAACCACTAACTCGTTATTTTCAGTCCTGGGGTGAATACTCCCAAATCCCCAAAGACTTTTGTACAAATGCATTTCATTTATGTAAAGAAGATAAAATTGAATTTGAATAAATTGAATAGAATTATAAATATTGAGACATATGAAAATAGAAAAAATTATGAAAAACACTTATAGGGGCGGTTTAAATATTTTATAGACCCTGAGCGAAATTAAAATACTGTCCCGATTTGAAAAAATTAAAATTAAAATTTAATAATACTAAAAAATGATAATATCAAATAACATAAAATACAATTAGAAAACGTAGCACAATGAAAATATACAATAACACCAAAAAAAACACCACACATTCAAAATAATGCACCATAACTCACATGCCCCTAATGGTGCATTTCCTAATACTGTGTGGTATATATATATGTGGTGTATATATATATATATATATATATATATATATATATATATATATTAGAATTAGAGAAATCACAGATTCAAAGAATCCATTATCCAAATAATCATTACATATTTACATTACATATTAGAGGATTATAGATTTATAGCCCAATATGTGTACTATATTGCGTGTGTGCAGAATTACAGAGATAAATAACGACAGAAAAAATAGAATACAAACTTACAAGTTACAACCGACAATGCTTTGGATTTGTGTAAAATGAGAAAATTAAATTTGAATAAAACAAAAAGTGATGCTTATGAAAATACAAAAATTTATAAAAACCATATACATATTGGGTCCTTAACAGGTCAACCCATTACCATTAAGGTTAAAGACTAACTCGTTATTTCAGTCTTGAGGTGACTACTCCCAAATCCCCACAGACTTTTGTACAAATGATTATGATTTGTGTAAAATGAGAAAATTGAATATGAATAAATTGAATCAAATTAGAAATGAGAGTTTCGAATATACAAAAATTTATGAAAAAGCGCATATAAGGCCAGTACAACCGACAATGCTTTGGATTTGTGTAAAATGAGAAAAATAAATTTGAATAAAATAAAAAATGAGGCTTATGAAAATACAAATTTATAAAAACCATATACATATTGGGTACTTAACAGGTCAACCCATTAACGTTAAGGTTAAACACTAGTTATTTTCAGTCTTAGGTGACTACTCCGTAATCCCCATAGACTTTTGTACAAATGCTTTTGATTTGTGTAAAATGACAAAAATGAATTTGAATAAATTGAATCGAATTAGAAATGAGACTTATGAAAATAGAAAATTTTATGAAAATCACATATAGGGCTAGTTCAAATATTTTATAAGTCCGGGTCGAAATTAAAAAAAAAAGGCCCTATTTGAAAATTTTAAATTTAAATTTAAAAATACAAATAAATGATAATATCAAATAAATGGAAATATGATTAGAAAATTTTCAACGAATTTTTAAATAAAAAATAAGCATGATAAAAAATTTCTACGTGCTTTACTCGATGCAAAACCATCCAAAATTGCATCAAAATTAGCATTCTTTAGCATATCTTTCTCAATGCACAAAATCGTCAAACCACCTAATTTTTCTTGTGACCGACATTGAAGATTTCAAGCTTTATTATAAAACAAATTTAAAAAGTTGTATATAATACAAGAAGAAAAAGAACCTTAATTTTTGTCGGTAAGTTCAGTTATCCTTTTTCTATCTATCACTTTCTTTGTGGGCTAATAGAATGGTTTACACAGTACTCAATAATTCAGGGTAATTATATATATATAAAATTCAAAAATTATATATATTTTAAAATGACAGAAATTACAGATACACATAATCCATTATCCAAATAAACATTACATATTACCATTACTTATTAGAAAAGGTCAACCCATTAACTCGTTATTTTCAGTCTTGGGTGACTACTCCCATTCCCCAAAGACTTTTGTACAAATGCTTTTGATTTGTGTAAAATGAGAAAATTGAACTTGAATAAATTGAATCAATTTAGAAATGAGACTTATGAAAATACAAATATTTATAAAAAGCACATATAGGCCCGGTCCAAATATTTTATAGACCCTGGGCGAAATTAAAAAAGGCCTATGTTTGAAAAATTAAAATTTAATAATACAATAAAATGATAATATCAAATACGGAGTAAATTGAAATACGGTTAGAAAATTTTCAACAAATTTTTAAATACAAAATTAAACAAGACAAAAAATTCTACGTGCTTTACTCGATGCAAAATCATCCATAATATCATCAAGATTAACATTCTCTAGCATATCCTTCTCGATGCACAAAATCGCCAAAATCATTTAATTTTTCTTGTGACATTAAAGATTTAAGCTTTATATAAAAACAATTTTAAAAGCTATGTATAAAGGCCAAGCACCTTGTGCTCAAATGGCATGTAGTGACCTCTCTCAAATGACAGATCATGAGTTCGAGCCTCAGTGGAGGAGATATCGAAATTGACTAAAAGTATAGACGAACAGATACTACAATGTAATAGGGTCAGTGTATTAAAAAAAAAACATAACACCAATTTATACAGCTACAGGTTTTTTGTTCTTTTCCTTCTTTCCCTTTCTATCCGGATTAATCGAATGTATTACACAGTACACAATAATTCATGATAATTATATATATAATTATGATTCAAAAATTACATATATTTTAGAATGACAGAAATCACAGAATCCATTATCCAAATAAACCTTACATATTTACAGTACTTATTAGAGGATTATAAATTTATAATCCTATAGGTGTACTATGTTGCCTGTGTGCAGTGTGCAGAATTGCAGAGATAAATAATGACAGAAAAAAAAAAAATGAATACCAACTTACAAGTTACAACCGACAATGCTTTGAATTTGTGCAAAATGAGAAAATTAAATTTGAATAAAATAAAAAATGAGACTTATGAAAATACAAAAATTTATAAAAAATCATATACATGCTAGATCCTTAACAGGTCAACCCATTAATATTAACGTTAAACACTAACTAGTTATTTTCAGTCGTGGGGTTACTACTCTCTAATCCCATAGACTTTTGTACAAATGATTTTGATTTGTGTAAAATGAGAAAATTGAGTTTTAATAAACTGAATCAAATTAGAAATGAGACTTATGAAAATACTAAAAATTATGAAAAACACATATAGGGCTGGTTCAAATATTTTACAGACCTAGGCATAAATAGAAAAGGCCCCTATTTAAAAAAAATTGAAATTAAAATTTAATAACAACTCTCATTAGTTTAAACTCATCAATTTTTTCTCCTCCATATCACAACTCTCTCCTAATAATCTCCCGAAATACTTGCATTCCCTATGTAGATACTGAAAAATGAATCTCTGGAAGCTGTACTCCACTATACTGGCTGGTCTAGTTCAAACACAGAAGAAGGTATCTATAATATAATGCTTTGGATTTGTATAAAATGACAAAATTAAATTTGAATAAAATAAAAAATGAGGCTTGTGAAAATACAAAAATTTATAAAAATCAAATACATATTGGGTCCTTAAACACTAACCCGTTATTTTCAGTCTTGGATGACTACTCCCTAATCCCCACAGACTTTTGTACAAACGCTTTTTATTTGTGTAAAATGAGAAAATTGAATTTGAATAAATCGAATGAAATTAGAAATGAGAATTATGAAAATAGAAAAAATTATGAAAAGGGGGCTAAAATTAAAAAAAATCCCTATTTGAAAAATTAAAATTAAAATTTAATAAGAATAAAAAATGATAATATCAAATAACATAAAGTACGATTAGAAAATTTTCAACAAATTTTTAAATACGAAAATAAACATGACAAAACATTTCTACGTGCTTTACTTGATGCAAAATAATCCAAAATTGCATCAAGGTTAACGTTATCTAGCATATCCTTCTCAATGCACAAAATTGCCAAACTACTCAATTTTTCTTGTGGAATTGATGATTTCAAGCTTTATATAAAATAATTTTAAAAAGCTGTGTATAAGAGAAGAAGAAAAACACCTTAATTTCTTTCCCTTTTTTTGTTCTTTTGCTTCTTTCACTTTCTATCTGAATTAATAGAATGGTTGAAGCAGTACTCAATAATTCAGGGTAATTATATATAATTATGATTTAAAATTATATATATTTTAGAATGACAGAAATCATAGATTCACAAAATCCATTATCCAAATAAACATTACATATTTACATTACTCATTGGAGGATTATTGATTTATAGCCCTATAGGTGTACTATGTTGCGTGTGTGCAGTGTGCAGAGAGAAATAACGACAAAAAAAAAAAAAGAATACCAACTTACAAGTTTGAATCGACAATGCTTTAAATTTGTGTAAAATGAGAAAATTAAATTTGAATAAAATAAAAAATGAGACTTATGAAAATACAAAATTTAGAAAATATCATAAACATATTGGGTCCTTAATAGGTAAAACGCTAACATTAAGGTTAAACACGAACTCGTTATTTTAAGTCTTGGGGTGACCTACTCCCTAATTCTCGCAGAGTTTTGTACAAATGCTTTTGATTTGTGTAAAATGAGACAAATTAAATTTGAATAAATTGAATCAAATTAGAAATGAGACTTATAAAAATACAAAATTTTATTAAAAGCACCTATAGGGCCGGTTCAAATATTTTATAGACCCGTAGCGGAATTAAAAAAGGCCATATTTGAAAAATTAAAATTTAGTAATACTAAAAAATGATAATATAAAATAACATGAAATACAATTAGAAAATTTTTAACAAATATTTAATTATAAAAATAAACATGACAAAATATTTCTACATGCTTTAGTCGACGCAAAATAATCCAAAATTGCACCAAAATTAACAATTTCTAGCATATACTTCTCAATGCACAAAATCGCCAAACCATGCAATTTTTCTTCTGACATTGAAGATTTCAAACTTTATATTAAACAAATTTAAAAAGCTATGCATAAGAGAGGAAGAAAAACGGGTGGTTTCGTCGGTTGGGCCTACTTTTTAGGTGGGATACAAAAATAGGACGAAAATAATTGGGATACAAATATGGGCAATACTACACTGTAGGATGCATGTTTACTTTTTTGAACATGCATCTTCAGAATGCATTGTTATCTTTTATAATATTTGTTTCAAATTAAAATACTGTACATTGTACTTAGAGAATACGAAAAGAATACCGTATGTAAATACAAAATAATAAATACGTAATTATTTATTTATTTTTTGAAATATTAGGATAAAAATACTTAACTAACAATCATTTAATGAGGACAATACTATTTTTTTTCTCCTTATACATATATATATCATCTTTTTTTCTTTTTTTCATTTAAACTACAAGTACACATACACCGATACACGTATCCTACACTCATTTTCTACCTTTTAACTATTTTTTTTTAAAGAAAGGTTAACATGCATTCGCAGAATGCATTTGTTTTTAAGCAAACATGCATTCCATGAAAGTACTTTGCCCATCTTTGTTACCTTTTCAAAACCGGCCTCTTTTTGTATCCCACCTAAAAAGCAGGCCCAACCGTGTTTATGACTCAAGAAAAACACCTTAATTTTTGTCAATAAGTTCAATTCTAACACAAATTTCAACAGCTACAGGTTTTTTGTTCTTTTGCTTCTTTCACTTTCTATCGGGATTAATAGAATGGTTTACAGAATACTCTATAATGCATAACAACCCATCTAGGTATTTTAAGTCTTAGGGTTACATTTTCAAAAAAAAGTCTTAGGGTTACTGCTCCCTAATCCCAGAAACTTTTGTACAGATGCTTTTCATTTGTCTAAAATGATAAAATTGAAATTGAATCAAATTAGAAATGAGAGTTATATATATATATATATATATATATATATATATGGGCACCTACAAGCATGGGCCTTAGGTGGTTGTCCAGCCTGCACTTGTTCAGGACGGGCCTTGCACATACACTAAGTATTCAATCATTATTGTGTGGACCATGGTCCACATAGCTGTGTGGACCATACTATCAAATAATGCACATTCAATATAAAAATAATGTACATTCAGTATAAAAATAATGTACATTATATTCAGGGGATGTACATTATTTGTGTACTGAATGTACATTATCTTTATAGTATAAAAATAATGTAAATTTAGTTATCAAATTGACCCCTAGTCCAACCCTGACCTATGTATTTGTGATTATATTGGCCCAAAATTAGATTTTTTGCATTTTTCTCTTTGTAATTTTTCTTCAATTTGCAGTTTATTTATACTTTAATATGATCTCACTTATTTACTTGCACAAGTCCACGCAAATAAAAAACCGACCCTGGTGAGTGACAGCTTTCACCACACTACTACTTTAGCCTGCATGATTCTTAGAATTTGGGAAATCATCAATGCTTTGTATCTTCTTCTTGGCTTTCTTCTCCACTTCTTCACCTTACCTTTGCTCCAACTTCCTCTTCGTGGCTTCCAACTTCAGTTTCATTGAATTATTCTCTGATGAGGATGAAACCACCGCAGGGCCAGGAAGTACTATTTCTTCAATCTTCTTCTTCAACTTTAGTTTCATTGAATTCTCTAATAAGGATGAGGTTGACGTTGCAGTTGGAGGAACCACCGCAGGGCCAGGAACTACTTCGTCTTCCTTTTTCTTCAACTTGAGAATGATCTTCAGTTTCCTGCCGGGCTGTGCGGCAATCTTGGGATTGCTGAGCAAACACAATTCTTCCATGCCCAAATATGCAGAAGATTCTACGTCCATAGCTGCGCTGATGACTGCTACGGTGATCTGATCTATCGACAATATAATCCATTAATGGTTATAGGATCGGAGGTAACACGTGGACACTTTTCAACAAATTTTCTAGACTTTGTTGAGGTTTGTTACATCCTTTGGAACTTTTCTAGGAGTTGTACATAGCTTCCCTTAGTTATTAGAATGATCTACAATCATATACATAAGTCTAGGAATAGTAGAAGACTATAGAACATTCTAGAATATTATGAAATCCTCAAGTGTGTAGAGATAGTTTTGGAGGATTTTACATAATCAATATTAGCCGTAGAACTAAATAGATCTCCACCATCCACTGATTTGGTACGATAGGTATAAATACCCCGGCCTCATTAGGCTCATTTGTAAACCATCCAAGAGTTGTATCCAAGTGAAGAATCCAAGAATAAAAGTATTGCAAGTTCCCTACAAAGTTCGAGTGTTTCTTTAGCTTCAGAAATGATAGTACGTAAAACCTTATTTGTATAAAAAATGATAGTACGTAAAACCTTATATGTATAAGTCAGTGTGAATTCTTGTTCAATAATGAATAGGATTTTTTTTTATTTTTAATTACTTGAGTAAAGATCAACAATATAATATAATGTTCGAATGGTTATAGGGAGTATAAATGTTTGTGAGAGGTCGCGAGCACTTGAAATAAGGCAAAATATAAGTTGTGAATCCTTTTTTCAATAATATAAAGTATTTTTACTTTTAATTAGTTGGTGTTTAAGAATAATTTAATACTATCACTTTAAAATTCTTTTATTAATATAAATGTTACTTAAAACCTAGATCCCAAGAATATAATTTTAACAATAGTATCGTATACTACTAGCAGGCAGATATATTGAATCAAAAGAAAACAAACTTAACAAATTAAACTATGAACCAATCCCAACTTTAAATGTAGAAAGATGAAACTATCATATCAACACTAGCCTTAATTTCATTATAAAAAGTGTTCATAGACATTTACTATTATATATAAATAAATTAATGCGTTCACTGACATGCATTCACATGTAGTAAATATTAGATAAAAAACACTCAAAGAAAAATATTAGAAAACATCAATAGTTATTGTGTGAACTGTGGTCCACCATGAAAAATGCACAAAGACAACATTAATTATGAAACATTTCAACCTTTAAGAATAGGTACTAAAGAAAAAAAAATCAGCATTCAATTTTAAAACACATTAGTTTAAACTCATCAATTTTTTCCCAAATCACAACTCTCCCCTAATAATCCCCTGAAATACTAGCATTCCCTATGTAGATACTGAAAAATGAATCACTGAAGGCTGTACTCTCCTATCTGATCTAGTTCAAACACGGAAGAAGGTATCTATAATCGATTTCTGTAAACTGAAAAAATTAAATTTGAATAAAAAAAAAAAATGAGGCATGTGAAAATATAAAAATTTATAAAAACCAAATACACATTGGGTCCTTAACAAGTAAATCCATTAACGTTAAGGTTAAACACTACACTCTAATCCCCACAGACTTTTGTACAAATGCTTTTGATCTGTGTAAAATGAAAAAATTGAATTTGAATAAATTGAATCAAATTAGAAATTAGAATTATGAAAATAGAAAAATTTATGAAAAGCACATATAGAGCCTCTTCAAATATTTTATAGACCCTAGGCAAAATTAAAAAAGACCCCTATTTGAAAAATTAAAATTAAAATTTAGTAATAAAAAAATGATAATATGAAATAACATGAAATACGGTTAGAAAATTTTCAACAAAATTTTAAATACAAAAATAAACATGACAAAAAAATTGTACGTGTTTTACACGATGCAAAATAATAAAAAATTGCATCAAGATTAACATTCTCTAGCATATTTTTCTCAATGCACAAAATTGCCAAACCATTCAATTTTTATTGTGACATTGAAGATTTCATGTTTTATATATATAAAACAAATTTAAAAAGTTGTATATAAGAGAAGAAGAAAAGCACCTTAATTTCTTTCCGTAAGTTCATTTGTAACACAAATTTCAACATCTATATGTTTTTTGTTCTTTTACTTCTTTTAGTTTCTATCAGGATTAATAGAATGGTTTACACAGTACTCAATAATTCAGGGTAATTATATATATAATTATGATTTAAAAATTATATATAGTTTAGAATGACAAAAATCACAAATTCACAGAATCCATTATCCAAATAAACATTACATATTTACATTACTGATTAGAGAATTATAGATTTATGACCCTATAGGTGTAGTATGTTGCTTGTGTGCACAGAATTGGAAAGAGAAATAACGACATAAAAAAATAAGTACCAACTTACAAGTTACAACGGACAATGCTTTGGATTTGTGAAAAATGAGAAAATTAAATTTGAATAAAATAAAAAATGAGACTTATGAAAATTCAAAATTTATTTAAAAAAAAAACAATAAACATGGGTCCTTAATAGGTCAACCTGTTCACATTAAGGTTAAACACTAACTCTTATTTTCAGTCTTCGGGTGACCTACATACTCCCTAATCCTCAGAGACTTTTGTACAAATGCTTTTGATTTGTGTAAAATGAGAAAATTAAATTTGAATAAATTGAATCAAATTAGAAATGAGACTTATTAAAATACAAAAATTTATGAAAACCACCGCAGGGCCAGGAACTAGTATATCTTCAATCTTCTTCTTCGACTTCAGTTTCATTGAATTCTCTAATGACGATGAGGTTGACGTTGCAGTTGGAGGAACCACCGCAGGGCCAGGAACTACTTTGTCTTCCTTTTTCTTCAACTTGAGAATGATCTTCAGTTTCCCTTTCCCGCAGGGCGGTGCGGCAATCTTGGGATCGCTGAGCAAACCCAATTCTTCCATGCCCAATATGCAGAAGATTCTACGTCCGTTGCTGCGCTGATGACTGCTACGGTCATATGATCTATCGACAATATAATCATTTAATGGTTATACTTATAGGGAGCTTAGGAAGTACGTATAAATGCCTAACGTTAAAAAAAATTTATATAATTGCATTATCAAAATAAATAAATAAATAAAAATTACTATAATTTCACATAAATTTAATAATTAAATTCTGAATTTAATAATTATTATTTAAAAATTATATATATTTTAGAATGATAGAAATCACAGATTCACATAATCCATTATCCAAATAAATATTACATATTTACTTTACTCATTAGAGGATTATAGATTTATTGCTCTAAAGGTGTACTATGTTGCATGTGTGCAGAATTGTAGAGAGAAATAACGGCAGAGAAGAAAAAAAAAATACCAACTTACAAGTTACAACTGATCGACAATGCTTAGGATTTGAGTAAAATGAGAAAATTAAATTTGAATAAAATAAAAAACAAGACTTATGAAAATACAAAATTTATAAAAAAAATCATAAACATGGGTCCTTAATAGGTCAACCCGTTCACATTAGGGTTAAACAGTAACTCGTTATTTTCAGTCTTCTGGTGACCTACTCCCTCATACTCACAGACTTTTGTACAAATGCTTTTGATTAGAAAATTTTAAACAAATTTTTAAATACAAAAATAAACATGACAAAAAATATCTACGTGCTTTACTCGAAACAAAATAATCCGAAATTACACCAAAATTAACATTCTCTAGCATATCCTTCTCAATGCACAAAATCACCAAATCATGCAATGTTTCTTGTGACATTGAAGATTTCAAGCTTTATATAAAACACTAGTTTTATACGCGCATTGCGCGAATGGGTTAATGCCCAATGTTTATATTTAAATAAATATTTGAAAGTATATCAATGCAAGATTATATAGAAGAAGTTTATACATGAGTAATTGAATGTCGAATTTTTTTATTTAAATATCTAACTCAAAGTATATGAATCCAAGATAATATTGAAAATTAATATAATTATTACTAAAATAAATGTTTGCAACCTTGTAAAATCGATAGTCTAAATATTTGGTCTAAAAATGATAATCTAAATAAATACTACTTTTAATTTGAATTTTTCTAAGTGTTCTTAATTCTCTTTTGAGTAACATTGTCATTGTCTTCATCTTTACTATTTGTTCTCTTCCTTTTTGTTGGTAGTGTGTTATTTGCAATTCGGTTATTGTTGGTGTAACCCCTCGGTTTTTCCGACAAAGTTAAGGTTCGAGAATATATATATTTAAGCTATGACAGTTAGGAGAAGGTCTCTCGGTGATCGGAAGAATTTTTTTTTCTTACTAGTTAGTAATAAGTTGCGATCTACGTACCGGTCACGAACCGTAAAATTTTTAAGGATGTATATTCAGTTCGAATTTTCCTAGAAATTGGATTATTAAATGTGATACGGTACGGTTAAGCTTGAACTCCTCGTTAGTTCAAGTGAAAATTTAAACGGACTGTAAGGGGTAAAATTGTTACGAACCTTGTACCCATATTTCGCGAGATACCGAAAAATTCCCAATTTTAGTGATTAGCGACGGGATTATTTTTAGGATAATTTTGGTGTTAGAATTTTCCCGAATTAAGCTATAATCCTCGGAATTTTCATCTGATTTAACCCTAAACTGGCAAAATAAATTAAGATCTTCATAGAGGCACCATGGGGAGATGACATGTGGCAACACAATCCCCACTTGGATTGGATCATTAATTGCATGTCATAGGAAGTATGGGAGGATTGCACTTGATTTCTTAATTCCCAAGCTAAACTAAACATCACTCATCTCTCTCCTACTCCATCCCATTTTCGAAAATTAGCCTAAGGAAGAAAAGGAAGAAATAGCTTAGTCTTACACTTGTGATCAAGAGCTCCCAAGCATTTCTCCAACTCAAGTGTCTAAGTGTAGGTAAGACTTTAGACCTTGTTTGGTTAAATCCTTCCTAGAACTTAAGTGTAAATTAAAGGTGCATGAAAATGTTGTTGTTATGGTAATATTTTTTAGGATCTTTGGACTCAAAGGAAGGAAACCAACAACTCCTCCGGTTTAAGATCTTCCAAAGAGGTAATGTAACACCCTGGCTCGGCTATACCGTACATCCGGAGTGGTTACCGCCACACCTAGACTGAACCCAATCAAATCCAGAAAGAGTCCACTCTAGATGCACAGGCTAAAGAAGGAAAACTGTTTCACACG
>CP025654.1:8556931-8684188 GCA_003576665.1 Ipomoea trifida
CCGCAGGGCCAGGAACTAGTATTTCTTCAATCTTCTTCTTCGACTTCGGTTTCATTGAATTCTCTAATGATGATGAGGTTGACGTTGCAGTTGGAGGAACCATCCCAGGGCGAGGAACTACTTTTTCTTCCTTTTTCTTCAACTTGAGAATGATCTTCAGTTTCCGGCAGGGCGGTGCGGCAATCTTGGGGTTCAGCAAACCCAATTCTTTCATGCCCAAACATGCAGATGATGATTCTACGTCCATAGATGCGCTGATGACTGCTACGGTGATCTGATCTATCGACAATATAATCAATTAATGGTTATAGGGATCGAGCTTTGGGATAGTTGTGAGCGGTAGTACGAAAGTGAGAAATGATAGTATGTAAAACCTTACTTATATGTATATATATATAGAGAATGGATAAGGGGAATATAAGAGGATTTTTTTATTTTTAATTACTTGGTGCGGCCTTAAGGTAAATTAATATTATCAGTTTAAAATTATTTATAATTAAGATATTTTTTGGTCCGTTGCTGCGCTGATGACTGCTCTGCTACGGTCATCTGATCTATCGACAATATAATCATTTAATGGTTATACTTATAGGGAGCTCAGGAAGTACGTATAAATGCCTAACGTTAAAAAAAAATTATATATTTTCATTATCAAAATAAATAAATAAATAAAAATTACTATAATTTCACATAAATTTAATAATTAAATTCTTAATTTATTTCTATTTAATTTATATATATTATTCTAACAAAATATTAGTGTAATATATTAAGTAATATATTGATATCCTCATCAATCAACATTCAACAAGTTATACCGTCAAATATATAATTCAAAAAAATATATTTGTAGTCTCTCAATTGTTCCTTGCTATTTTTTGTTTTATATCATTAAGAAGGGGATACCCGCATTTGTTCCTTTCTATTTGTAGTCCCTCAATTCTACGTCCATAGCTGAGCGGAGATCGACAATATAATATAACGTTCGAATGGTTATAGGGAGCATAGATGTTTGTGAGAGGTCGGTGTACGAGCACGTGAGAAATGAGGCAGAATATAAGTTGTGAATCTTTTTTCAATAATATAAAGTAGATTTAGTTTTAATTACTTGGTGCCTACGAATAAATTCTTCTATTAATATAAATGTTACTTAAAACCTAGATCCCAAAAATATAATTTTAACAACAGTAGCACATGAAATACTAGCATTCTCTATGTAGACCCGTTCACATTAAGGTTAAACACTAACTCGTTATTTTCAGTCTTCGGGTGACCTACATACTCCCTAATCCTCACAGACTTTTGTACAAATGCTTTTGATTTGTGTAAAATGAGAAAATTAAATTTGAATAAATTGAATCAAATTAGAAATGAGACTTATTAAAATACAAAAATTTATGAAAAGCGCATATAGGGCCGGTTCAAATATTTTATATAGCCTTGACAAAATTTAAAAAAAAAAAGTCCCCTATTTGAAAATATTAAAATTAATATTAAAATTTGGTAATACTAAAAAATAATAATATGAAATAACATGAAATATGATTAGAAAATTTTCAACAAATTTTTATATACAAAAATAAACATGACAAAAAATTTCTACGTGTTTTACTCGACGCACGCAAAATAATCTAAAATTGCACCAAAATTAACATTCTCTAGCATATCCTTCTCAATGCACAAAATCGTCAAATCATGCAATGTTTCTTCTGACACTGAAGATTTCAAGCTTTATATAAAACAAATTTAAAAAGCTATGCATAAGAGAGGAAGAAAAGCACTTTACTTTTTGTTGTTGAGCATATAATATATAAATATATATGTGCAGTCCAATTATAAGCTTAGATTTTTAGTTGAGATGGAGCACATGCTTCAATTTGGTATCAGAGCCATGCAAAAAGTCATGGTTATAAGCTTAGGCTTTTTGTCTGTAAAATTATATATTGTTTTAGAATGACAGAAATCACAGATTCACATAATCCATTATCCAAATAAACATTACCTCTAAAGGCGTACGTACTATGTTGTGTGTGTGCAGTGTGCAGCATTGTAGTGAGAAATAACGACAGAGAACAAAAAAAATACCAACTTACAAGTTACAACCGACAATGCTTTGGATTTATGTAAAATGAAAAAATTAAATTTAAATAAATTAAAAAATGAGCCATATGAAAATACAAAATTTATAAAATAAAAAAAAAATCATAAACATGGGTCCTTAACAGGTCAACCCGTTCACATTAGGGTTAAACAGTAACTCGTTATTTTCAGTCTTCTGGTGACCTACTCCCTTATACTCACAGACTGTTGTACAAATGCTTTTGTTTTGTGTAAAATGAGAAAATTAGATTTGAATGAATTGAATCAAATTAGAAATGAGACTTATGAAAATACAAAAATTTATGAAAAGCACGTATAGTGCCGGTTCAAATATTTTATATACCTTTGATGAAATTAAAAAAAAAGGCCCCTATTTGAAAAAATTAAAATTTAGTAATATTAAAAAATAATTATATCAAATAACATGAAATATGATTAGAAAATTTTCAACAAATTTTTAAATACAAAAATAAACATGACAAAAAATTTCTACGTTCTTTACTCGAAACAAAATAATCCAAAATTGCACCAAAATTAACATTCTCTAGCATATCCTTCTCAATGCACAAAATCATCACCAAATCATGCAATGTTTCTTGTGACATTGATGATTTCAAGATTTATATAAAACAAATTTTAAAAGTTATGCATAAGAGAGGAAGAAAAGCACCTTAATTTTTGTCTACTGTAAGTTCAGTTGTAACACAAATTTCAACAGCTACATATTTGTTGTTCTTTTGCTTCTTTCGCTTTCTATCCGGATTAATAGAATGGTTTACACCGTACTCAATAATTCAGGGTAATTATATATATAATTATTATTTAAAAATTATATATATTTTAGAATGACAGAAATCACAGATTCACATAATCCATTATCCAAATAAATATTACATATTTACTTTACTCATTAGAGGATTATAGATTTATTGCTCTAAAGGTGTACTATGTTGCATGTGTGCAGAATTGTAGAGAGAAATAACGGCAGAGAAGAAAAAAAAATACCAACTTACAACTTACAACGGATCGACAATGCTTTGGATTTGTGTGAAATGAGAAAATTAAATTCGAATAAAATAAAAAGTGAGACTTATGAAAATACAAAATTTATAAAAATTCATAAACATATTGGGTCCTTAATTAATGGGTCAACCCATTAAAATTAAGGTTAAACACTAACTAGGTATTTTAAGTCTTAGGGTTACTACTCCCTAATCCCCAATAACTTTTTGTACAAATGCTTTCACTTGTGTAAAATGATAAAATTAAAAATAAATAAATTGAATGAAATTAGAAATGAGGGTTATGTTATATATATATATGGGCACCTTCAAGCATGGGCCTTGGGTGGTTGCCTAACCTGCACTTGCTCAGGACCGGCCTTGCACATACACTAAGTATTACGAAAAGATTACAGTGGAAGAAGATGAAACAATAAAGTTTTATACATAATGGCAGCTGAACCTTCTAGCGAATTGAAGGCTGCCTACGTACTCCAGATAGATTTTGTCTGGGATCAAGCCGCACGTAGTTCTTGGGCCACATGGATGGATCGATCATATGTAGGTTTTTTTTGAATGTAAAGTGTACTTTGGTGTCAGGTTTTGATTTTTCTTCTTGAGCTTCTTCAATTTTGCAAGCACCCTTTCTCGGACGTCACCCTGGTCGAGAGCTAGAGCTTTCACCTCCTTACTACTCCTGCCTGCATAATTCTTGGGATTTGGAACATCATCAATGCGTTGTATCTTCTTCTTGGCTTTCCTCTCCGCTTCTTCACCGTACCTTTGGTCCAACTTCCTCTTCGTTGCTTCCAACTTCAGTTTCATTGAATTATTCTCTGATGAGGATGAAACCACCGCAGGGCCAGGAACTAGTATTTCTTCAATCTTCTTCTTCGACTTCAGTTTCATTGAATTCTCTAATGACGATGAGGTTGACGTTGCTGTTGGAGGAACCACCGCAGGGCCAGGAACTACTTTGTCTTCCTTTTTCTTCAACTTGAGAATGATCTTCAGTTTCCCTTTCCCGCAGGGCGGTGCGGCAATCTTGGGATATTCTTCCATGCCCAAATATGCAGAAGATTCTACGTCCATTGCTGCGCTGATGACTGCTACGCTCATCTCATCTATCAACAATATAATCAATTAATGGTTATAGGGAGTACAGTATATATAGTTGTGAGCGGTAGTACCAAAGTGAGAAATGATAGTACGAAAGAAGGTATCTATATAATATATATAATGCTTTCGATTTCTGTAAACTGACAAAATTAAAGTTGAATAAAATAAAATAAAAAATGAGGCTTGTCAAAATATAAAAATTTATAAAAACCAAATACATATTGGGTCCTTAACAGGTAAATCCATTAACATTAAGGTTAAACACTACTCTCAAATCCCCACATACTTTTGTACAAATGCTTTTGATTTGTGCAAAATGGAAAATTTTAGTTTGAATAAATTGAATGAAATTAGAAATGAGAATTGTGAAAAAAGAAAAATTTATGAAAAGCACATATAGAACCCCTTCAAATATTTTATAGACTCTAGGCAAAATTAAAAAAGACCCCTATTTGTAAAATTAAAATTAAAATTTAATAATAAAATGATAATATGAAATAACATGAAATACGATTAGAAAATTTTCAACAAAATTTTAAATACAAAAATAAACATGACAAAAAATTGTACGTGTTTTACACGATGCAAAATAATACAAAATTGCATCAAGATTAACATTCTCTAGCATATCTTTCTCAATGCACAAAATTGTCAAACCATTCAATTTTTATTGTGACATTGAAGATTTCAAGTTTTATATATATAAAACAAATTTAAAAAGTTGTGCATAAGAGTAGAAGAAAAGCACCTTAATTTCTTTCCGTAAGTTCGTTTGTAACACAAATTTCAACAGCTACATGTTTTTTGTTCTTTTGCTTCTTTTATTTTCTATCAGGATTAATAGAATGGTTTACACAGTACTCAATAATTCAAGGTAATTATATATATAATTACGATTTAAAAATTATATATAGTTTAGAATGACAGAAATCACAGATTCACAGAATCCATTATCCAAATAAACATTACATATTTACATCACTTATTAGAGAATTATAGATTTATGACCCTATAGGTGTAGTATGTTGTCTGTGTGCACACAATTGGAAAGAGAAAAACGACATAAAAAAATAAATAACAACTTAAAAGTTACACCCGACAATGCTTTGGATTTGTGTAAAATGAGAAAATTAAATTTGAATAAAATAAAAAATGAGACTTATGAAAATACAAAATTTATAAAAATAAAAATAAAAACCATAAACATGGGTCCTTAATAAGTCAACCCGTCCACATTAAGGTTAAACACTAACTCGTTATTTTCAATCTTCGGGTGACCTACATACTCCCTAATCCTCACAGACTTTTGTACAAATGCTTTTGATTTGTGTAAAATGAGAAAATTAAATTTTAATAAATTGAATCAAATTAGAAATGAGACTTATTAAAATACAAAAATTTATGAAAAGCACATATAGGGCCGGTTCAAATATTTTATATACCCTTGACGAAATTAAAAAAAAAGTCCCCTATTTGAAAAAATTAAAATTAAAATTAAAATTTGGTAATACTAAAAAATAATAATATGAAATAACAAGAAATATGATTAGAAAATTTTCAACAAATTTTTATATACAAAAATAAACATGACAAAAAATCTCTACGTGCTTTACTCGACGCAAAATAATCTAAAATTGCTCCAAAATTAACATTCTCTAGCATATCCTTCTCAATGCACAAAATCGCCAAATCATGCAATGTTTCTTCTGACATTGAAGATTTCAAGCTTTATATAAAACAAATTTAAAAAGCTATGCATAAGAGCGGAAGAAAAGCACCTTAATTTTTGTTGTTGAGCATATAATATATAAATATATATGTGCAGTCCAACTATAAGTTTAGACTTTTAGTTGAAATGGAGCACATGCTTCAATTTGGTATCAGAGCCATGCAAAAATGTCATGGTTCGAAGCATATAAGCTTAGGCTTTTTGTCTATAAAATTTTTTTTTTTTTTAGAATTACAGAAATCACAGATCCACATAATCCATTATCCAAATAAACATTACGTCTAAAGGCGTACTATGTTGTGTGTGTGCAATGTGCAGCATTGTAGTGAGAAATAACGACAGAGAACAAAAAAAAAATACCAACTTACAAGTTACAACGACCGACAATGCTTTGGATTTATGTAAAATGAAAAAATTAAATTATAATAAATAAATTTAAAAATGATCCATATGAAAGTACAAAATTTATAAAAAATCATAAACATATTGGGCCCTTAATTAATGGGTTGAACCATTAAACTTAAGGTTAAACACTATCTAGGTATTTTAAGTCTTAGGGTTACTACTCCCTAATCCCCAGAAACTTTTGTACAAATGCTTTTAATTTGTGTAAAATGACAAAATTGAAATTGAATGAAATAAGATCTGAGGGTTATATATATATATATATATATATATATATATATATAGGGTAGAGTTCAGGTGTGACCTGGTCATTAGGTGTGGTCGTGTGGCCTATTTTCAGCCATTAGATCATATCAACTCATCAAATCAACGCGCAATATATGTATGTTACAGAACACACCATTCTACGTACTAAAACGCACCAGAGTAACGATAAAACACACCATTCCACACAATATACACAAATGCGTCTATTCACTTAAAATTCATCAATATACTTAATAAAACACATCATTCTACATATTAAAATGTACCACAACGTGCCTCATGTCAGATTATAAGCATACACTATTTACACATATTAATTTACACATATTAGAAAACATGTGCTAAAATATGCACCGTTATACGTATTAAAATGCACAACACTTATTAGAAACACATGTGTTAAAATACACACCATTCAATGTATTAAAATGCACCAGACGATGTATTAAAACACACCATTCCACAACACAGTTACACATCATTCTACGTATGAAAATGCACCAACGGATAGATTAAAACATACCATTCTACAACACAGTTAATGCACCAACATACGTAATAAAACGCACCACATCATGTATTAAAACGCACCACACTATGTATTAAAACACACCATTCCACAACACAGTTACACATCATTCTACGTATGAAAATGCACCAACGGATAGATTAAAACACACCATTCTACAACACAGTTAATGCACCAACATACGTAATAAAACGCACCACAGCATGTATTAAAACGCACCACACTATGTACTAAAATGCACCATTCTAATCATGTAATATAAATACTAAAATTACCATAATAACCCCACTTAAACATACGCGAATTTCAGTAACATTAATGAAATTGGACGGTGCTGATTAGGCCACACAACCGCATCTAAACTACCGTCCGCATATGAGCCAACTTCTCTATATATATATATATATATATATATATATATATATATATATATATATATTGACACCTTCAAGCATGGGCCTTGGGTGGTTGCCCAGCCTGCACTTGTTCAGGACCGGCCTTGCACATATATACACTAAGTATTACGAAAAGATTACAGTTGAAGAAGATGAAACAATAAAGTTTTATAAAGTATCGCAGCTGAACCTTATAGCGAATTGAAGGCTGCCTACGTACTCCAGATAGATTTTGTCTGGGATCAAGCCGCACGTAGTTCTTGGGCCACACGGATGGATCGATCATATGTAGGTTTTTTTTGAATGTAAAGTGTACTTTGGTGTCAGGTTTTGATTTTTCTTCTTGAGCTTCTTCAAATTTCCAAGAACCCTTTCTCGGACGTCACCCAGATCGAGAGCTAGAGCTTTCACCTCCTTACTACTCCTGCCTGCATGATTCTTGGGATTTGGAAAATCATCAATGCATTGTATCTTCTTCTTGGCTTTCTTCTCCGCTTCTTCACCATACCTTTGCTCTAACTTCCTCTTCGTGGATTCCAACTTTAGTTTCATTGAATTATTCTCTGATGAGGATGAAACCAGCGCAGGGCCAGGAAGTAGTATTTCTTCAATCTTCTTCTTCGACTTCGGTTTCATTGAATTCTCTAATGACGATGAGGTTGACGTTGCAGTTGGAGGAACCATGGCAGGGCCAGGAATTAATTTGTCTTCCTTTTTCTTCAACTTGAGAATGATCTTGAGTTTCCGGCAGGGCGGTGCGGCAATCTTGGGGTTCAGCAAACCCAATTCTTCCATGCCCAAACATGCAGATGATGATTCTACGTCCATAGATGTGCTGATGACTGCTACGGTGATCTGATCTATAGGGAGCTTAGGGAGTACAGTATGTATAGTTGTGAGCGGTAGTACGAAAGTGAGAAATGATAGTATGTAAAATATATATATCGAGAAGGGATCAGTGGAATATAAGTCGGTGTAATCCTTGTTCAATAATGAATAGGATTTTTTTTTATTTTTAATTA
Organism: Ipomoea trifida; assembly: GCA_003576665.1. Lineage (NCBI taxonomy): Eukaryota > Viridiplantae > Streptophyta > Magnoliopsida > Solanales > Convolvulaceae > Ipomoea > Ipomoea trifida. The sequence continues at coordinate 8,565,499 of CP025654.1, forward strand.
CTTGGTGCGGGCTTAAGGTAAATTAACATTATCAGTTTAAAATTATTTATAATTCAGATATTTTTTCGTCCGTTGCTGCGCTGATGACTGCTCTGCTACGGTCATCTGATCTATCGACAATATAATCATTTAATGGTTATACTTATAGGGAGCTTAGGAAGTACGTATAAATGCCTAACGTTAAAAAAATTTATATAATTTCATTATCAAAATAAATAAATAAATAAAAATTACTATAATTTCACATAAATTTAATAATTAAATTCTTAATTTATTTCTATTTAAATTGGACCCCTCACCCTTGAATTCCCGATCGACTAAAAGAAAACAAATTATCACTGGTGCTAAATCTAAATATTGTAACGAATCTGAGTTTCTTGTTCAAAGGCCACTTTTTCATTATAATGTCAATTAGAAGGCTCCAATAGTAATTCTGATTGACAATTTTAATAATCCTCATTGCCAAGGACGTTGTGGTCCAGTGACATCAAACCCTTCCCTTCATACGGGAGGTGGTGGGTTCGAGCCTTAGTGGAGGCAATACTGATTCAAAACAATAGTGATTCTTGTGCTTCAATAGGACAGATATGGGAGCGGGTTCGAAAGTGGAGGCAACTGTTGACTCTTTGTGCTAGTACTAAAAAAAAAAAAAAAATAGTCATGTAGTACCACAGCGTGTAAAAGTAAGGGTCGATCAAACTATTCATAACTCATTAAAATAACTAGCAATCCAAAAATGATAATTGAATAGCAAAGAGATGAATATAACAAATATATTAAAATGAATAAAGTTAGGTTTAAGAATCAGGGTGACAATACCATCATATGAGAGTAAATATGAATGAGAGAAGAACACAAGCAAGTAAAGTAGTAAACAATGAGAAAAGTATTAGGAACATGAATCTAATATCGAAAGTAATCTTATACAATTTATTAACTCAAATTACAGCTTCGTTCTAACTATTATTGTTAGTGTACAAGTTATACACCTTGAACTACCTTTTTGTTGGCTTAATTATTAGTCAAAAACTTATGTTATGTTATTAGGTAGTTTGGTCCGTCATAGTGGTTTATGGCAGTTTTCTGGAGCAGCGCCAGCACGTACTCTGGAGCAGCGCCAGCGAGTAATCCAGTGGACGGGATTTATTCAAATCAGAATTCAGTCATCATGATCCTCACTTTACTCTGATCTAATCCTATGGCTGATCCTTATTTGGAGTGGTTTTCAGCTGCAAATATTATGGGAAAGTTGTTTAATGGCTTGGCTATAAATAGAACTACATTACATGGGATTTATCAAGCTTTTTTATGATTATATATCTCACTCTCATTTGCTCCACGAATCAGATTCTCTAAAGAGGTTTTATTATTGGGTTCTCTACAATTCTTCACTTGTTCTTATTTCTGGTTGCTTGAAGATTCAGCTGTGTTCAACATGGTAATGAAGTATAAACGTACATCTAAGTCTTATAATCCTATTTGTCATTATTGCAGGATTCGAGGACACACCAGACCGGAGTGTTACTATTTTTACAAGGATCAAAGGACTGAGAAATACATTCACAAGCGCATTGCACCATTTGTAAGACAAGTTTGGGTCAGGAAAGAAGATTTTGTATCACAGTTTATACCTCACGCAGGTCAAGGGAAAAATGGTTCTCGAGAAGATAAAGAGATTGGATTAGAAAATCTACATTGAAGGATCATCGCCGAAAATATATGCCAGGTATGTGTGAATTAATTTTTTGTGTACTAATAAATCTGCCACTGTCTCAGGTCCAGACATACTACAGCTTTTAGTCCAGATTCACATCAAAAGACTTCAACTTTCGATATCCTCTTTTTTAGAAAAAAATTTTTTTTTCTCTGATTTTGTGCTTTTGCTTACTACTTTACACTCTGTTTTACCTGCTTCTGTGCTATCTGCTGATTCGGTAGTGGCTACTGGCTCTGTTTCTGTCTCTGTTCCAGTATGCTCTGTTTCTAGCTCTGCTTCTGACTCTGTTTTAGGAAGGTCTAGGCCCGAGCAAGTCAAAATTCCTGATGCTTCTACGTTTAATATACGTGATATTGCATTATATGTTGACTTGCCTGCTGCATTTCCTGTCTCAAAATCTGATGTTTCAGTTCCGGTCACTGTTACTACATGTCCCTTGCCTGTGTCTGAGTCAGTTACTGTTCCAACTTCATCTGGTTCAGTTCCATTGTCTGCCAGCACTACCGAATTACTATCTATTTTAATATCAAAATTGCATGTACCTTGCTCTGCTATGCTTGTGTCTGTGCAGCTTATACAGGTACCTATTGAACAATCTCCTCAAAAAGCTAAAAAGAAAGTTTCTGGAAAAAGGAAGCTAGATGATACAAATGATGTGGTCATTGTTGGTGAAAAGAGGAAAGGGAAAAAGCCTATGACCACTCCCACTCCAAAAATGACTCGGTCCAAGTCCGCCTCTGGATCTGTTGATGCTGCTGCCTCTGTTAGCCCGATTATCGACCCTGCCTCACCACCCACAAGCATCAAGATTGAGAAATTCAAACCAATTTTGCGTGTTTCATCCTTGTTTAGAGAGTGGACTACTCACAGCTCTCGTGGTGTTTTGTTTCAGAAGGAGATTTTGCGTGTTTCATCCTTGTTTAGAGAGTGGACTACTCACAACTCTCGTGGTGTTTTGCTTCAGAAGGAGATTGATGTAGATGATATTATGCGCAACTGCAATATCATTCCTTTGTTGAAAGATCAAGATTTGCTTCAAACTGTCCAGAAGTCTGAGATTGAGGAGCCCTATGAATCTACCCTGGATTTCTTGGCATCTTCCCTGACTCATGCTCAGCTTACTAAATGGCCGCAAGGTGATATCCAATCTAATCTGCTGACGACAGTTTATTCCGTGCTATTTCGATTTGCATCACACAATTGGCTGCCCAATGCTTCACGGCATGTTGTTACACCTAAGATGGCCAATTCGATCATGTTATGTCTTTTACTCCCCCGAAAGAGTCGAAAGTTCACTTGCCATATCCGTGTCATTGCTTGGTATTCTGAAATCTCAAGGGTTTAAGCCCTATCTCAATAAGCCTATCAAAACTGCCACTGCAAAGTTCTCTACGGATTCAAGACTCTATTTAGGCACTCATTATGATGATGGTGCATCCCTTCTTTCTGCCCCAGTTTCTGGTCCAGTGCCTTCTCCTCAGGATACTCATGCGGATTCATCTACAGCTCCTACTGCCTCTGATCCAGTCTCTGCTTCAATTCTGGTCCAGCTAAAAAGTCAGGCTGCTTTTTATCAGTCTACTCTGGATAATCTTAAATCTACGGTTTCTTCACTTCAAGAACAGCTTGCTTCACAAGATCCAGATGTTGAAGGCCCTTCACAGGATGATGAGGGCACTCCGTCAGGTTCCCCAGTCCACTAATAGATGATCACTTTGACAATTTTTTGTCAACAAAGGGGGAGAATAAGGTTGGGTGTTAGGGGGAGCAACTTTGTTTTTGTATGACTCATTATGACCCGGTTGACTCTTTTTGCTAGTTCCGTGTTAATAATCAAGTTGTTGCTTTGCTTTTCTGATAAGTGTTTTGGCTTTATATGTGTTATGTGCTTAATGTGTTTTGTGTTTGTTGTGTTACGTGTGATCTATGGCTAAATGTTTCCTTGGTTGATCTTGTGTTGTGTGTTGTGCTGTCAATCCAGTCTATAATGAGTTATAATCTAAGTTGCTGGCAGTTGTCCCTAGTTTGACCTTTTTGTCTATCTTCGCAGGTTGTCTTTGTAAACAAATATAAATTGGTGGCACTTTAATAAAAATGAGGTTTTTCGTTTGCATGCCCCAATTTTGTATTTGTGTAGGTTTTTGACAAATAATTGCCAAAGGGAGAGTTTGTTAGTGTACAAGTTATACACCTTGAACTACCTTTTTGTTGGCTTAATTATTAGTCAAAAACTTATTTTATGTTATTAGGTAGTTTGGTCCGTCATAGTGGTTTAAGGCAGTTTTCTGGAGCAGCGCCAGCACGTACTCTGGAGCAGCGCCAGCGAGTAATCCAGTGGACGGGATTTATTCAAATCAGAATTCAGTCATCATGATCCTCACTTTACTCTGATCTAATCCTATGGCTGATCCTTATTTGGAGTGGTTTTCAGCTGCAAATATTATGGGAAAGTTGTTTAATGGCTTGACTATAAATAGAACTACATTACATGGGATTTATCAAGCCTTTTTATGATTATATATCTCACTCTCATTTGCTCCACGAATCAGATTCTCTAAAGAGGTTTTATTATTGGGTTCTCTACAATTCTTCACTTGTTCTTATTTCTGGTTGCTTGAAGATTCAGCTGTGTTGGTGAATCGTGATGTTCTGCACAGTGTCAGCTCCAAGATGAGGAAGGCTTAGCTAGGAGTTTTCTTTTGTAACCATTAGTGTAGGATGGTTGTTGTTAGACTCCTTGTAACCCTTGTGATCATCTAGTGGATTGGGCTGACGTGAAGTGCCCCGCAGATGTAGGAGTGGAGCTCCGAACTACGTGATCAATTCTGGTGTCTGGTTCCTTTTTATCGCTTTATTTTTCTTGTTGTTTATTTATCTGTTTTTATGTTTAATTCTTTCAGATAAATATTTACTTTAAAACAAAGTTGGAACCTTTAGCTAAATTGTACATTCAAGACCCACAATTACAATTTCAATTATCAAATCACTCTATTGATGGAAACTTAGCGTCCAATGAAGCCGTGAAAAGTGTCGAGATTATCTGAAGGGCCATGGAACTCGATTGCTTTCGTCTGGTGAAAGAGGCCTCCATAGAGCCAGGGCCGGTCCTGAGCACGGGCGGGCTGGGCGATCGCCCAGAGCCCCATGCTAGAAGGGGCTATCCATATATATGTATATGTATACATATATATTATAGGGTTATAATTATATTAGTAAACAACCTAATGTGGTAGTTTAAGTGGTAAGTGAGTTCTTTTTGTGAGGAAGAATTTTGGAAGAATGTGGGTTCGATTCCCACAAATGACAATTTCTCTTAGGCTGGCTCCCACAAAATTGTGGTTGCAACTAAAGACTGAGGAGGATTTAGGTGTTTTCTTTTTTTTTCTTTAAACGCGCTAATAGAATCACAAAGAGGAGATATAAATAAATTTTTCAAAAAAAATAGAATAATCTAATGAAAATGTGAAACAATCTAAAGAAAATAAATGTATTTCATGTTATTTGAGATTATTATTAATTAGTATTATTAAATTTAAATTTTTTATATAGGGCCCATTTTTTTTAATTTCGCCCAGGGCCTCCAAAATGTTTGGACCGGCCCTGCATAGAGTCTCCTTCACTCTTCAATTCCAAGCTCTTCGAAAAATAATAATTATTTGGAGCTTCTTAAGAATGTGATTGCTACTGCCTCCAATATTAGTTGTGCATCCATGACTTTAAGGTCTCTTCAAGAAACATGGCATTACTCAAGGTGATTACTCCCTAATCCCCATAGGCTTCCGTCAATTATTCATTCTTTTTAAAGGTCTATTTAAGAAATATGACATTAATCATGAGGTGACTACTCCATTACCCCCACAGACTTTAATTTTATGCTAAGTAGAGGTGAGTAATATAATTATATAAAGAAATAAAATTTTGGAAAAAACTCAACTCCTTTTACTTGTAACACAAACTTTAAATAGCTACATATTTTTGTTCTTTTGCTACTTTCGCTTTCTATCCGGATTAATAGAATGGTTCACACAGTACTCAATAATTCAGGGTAATTATATACATAATTATGATTTAAAAATTATATATATTTTAGAATGACAGAAATCACAGATTCACATAATCCATTATCCAAATAAATATTACATATTTACTTTACTCATTAGAGGATTATAGATTGATTGCTCTAAAGGTGTACTATGTTGCATGTGTGCAGTGTGCAGAATTGCAGAGAGAAATAATGGCAAAGAAGAAAAAAAAATACCAACTTACAAGTTACAACTGATCGACAATGCTTTGGATTTGTGTGAAATGAGAAAATTAAATTTGAATAAAATAAAAAGTGAGACTTATGAAAATACAAAATTTATAAAAATTCATAAACATATTGGGTCTTTAATTAATGGGTCAACCCATTAAAATTAAGGTTAAACACTAACTAGGTATTTTAAGTCATAGGGTTACTACTCCCTAATCCCCAATAACTTTTGTACAAATGCTTTCACTTTGCGTAAAATGATAAAATTAAAAATGAATAAATTGAATGAAATTAGAAATGTGGGTTTTATATATATATATATATATATATATATATATATATATATATATATATATATATATGGGCACCTTCAAGTATAGGCCTTGGGTGGTTGCCCAGCCTGCACTTGCTCAGGACCGGCCTTGCACATATATACACTAAGTATTACGAAAAGATTACAGTGGAAGAATTGAAGATGAAACAATAAAGTTTTATACATAATCGCGGCTGAACCTTCTAGCGAATTGAAGGCTGCCTACGTACTCCAGATAGATTTTGTCTGGGATCAAGCCACACGTAGTTCTTGGGCCACATAGATGGATCGATCATATGTAGGTTTTTTTTGAATGTAAAGTGTACTTTGGTGTCAGGTTTTGATTTTTCTTCTTGAGCTTATTCAATTTTGCAATCACCCTTTCTCGGACGTCACCCTGGTCGAGAGCGAGAGCTTTCACCTCCTTACTACTCCTGCCGGTATGATTCTTGAGATTTGGAAAATCATCAATGCGTTGTATCTTCTTCTTGGCTTTCTTCTCCGCTTCTTCACCGTACATTTGCTCCAACTTCCTCTTCGTGGATTCCAACTTCAGTTTCATTGAATTATTGTCTGATGAGGATGAAAGCAGCGCAGGGCCAGGAAGTAGTATTTCTTCAATCTTCTTCTTCGACTTCAGTTTCATTGAATTCTCTAATGACGATGAGGTTGACGTTGCAGTTGGAGGAACCACCGCAGGGCCAGCAGGAACTACTTTGTCTTCCTTTTTCTTCAACTTGAGAATGATCTTCAGTTTCCGGCAGGGCGGTGCGGCAATCTTGGGATCGCTGAGTAAACCCAATTCTTCCATGCCCAATATGCAGAAGATTCTATACGGTGATCTGATCTGATCTATGCCCAATATAATCAATTAATGGTTATAGGGAGCTTAGGGAGTACACTATATATAGTTGTGAGCGACTGAACGGTAATACGAAAGTCAAGAAATGATAGTACATAAACGTTATATCTATATATATATATATACAGATGTGATCAGGGAGTACGTAGTGGGAATATAAGTCGGTGACTCGGTGTGAATCCTTGTTCAATAATGACTAGGGTTTTTTTATTTTTAATTACTTGGTGCGGGCTTAAGGTAGTTAACATTATCAGTTTAAAATTATTTATAATTCAGATACTTTATTATTAATATAAAGGAAAAAGTGTCGCCACTGAATTTATCGCTTTTGTGCAATTGGGCCATTGAACTTAAAAAGTGTGCAATTCAACCATCAAACAAGTAAAATTTGTGCAATTGAACCATTTTTACAAAAATTTTCTGGTAAAATTCAATTATATTACTAACATATATGTATTAAGAGTGACATTTTCTTCTACCATACTAGTTGGGAGTCAATATTGAAATGTTTTTAACTCAAATTGAATTAAAAATTTTTGTAAAAATGGTCCAATTGTACAAATTTTGCTTGTTTGATGGTTGAATTGCACACTTTTTAAGTTCAATGGCTCAATTATATTGCACAAAAGCTATAAGTTCTGTGGCCTATTTGGCACTTTTTCCTAATATAAATGTTACTCCGTATTAAAAATACGTATAAATTCTTAATGTTAAAAAAATTATATAATTACATTATCAAAATAAATAAATAAATATTACTATAATTTCACATAAATTTAATAATTAAATTCGTAATTTATTTCTATATAATTTATATTATTCTAACAAAATATTGGTATAATATATTAAGTAATATATTGATATACTCATCAATCAACATTCAACAAGTCATACCATCAAATATATATATAATTCTAAAAATATATTTGTAGTCCCTCAATTGTTCATTGCTATTTGTAGTTCCTCAATTCTACGTCCATAGCTGAGTGGAGATGGACAATATAATATAATGTTCAATGGTTATAGGGAGTATAGATGTCTATGAGAGGTCCGTGTACGAATAATACGAGGCAGAACATAAGTTGTAAATCCTTTTTCAATAATATAAAGTAGTTTTTTAGTTGCAATTACTTGGTGCTTAAGAATAACTTAACATTATCACTTTAAAATTCTTTTATTAATATAAATGTTATTTAAAACCTAGATTACAAGAATGTAATTTTAACAATAGTATTGTATACTACTAAGCAGGCATGTATATATTAAATCAAGTGAGAACAAACTTAACAAATTAAACTATGGCCAAAGGCCTTGTGGTCAAGCGGCATGAAGTGATTCTCCCAAGTGAGAGGTTATGAGTTCGAGCCTCAACTTCAGTAGGTTGAGAAAGTATATGGACAGATATTACATGTAACAGGGTCAATAGAATTCAAAAAAAAAAAAAAACAAACAAACAAATTAAACTATGAACCAATCTTAACTTTAAATGTAGAAAATACCATATCAACACTAGCGTATTTTTTAATTTTATTATAAAAAGTGTTCAAAGGCATTTACTATTATATATAAATAAATTAATGCGTTACTATTATATATAAATAAATTAATGCGTTCACTTACATGCATTCACATGTAGTAAATATTATATCGAAAACACTTTGATAAATATTAGAAAACATCAATAGTTATTGTGTGAACCATGGTCCACCAAGAAAAATGCACAAAGAAAACATTAATTGTGAACCAATTTCAACCTTAAATATAGGTACTTAAGAAAAAAAGTCAGCAATTAATCCTAAAACACATGAGTTTAAACTCATCAATTTTTTTCCAAATCACAACTCTCTCCTAATAATCCCCTGAAATACTAGCATTCCCTATGTAGATACTGAAAAATAAATCACTGGAGGCTGTACTCCACTATACTGGCTGGTCTAGTTCAAACACAGAAGAAGGATACCTTCAATATAATGCTTTGCATTTGTGTAAAATGACAATTATTTAGAGGATTATAATATAATATAATGCTTTTCATTATCCAAATAAACATTATATATTTACATTACTCATTAGAGAATTATAGATTTATAGCCCTATAGGTGTACTATGTTACCTGTGTGCCGTGAGCAGAATTGCAGAGATAAATAACGACAGAAAAAAATAGAATACCAACTTACAAGTTACAATCGACAATGTTTTGGATTTGTGTAAAATGACAAACTTAAATTTGAATAAAATAAAAAATGAGACTTGTGAAAATACAAAGGGAAAAGGTGAATGCATTCCTGTCAAGTATGTATCCAACGTTAGAATTGGTAATGGTGACTGCATTCCTATCAAAGGAAAAGGAATTGTTGCCATAGAGAGTTGCAAAGGTACTAAATTAATTTCTGATGTTATGTATGTCCCTAACATTGATCAGAATTTACTAAGCGCTAGCGTTGGGCAGCTAGTTGAGAAGGGATTCAAAGTAATCTTTGAAAACAAGCTAGGTATAATCAAGGATACTTATGACAATAATGATGTCATAAGAATTAAAATAAGAGGCAAAAGTTTTTTACTTGATCTGATGGAGGAGGAGCAAGCAGCTTATACAGCTATTACGACCAACACACAGACTTGGCATAAAAAGGCTAGGTCATTTTCATCATGCAGCAATTTTGAATATGCAAAAAAGGAAGTTGGTTCATGGCTTACCTCACATTGAGTCGGATCTACCAAGTTGTCAGGCTTGTCAATTTGGAAAACAAGCCAGACTTCCTTTCAAAAAAGGACCCTAGAGAGCTACCGAGAAGCTGCAACTCATCCATACAGATATTGCTGGACCATATAGAATGCCTTCACTCAATGGGAACAAATACTATGCTACTTTCATTGATGATTTCATAAGGATGTGTTGGATCTATTTTCTTAGGTTCAAGTCAGAAGTTGCAGGTGTATTATATTCTTCAAATTCAAGAATTGGATTGAGAACCAAAGGCGCTATAAAATTCAAATTTTGAGGTCAAATAATGGCAAAGAGTACACTCAAGTGAATTTGATAAATTTTGTGAAGAGGCTGGAATTGAGAATCTACTTATAGCCCCATACTCTCCACAACAAATGGAGTCAGTGAGCGAAAGAATATAACTATAATGGAGATAGCCAGGTGTATGTTTCATGAGAAGGATCTTTCGAAAGAATATTGGGCAGAGGCAGCAAATACTATTGTATTTCTACTGAACAAGCTACCAACAAAAGCAGTCGACAGCAAGACTCCTTTTGAGGCGTGGTACAGTTATAAACCACAAGTAAAGAATTTGAAAGTTCTTGGTTCTTTGTGTTTTACTCATGTTCCACAGATCAAGCATGACAAGTTAGACAAAATAGTTGAGTCCGGCACATTTGTTGGATATAGCTTAAAATCTAATGCCTATAGAGTTTTTCAACCTGACACAAGAAGAATTCTAATAAGCAAGGATGTAAGCTTCATGGAGAATGATAAGTGGAGTTCGAACAATGCAAAAATTCAGCAGCCCAATGATCTGAATCACGACGAGTTAATTGAAGATCCTTCTATTCGTGGCACTAGATTACTTGCGGATATCTACGAAAGATGCAACGTTGTTGTGCTTGAACCAGCAGGATATCAGGAAGTAGAGAAAGATCCCAATTGGAGGGCAGCAATGCAGGAGGAGCTTGCAATGATTGAAAAAAAATCAGACTTGGGAGTTAGTTGAAAGACTTCAACATCATAAAGTGATTGGAGTGAAATGGGTATTCAGAAAAAATGAGAATGTTGATGGGTCACTCAAGAAATATAAAGCAAGCTAGGTTAAGGGGTATACTCAAGTTTTTAGAGTAAGTTACTTTGATACTTTTGCTCCAGTTGCAAGGCTAGATACAATCAGAATGTTACTAGCTATTGCAGCATAAAAGTAATGGAAAATCTACCAACTTGATGTCAAGTCAACCTTTTTAAATGGCTTTCTAGAGGAAGAAATTTATGTTGAGCAACATGAAGGCTTTGTTGCAAAAGGGGATGAAGACAAGGTTTATTTGTTGAAAAAGGTGCTATATGGCTTGAAGCACGCTTCAAAGCCTAGTATAGCAGAATTGATGAATACCTGCTGAAACTAGGCTTTGTTAAAAGTCCTAGTGAGTTCACATTATATATCAAAGTTCTGGTGGTTTCTTTATATGTGGATGATGTTTTAGTGACTGGCAGCAACATTGAACTTATTCAACAGTTCAAAGAAGATATTATGAGAGTCTTTGAGATGACTGATCTTGGAGAAATGTCATATTTTCTCGAAATGGGAATCAAACAGAGATTAAACGAAATCTTCATTTGTCAACAGAAGTATGCAAAGGAGATTCTAAAGAAATTTAACATAGATAGTTGTAAGAATGTGAGCACTCCTATATATCCAAAAGAGAAGTTATGTAGAGATGATGGAACAACGTAACTAAGGTGAATGAGTCCACATATAGTCGTATAGAAGCTTGAATGGTTGCTCGATGTATCTTACAGCAACAAGACCATATATCATCTATATTGTAAGTGCGAATGAGTCCATGTACAGAAGCTTGAATGGTTGCTCGATGTATCTTACAGCAACTTGACCATATATCATGTATATTGTTAAGTATTCTTTCAAGATTTATGAATTGTGCTAGTGAGTCTTATTTCAAGGTTGCAAAAAGAGTTCTCCGATATGTGAAGGGAACTTTAAGCTTTGGTGTTAAGTTCTGTCAGATACCAAATTTTGAATTGCAAGCTAAGGTTATTCTGACAGTGATTGGGCAGGGTCAATAGATGACATGAAAATCACTTTCGGTTTTTGTTTCAACTTTGGATCCAGAATTTTTATGTTGAATTCAAAGAAGTAAGAAATTGTGGCTCAATCAACTACTGAAGCCGAGTTCATACCAGCAACAGCAACTGTCAATCATGCCTTATGGCTAAGAAAAATTCTAAGCCATCTGCACTTGGAGCAAAAGGCGTGTACCGAAGTTATGGTTGATAATCAAGCAGCTATAGCTATCTCAAACAACCCAATTTTTCATGGCAAGACCAAGCATTTCAGCATCAAGTTATTCTTCATCAGAGATGTTCAAAAAGGTGGTGCAGTTTGGCTGAAGTATTGTAAGACTAAAGATCAGTTGGCATACATATTTACAAAGCCTCTTGCAAAGGGCAGATTCAAAAACTTGAGAGAAAGACTTGAAATTTGCATCTACTAATGCAAGGAGGGGTGTTTGAATGTTGCATCAGTAGCTTTATGTTTTTCCAGATTATTCTCATATTTAGATTGTTTTCATTACCAAGTCTTTAGGAGTTTAATGTTTGATTGCCAGTTACTAGTTGTTAGTGCCTTAGTGGCTTGATATTAGCTAGTTAGTGGATTAGTGGCTAAGCAGTGTTTCACTAGTTAATAAAGTGCATCTTTTCTCTAAAACAACCAACAATTGTGGAAGTGTCGGTTTTTAAGTTACCAAAATAACCGATTAAAACTGACATATTCGATTTCAAATGATTACGTGGATTAAAAAGTCATCAGTTATCGGTGGATTATTGATTGTAACCAACCGATGCTCACTCCTAATATAGATATTATCATCTTTTGAATGAAGCAGGTTTCGAAACTCCTAATCCTACAATAATATGGTGTAATAATTAAGCCACCCTTTTAATTGCATCAAATCTTGCCTTCCATGAACAAATCAAGCATATTGAAGTTAATTGCCACTTTATTGTTCATGAGAAAATATAATTAATGAGCATTGATATCTATAAGATTTGTGAATGCGGAAGAATAACTTGGAAACCTTTTCACAAAAGCCTTAAAACGATAGTCGAGTTAATTATTTATGCAACAAGTTGTGCATAATTAACATGATTGTAGGGATAGGACAACATGATTACATAGGATAGGATTAAAGACTTTCTATCTTAAAGACTCTCACCATGTATATGTATCAGTGTATTCTTTCATCTTAAACGCAATACGGCATATTCTTCCTCCATTGTTTACAATAAGATCTATTATTATCCTAAGGACCTTAATAATCAAAGTGTAGGTTCATTTGTGCAAGTTCATTATATTTTAATACATATTCATTTTTAGCATACCGTCAGTTGTAATGATAATTTTTCCATTTAATGCTAAGCATGAGTTTTGGATAAACGCTACCGTTCTAAACTAGGTACATCTCCAATTCTCCATGATATAATCAAGAATAAATTATTTATTACTTTGTGTGAAAAAATCCGTAAAATGGATTGGGTCAAAATGAAATGTAATACTTTTAAATAAAAATGTAATTTTTTTTTTGAAAACAATAATGCAATATTTTTAAATTTTGATTTAAAAGTATTACATTTTTCTTCAAAAGTATTACACTCTCATTTAAGAGTAACAAACATTTTATTCTTGATTAATATTATTTTTTTTTTTCAGTATAAATATTACATTTTCATATTAATTGACCTGTCTCACGAATTCTAATATGTGAGACAATCCCACGGGAGAGTCACTCTATATATATTCACTCTATATGGACAGTATGAAGAGGATTTGGGATGGGGAGTTTTGTGGATCTAAAGGTCTTTCCAACTCAGGACAAATTTTGAATGGAAACAATCAAATTTACTGTATCTATTATCTACTGCAAAAAGTCTCCTCTTTCTCTCTATCAAGCATCACCAATGCTCATTTTCACCACCGGAAAACAATGCTTTCTGAGCATTCAAAACTGCTGGAGAGCCTTTCCTGGCTTTCTCCACAATCCGCTTAATCAGCATTCTATCCATCTCATCATTATCATCACTAAGCATACTACTCTCAATCCAATCCACATGTTGATTCATGTTATCTTGATGGTTGATCTTCCCAATCCCCGATGCTATCACACCGTCTTCGGATTCATTCGCCGTAGAGAATTCCTCGAAAACCTCGTTATATGAATTGAGAGCTTCTCCCGCTAAATTGATTACTACAGGTCTATCTTTAACGACTGGACTGCCTTGGGTTGAAGACTCGGCCTCGCTGTTAGAGAACACTCTCCGATGATAACTGTGCTGCACTTCCATGCAGCGAACTTTCCTCTGGCTTTGTTCGAGCGCCATCTCGAGCTCTCTCACACGTTCTTCTAGTTGTGATTTGATAACCTGGTGTAACCGCAAGCTTAGTTCTTTGGGTGAAACAGCATAGTTAGCCGAATGAGGCGTAGAGTTGCCACTTCCATCCTGATCTGCGTAAGGTTGCTGATCAGTTCGCCAATTGAACACATCAGCTCGCAATTCTCCCTTAGCTAAATCTGGTATGAACTCTGGGTCAAGCTGCAAAGCATTTGAGCTGTCAGAACTCGGAAATTATGAAATGAGAAATGAGAAACGAAAAGCTATTCAGGTGCCAAACCATATATATCAAATGAGCGAAGCATACCAAGTTAACCCTATGGTTACATATTTGATGTCAGGTGATCATTTTTTTCACCACTGGTCTTTTGCAATTGTAAAGTTTAATTATCACTCTATTTAGGAAAATGAATGTTTGACCGCTACCACAGGAGATGTGGCAGAGACCTAGTTTCCTAAACAGCTGAACAAGGTTCGTCTCACCTAACACTTCATCACATTATGGATGAATAACTATACCATTTCTTAAAGAGTTAATTGCCATATGGGTCCTCCGAGTATAGTGGTTTTGCCACGTTTAAGTTTTAAACTGTCGAGTTAACCACCCATGATCCTTCAACTTTCAAATTTTACTTAGCTGTGGTCCTTTCAAAAGTAAAGTAAGGGCAAAGTCGTTCTTTCAGAAGGACCACGACTAGTTAAAATTTGAAAGTTGAAGGACCACGACTAGTTAAAATTTGAAAGTTGAAGGCCCATGGCTAGTTAAAATTTGAAAGTTGAAAGACCACGGGTGGTTAACTTGGAAGTTGAAGGACCACGGGTGAACAAGGTTCGTCTCACCTAACACTTCATCACATTATGGATGAAGAACTATACCATATAGTAAATTGTAGTAAGAACTAACTCTTTGAAATAGAAAGACAGATTGAAATTGGATTCTACTAGAATAAAAATTTCTCTTAAAGGCTGTGCAAACTGTAGGTTATTTAAAAAATGAATTCAAGAGCTACTGGGCATGTACAAATTATAAAAGGTGCTTACCTCAGCTACATCGGAATATTCATCCTCCAGTTTAAATGAATTGATGTTAAATTCTAATCTCTCCAGTTCGGCTTCAAGCTCTGCTTCAATTTTACTAATAGATTCACCCTCAGAGTGCCGACAGTGATATTCTTCAGCACGATGTTTAGATGAGTTATTCAACTTCTTTTGAGGGGAAAATACACGCAATAACTCATTGTTATAGGAACTATTATGCGTATCTTGAGACTCATAATCCCCGTTGGCAAGCTCTTCCACAGTGAACGAATCTCTCATTTCAAGTTCCTCTTGTAGATCTTGAACCAAGTTCTCCGTCTGTTTCAGCAACCCATTCAATTTGTCCACCTCCTTCTTATGTGCCAAGAACGAAGAGAATATGCCCACAGATATTCCAAGACAAACAAGAAATGCTCCATGCGATGATCCTAATTCACATAGCAAAGTAAGCCGTGAGATACACCAAAGTCATTAGAGGCACAAAAATTTCAGTTAACATGAAACACCAAAGTCTTATGACATGTCAAAAACTATTTCAGTGATTACAAAATTTATTTGATGAAACTGAAATACAAGTAGAGAATAAAAACAAATCAACTAAAAGTACTACCTTGTGAATGACAATTTTTCACATCCATTTTTCTGCTGAAACTTCCACTATGGCCATTTTCTCTATTAGCCTTAGCCTTAGCCTTTCTTGAGGACTCAATATTGGGTAGCCGAGGGACTCCAAATACTGCACCATTCTCTTGCAAAAGGACATCTTTTTTTAGCTCTTTCGAACCAGCTCCAGTTGGTGTACTGAAAAAATCACCGCTTTCTCTGCTAATAATTCGACTTCCATCTGTGACCACAAAAGGCCTAAACATTTGTGTAGATGAAGGGCTATCGAGAGAACATAGAGGCTTTATGAGATGCTCAGTAGTTCCTTTACTTCTAAGACTGCTTCTGTTTCTTGTGAGACTGTAAGAAAAGCGCACATCTGTTATATAAGGTTGAAGAGAAATATCATCTTCAGCCACATTAATTTCGCCACCTACTTGGTCTTCTCCCCAGTCTACATGAAGGTATTTGTCATTCGGGGACCCAGTTGTGTAATTTAAAGTAGAACGTATATTGCAGCTACCACACATATCCAACATTCCAAGATTTCCAGACAAACCACTTATAGATGCCACGTCCACCATAGTATCTTCACTCGCTTGTTCCCTTATCCTATAACCATCTTCATCTACTATTTTCCTAGACATCATTCCACGGGAAGGACAACCTTTACAATCCTTTCCCCGTGCTTGCAGAACATTCCGTGACTTCCAACGCTGAGCAACAAATCCCGCACCAGCAGCAGCTGCCACAATCCAAACATTCATTCTTCCGCTACAAACAGAATTACACCCTTTCCTCTTTTTAAAGATGGTAATATCGAGGGTAATCCCAGCCAAGATAGCAAGAGATCCACACTTGTAACCACAAGGTCACAAATTTGAATCCTTGCTCCCTTAGTTTAAGCCAGTCAGCTATGGATAACCTAAGCTATTTTACTTCCTTGTGGTCCATTACGGACTAGGGTCACAAGGCGGGTTTACCTACACCAAAAGGGTTGTGGGGTTTCCCTACTCATCCAAAAAAAGATGGCAACATCTAAACACCACACTGAATCTTCCTTTAATACTAAAACAAACAAATACACATCTATGAGCAACAGCCAAGGCCAGAGGAAACT
This sequence comes from Ipomoea trifida, assembly GCA_003576665.1. NCBI lineage: Eukaryota > Viridiplantae > Streptophyta > Magnoliopsida > Solanales > Convolvulaceae > Ipomoea > Ipomoea trifida. The sequence goes on from CP025654.1 coordinate 8,582,527, forward strand.
GAAAAGGATGACCTATACTATTTCCTTCTTTTCAGATCTCAAGAATAAGAAAGCTCAATGTAGCTTACCTCAATGGCCTGTTTCTCAAAGGTGCATTCAGATAACCAAAATCAGCAACTAAATCAATAAGACCAAGCTTCCACAATTGAATATCAATGGTTAAAAAGCCCAACCCAGAAAGACCCTGTCAACCCTACGAAACCTTCAAGTTTAATCAGTCAAAATAGCCCTACTTAGGCTTTATGGCAGTTCCCATTTGACAGAAATTGCTATCCTAATCAAATAAACAGTACAAACCCATTTCCCAGAAAATCTCTAGGCTTAAAAGATCAGCATAGAATCCTTACAGCCACCAAAAAGAATAAGGTTCTTGAAATTACCCATCACATAGCCACATGTAAAAACCGCGAGACCCTTCAGTTGAAACTACCTCCATTACCAACAGCCTTGCTTAAATGGTAAGGAGAGTGGAATAAGACGACGGCTAATCCACGAGAGAAGTGAGAAAGATTTGCGGGCATTGCAATTTAAGGGTAAAAAAGATTCAACCTTTTTCAAACACAGGTAGGTGAGGGAAGAAAAGCAAAGAAAAAAAATGGCATGTGATTGGAGAATGGGCAAACTATAGGGCCCAAAGATTCCAAGATGGTGTAGAAGCAGGTGGATGTGTTGGCGAGGTGGTCTGGGACTCCCCCCAAAACTTGAAAGCATCGACCTTTTCACAAATCTATCAAACCGATGAGGTGTGTCTGTCTGTCATGCTTAATCTACCATTCTACTACGAGTGATTATATTATTAGAGCGACTGTATGATCCGGATCAAGAAAAAATGAATGAATGGAATAATACTGAAGAAATATAATATTAATTGAGAATAATTTTTTTGTTAGTTGCGAGGGATAGTTTAATGCGATAACATATATTATAATACATTTAAATTAAAATGTAAAAATATTTTTTTTAGTATTATATATATTTTTTAAAGTAATAAATATTTTATTACTGATTAGTGATATATTTTTCAGTAAAGTGTTTGTTATTTAAAATGTACTCTAATATTTATCTTGAAAAGTATTATATTTTTTCTTATATGTAATAAATATTTTATTTCTGATTAGTATTATATTTTTCAGAGTTTATTACCAAAATGGTCCCTCGACTATTGCGAAATTACCAATTTGGTCCTCAACAATTTTTCTTGACCAATTAAGTCCCTCGACTTTGAAAATTTTAACCAATTTGGTCCTCCATTTATTTTTCTGTTAAACATTCGTTAAATCAAGACCAAATTGGTAATTTTGCTATAGTCAAGGGACCAAATTGGTAATTAATTTTTGGAATAAAATACAAATAAGTCATCGTACTATTTGGAAACAAGCAATTAGGCCATCCAACTCAAATAACCCCAAATAAACCATTGAACTCAAAAAAAATAAAGTAATTGAGCGACTAAAACCGAAAAAAAAAAAAAAAAAAAAAAAAAAAAAAAAAGCAATTAACCCATTTTAAAAATTTCCATCGACAAATTTCGGCACCGACAATCATTTCCAGTGGTCGCCGTCGGTCGCCATTTCTGACGAGGGCGACCAAAGGCGAGGTCGCCTTCCCCAGGAGAAGGCGACCAGAAACCGTCGGTTGCCGGAAATGGTCGTCGGTGTCGGAATTTGTCACAAAAAAATTTTTAAATGGGTTAATTGCTTTTTTTTTTTGGGTTGCAGTGGCTCAATTGCTTTATTTTCCTGAGTTCTTTGGGTGTTATTTGAGTTGGATGACCTAATTACTTGTTCCCAAATAGTACGATGACTTTATTGTAGTTTATCCCTAATTTTTCACTTAAATGGTCCCCTGACTATAACAAAATTACCAATTTAGTCCTGATTTAACGGAAAAATAAACGGAGGACTAAATTGGTTAAATTTTTCAAAGTCGAGGGACTTAATTGGTCAAGAAAAATTGTTGAGGACCAAATTGGTAATTTCGCAATAGTCGAGGGACTATTTTGGTAATAAACTCTATTTTTCAGTATAAATATTACATTTTATTTTGACTTAATCCGTCTCATGAATAAATACTTTGCAAGTGGCCTTGTTTATGTGACATTTTTTTTATTTCATTTGGGTCATCACTTCTCATTTCATTGTCAACAAAATTGGTGTTTCAAACAATATTTTCAAGATGCCACAAAATTTTATCAATATCCTTTCCTCTTTAAAAAAAAAAAAAAAAAAAAAAAAAAAAAAAAAAAAAAAAAAAAAAAAAAAAAACTTCATCTCTTTTTTAAAAAATCTACCAAAATTAAATATTGAATTTATAATATTTACCCACTTGATCACAAAATTTGGACAATTTTAATCAAAATTGACAGACCCCAATTTCTTCCCTATAATCTTATATTATGCATGTCCCAAATATTTTTAACACCACACACATATATCACCATTATAAAATAAATTAAAAGCATTAAATATTTAAATCTAATCCAACCCAAACCCTCACAATCTCATTTTAAATTTTCACATTCACATATTTTATACCACAAAATAATGTGGAAAACATCACACATTTTCTATCACAAGACAATGCCCAAACTATATCTCAATCATGCACATTTATCATGAAAAAGATATCAATGACAACCACCACTCATCCACCCAATATTCATATAATAGACATGATTTTTTAGGTGGCAGTAATTAATACTTTAATTTTGTATAAATGAAAAACTCTTGTAAATATAAAGGTAGAAAATAAAATTTTTATTTTCAGGATTATTATTTAAAAAAAAAAACAATAGGCAATAGTTGATTCAGAATTTTAGATGATCAATTTCATTCAAATGCTAGACAACCAGAGAAATAGAAACTTGATATTAGTCTTTACCCTAAAGCAAAACATGGCATTCTTAACATGAAAGATAGGCTGAGGAGGAGTAACCCAACTAAGATGGATAAGGAGTAATGATACAAACTTGTAACCATAAGATCACGAGTTCAAATATCAACTTTATTGGTTTAAGTCGGTCAATTATGGGCAATCTAAGTTGGTTTACCTCATTGTGGTTCTTTGCCGGCTATGGTCACAAAGGTAGAGTTTACCCAGTGCATACCGCCAGGGAGTGGCTGCAAGTTTCTCTTGTAAACCAAAAAAAAAAAAAAAAAAGAGATAGGCTGAGGACTTTTTTTCAAGTGCAAAACATGAGCGGACAGTGTAGAGCTAGACTCCATTTGTAATGCCAGAAGTGATAAAAGATTAATGGCAGAGTTTTATGTTAACATGAAAGCTTCAAAGTATCCAATAAAATTTAAACAAACTGAACATGAGTGAATTGCATCACCCAGGCAAGAATCAAGACAAATCACCCACAGCATATCCAAATGCAAAACTACCAAAAACCCAAGACAAAGGAAAAAGGTCAACACAACCAGTTGGCAATGAAGACATCCATGCAATAAACCACAATTGTCAATTGTGATGCAAAAATAGAGAAAAACATCCACACACACAAAAAGCTTATTCAGTAAAACCAACAAAATTAGAAGTCTGCAAAGAAAGTCAAAGCTAAATGCATAGCCCAGTCCATTCTAAACAATAAAAATGTGAAATGAAAAAGGAACCAAGGAACAATCCCCCCCTTTTTAGTAAAGATAAAAAGAAAAAGCATTTCTCTTTTCCTTATTATTTTTAAAAAATTAAAACTAAACAAATGTGAGGAGAGTTTAGTTGACACAACCTTTTCAATGCCCCATTAATTGTAGAATGCAATGCATCATGGATGGCCTCCGCTGTGTTGTGTCATTTTCTAGACATAAAACAAAATGAAATATCATATTCAACATGCCCACCCTTCTAACTATGGCTGTACACAATGAAATGACCCCTGCTTATCCAGACCAGAGCATATATTACAATTTTATACAGCAGCAGATGCTATAGTCAATCCTGAACATTTATTGAGTTGAGAACTTATGATCCATAGCGCACCCTGAAAACTCAGAAATTATATATGAAGCAATAATCTTAAGAGAAAATTACTTATAAGCTAGTTCAAATATTTCAAAGTTGCTCAGTTTCAATTCCACCATCATCTCATGCATGCTTAAAGGACTTGGAATTTCCTGCAGCTTATAATGCTTGCCCAAGTTCTCATATATTTTATGTAATACATTATTCACTTGTCACCCTTTATTAATAATAATATTGGAATTTCATCATAACTTTATCAACCCTGATGCCCTTAATGAAACACCCAAAGTTAAAATTTACCATTCTGAAAAGAATGCCAAATAGCTGTCTGAAACAGAAATGATGCAGATGAGGACAGGCAGGAAAGGAGAAAGGATTCATCATAAAGCAATTTCATAATGTAAAACAATTTGTATTACTCATTGATGTTGCAAAATTGAAGATATGGATTATCATACATTACATATCTGGACCAGTAAGTTCTGTACTTAGTGATGGCAAGATCCAACCATGGTTTATAATTTCCATTGTAGTGGACAACGGCTGCATTTTCCATTTCTGTTTTGTTAAGGGCTGGATCATAACCAAGACCCAATACATGCCATGTCCGCTCCAGAGGATGAGTCAAATTATAAAAAGTGATCAGCCCAGGAGGCAATGTGCCAAGTTTCCAAAGTGTTCTGTCCTCATTCTGCAAAACAAAATTTCCATCAAGTTATAGACAACAGAACTATTGAGTCTTACACCTTTGGATACTTTTCTCTACTTTAGGTTCAACATGTACTTGAAATGTTCAACATCTAAAGGGCACTGGCAGCTTACAAGTTACAAATACAAAGATACAACAAAGTAACCAGTAAAGCAAATTTACAAAAATATTTCTGTTAAGGGAATGAAAACTGAAATAAGTGGCATCTTTATGCAGGAAAAGGGTTTTTAAGGAAGCACAGCCTTTTCATCCACTACTATTGATTTACCTATTTATCTTTATTTATGTGTGCACAGCATAAAATCAAGTTAGTTTCAAGCATTATGCTTTGTTATAAAAGTTGCCTTACCATGTCTTGCCAACGATGATATATTCCCGTAATGTTCCGCCTCCTCCACTCATTCAAATCAAACATATTCATGCCAAAAGCCCATCCACAAGCATTTGGGTCAAAATTCTCTGATATCTTTGGGTTGGAGAAGTTCAGATATTTATCAAACCTATGGAAGCTCTCCTTGCAGGTCTCTACAGCACCATTAACCATACCTCCTAGATCAACAGACCAAAGTGGAGTCAAATCCTTTTGAACAACAATATCATCATCCAGAAACAAGATCTTATCCAACTTTGGGTACACTTCTGGGAGGTAAAATCGTAGATGGTTCAGCATTGACAAATATTTAGGATTTCTATATTTTAGATTGTCAGTCCCAGAAGAGAGGGAAGCAGAGTGATGTGCCTTGAAGTAATACTCTATCATTCTTGCAGATTCAAGCTGACGCAAAACAGGGCAGTAAGAAGCATTAAGCCATGTGAAATCATCTACATTCTCAACCTGAATTGTTGCACCTGCAGGAGGATTGGCAAGGAACCACATTTTCATAGCTGGAAAGTTCAACTTATCTGTTACTACATGGAAAACATGCATTTCGGGGTTCTTTGCATGCAGCACTGTTGAATTTACAACAACAGATGTAGCAAGTACATTATCAGAAAAGATCGCATAATGGTATAGAGATGGATCTTCAAATTTTTCCTTCTTTGGAAAATCCCTGCCTTCATAACCCCGTAGATAATAGTCTGTTGTTAGAAGTAAAGGAAGGCAACGCAAGGGCCTGGGGACTGTTTTAGCAGCTAGCTGTATCAAGAATGCACTCTTTTTCCTTAGCAAATTTAAACCTTTTTCACTAGATTGAAGCATGGCCCTTAATTTCCTTGCTAGAGTGATACAATCATATAATTGGTCCTTTGCAGTGGAGAGAATATGGCCCATTTCCTTTGCTCGCTCCAATGCACTGGATAAAGAATAACTTGGCATTAGAATGGAAAACAAAAGTCTAATCTTCAAAGACCAGATTAAAGCTAAAAATGCTAACCTTGGCTGCAGTTCAGCATCAGAAGATGCATCTCCCATTGCTATTTGACTTTCTCTAGATTGTTTCATTAATGAGTTATACAAAGTACTATCATTCTTTGCTTTTGCAATAGTTGCATAAGCTCTTGCCATTATGATTTGATCGCGCATAAGTTTCAAGGTTGAGTCAGAATTAGGATTTTCATATTCTTTCCTCCATATATTGAATTTACCCTTGATAGTTGTATCAAGCTTCTGAGCACGTTCAATAGCAGCATTTTGCATCTGGTTGTCAATTTCTTTATCCTGCTGAATCAGCTCTGCAGTACGCTGTTCCCTTCTTTCCTTCCTTTGTATCTTAAGTACACAAAGAGAGTAATTAAGTAAGGAAAATGAGTGAAGCATACAAAATAATTAGACAGAACTAAACATCACACCTTGCGCTGGATTTTTATTGGATGCAGCATAGATGCTTGCTGATGTAGCATACCATCCACATACTGGTTTACATCTTCCTTGGAGTGCTGATTACTATTCTCAGAATTAATCTCCATTTGAAATGGATCCTCCAATTCCTGTTATGAAGTTCAAGAAGAAATTTTAGTAACTATCAGTAAATTAAGATAAGGACTAAAATATAGATGCCAGTACAATGAGCAAGTACAAAATAGAAGAGTTACAATGTGGCATATAATTATATAAATAAACACCTTTGAACTCTCTTTCCCATCATCATTCTCATCACTAGGGTTTTTCCAGACCCATGACTTTGAAAGGTTATCAGACTTCACCCTCATGGCTCTAACAGCACCTGAAGCATCACTGTATGTTACAATTATGTCAATATCCTGCATCAATCGGGAGAAAGATCATCACACTCATAATCATAAAGTTATCGAAATGAAGGCTCAGTTTATTACCTTTTCATTTGGACGCGCAGCAGAACCTGTATGGCTTTGCGCCTGCCAAGTCATTGCCAAACATTTAATGGGAGGAATGAACAGGCACAATGAGATGCTCACATGCAGACAGTGAAAATACCTTTCTATTGCCACATTCTGGACAATCATACAGGGGCAAAAGATCTCTGAGCTCTGTCCGACTGAAAATAGGAGGAATAAAATAAAATAAAATTACAATATTCATAAAATTAAACTGATGAACAGAAATATTTCAAACAAGACTCAATGTTTGCCAAATTATATAAGCTCGTTGGCCATACACTGTTGATCCATATGATATTTCCGCTCTGACTACTGCTGTGTATACCATAACCTGCAACAACCGGTGAAGTATAACATGAAGCTGATTAGTACATAAGCAAAACATACCGTCTTACACTATTAGTATTACTCTGTATAAATAACCAAAATACATCCAATTGAGGAGGAGGAATGGAAAAATGAAAAACCGCCATTGCAACAAATTACGTAATTGCGATTAAATAGTTGAAATTAGTAAAGGATAAACATAATAGCCTCCAAAAATTAACGGAAACAAGAGAAGAGCTAGATGAAAATCAATAGGAAGTGAGATTTAAACTGGAATCAATGGCGCAACTGTGAGCGAAATCTTTGGACAGAACGCATAAAGAAATCAAGAAATAATGCAAACACGCAGGGAAGAACAGTTTACCAGGAAGAGGAAGATGGTGAGCAGAGAAGCAGAAGGGCATGATCCTGTAAAGAGAAGCCGATGAGCACTCATCCTGAATCCTGACGGTGAGCACACAATACACAGAGCCAAACAACGATTTAGATCTCAGGGAGATCAGAACCGTAACAAAAATCAATAAATATAAATAATACGGAGTATATATACTAGTACTAGTACTAGCATAAATAAGCGCGTTGCGCGAAAGATGATATCCAAATTAGGTGTGTGCAAGCCTAAAATAATTGTATGTTGTTAATTGATTAGTTATATTATAACAAAATTTAACTGAAACTATAATAAGACTCTCGGATGACCCTTACACCATTGTATGCTGTTAATTGTTTAGTTAACAAAATTTAACTGAAATTATTTTTAATTTATTATTTAAAAATAATAAATTTAATATTTTAATATAAAATTTATATATTTAAAAATTACATTGAACATTAAAAAATTAAATTTAAAAATAATATATAAAATAAGTAAAATAAAGTTAGTTTAATTAATAAATAATAAACATGACTGTGAAATAGAAGAAAGAGATCCTGCAGAGTTTAACTCAATGGTTTAAGGGTCACCTTGAGGGGCCGTTTGGTTCACGGAATCTCACATTACCTTAGGGAATGTTAGATTGCTGGGAATGTTAGATTACTGGGAATGTTAGATTCATGTGTTTGGTTAAAACTGAGGAATGTAATATAAACCTGTTTGGTTTATTAGTTACGGAGTATCTTTTATGTTATACTAAATTTTTTTTTTTACTTTAATACTTTTAACATATTTATTACATGATTAAAAATATTAACTAATTAAAATCTTGAACTTGAGAAATAAAATTATTTTATAAGCTAACATGATGTAATAAAAATAAAATAAAATATATAATTACAAAATAATTAAATATAATATATATAATAAACTAACATAAAAAATATATTATTATAAATTATAATAATTAGAATTAAAATGGTAAAATTTGTAAATATCCAAGGTAATCTTACATAACCTTAGAAATGTAAGGGAATCACATTCCCTTCCAAATCCTATGTGGAAGGTAAGTTTCATTACCTAGGGAATGTTATATTCCCTTATGAAGATGAACCAAACATAGGAATGTTAGCTTTGGAATGTCACATACCCTTGGTTATGTTGTATAACTTGAACCAAACGCCCCCGAGTTTTGTTAGAATTTCTTGGTGCACAGAGTATACAAGCACTAAGTTTAGAATTAGTTTGGCATAAGCTGAGAAATCTAATGTATAAAAAATTAAAAATAAATAAATAAAAAGAGGACAGATAAAGTATATTATAATAAATTAATTGAAAAAATAATATAAAATATGTTTTAAAACATTACATATTCAAAGTGAACATTTGTTTAGTACATAATAGAGTAAATAGATTGTGTTTGAAAGTTCATACAATTATGCAAATAGTAGTTCATACAATTATGCAAACAGTTTGAAATGCATGCATAAATAATTGTTATTAAACAATAATAACCCAAGTGTAAAATTAAAAGGAAAAATGATAAAAGGGACATTTACTAATTGGAGAATTTTCTTAATTTTTTACAAAATTAAAAAATTGGAAAATGAAAATCAAAAAAACATATATATATATATATATATATTAAGAATGTTTTTTATGTTAAAAACAAATAGGAGTAACAGTTATCCACCTATTTAAAAAAAAGTACTTTCTATTTCAAAAATACACGAGTAATAAAAATTACTTACATATCAACAACCATCTTATTCACTTCTCTTTTTTCTTACATTTTTTTTAGTACTCTTTTTTCTTACTTAGTTCTCTTTGTCTTTTCTACTTTCTTCTCTCCAAGCAAGGATTCACATTGATCAAGGAATTGGCATATTATAAATGTCTAGAATTCTAACAATGGTGTTTAGATACTAAATTTTCTTTACTAGTTTTTGTAACCGATCCATGTCAATATATTGAAATGAGGAAACTCAAATTGCATGTTATCCTCATATTGGTGTTAGCTAGAAAAAGCACAAATGGATGGAGTATTATTTGCATACTTAAAAGCCATGAGTTCAATTCTTGCAAATATTCTCTTAATTGGTCAAGTCCTCTCATGTGTGTTTTGTGAATTATTACATAAAAGTAAGGTTTATCCAGTACACACCCTCGGATAATTCAATTCTTTTATGTTTGTTGAAGAATATTTTCAAATGTTTGATTGGGTTACTACTTACTAGATCACATTAAAAAAAATTACATTCAAATGTTTGATTGATTAAAGAGTATAAAATGAATATATAGTCAAATGATAAAAAGTATTTTCTTGTTTGTTTAAACCATGACTTAGACGAACATCTGGAGTCTCTGTCCTGCATAACCCAAATAATCAAGTTAGAAGTCCCTAGCATCAAAAATAATGAGGTATTAGCGATACTACCCACTCCAAACAAATGGTTGAACGAGATCTTACTATATAAAACACAGGGGGTTACGCCACTAACCCCTCTAGAGTTAAGAAAGTTATGTCTACGACCCCACCATATAGATTAGAGTGGTCAATGAAAAACTCTACAAGTTATCTTTTAGGGGGCTTTGCTAAGGTGTTGTACCATATCGAAAGTCAAACGGGTTATAACTGAAATACATGAGGGGATATGTGTCACGCACCAAGGTGCCAAAACATTAATCCAAAAGGTGACATTACAAGGATATTATTAGCCCCGTATAAGAGTCTATTGTATCGAGTTTGTAAGGTCGTAAGGAGATGCTAGGTTTGCCAGAAGTTTGCAGTGTTACTAGGTAAGCCCATGTCATATTACACACCATAGTAAAGTTGGTGATAATTACGAAAATGTCACCACGTTTTTTTTTTTTTAATTTGATCTGATTCGTCTGATTTTTCCAGATGTAAAGCTAAGGTTGGTTATTATTTTTCTCTTAATGACTTGCTCTCATTTGAATTTTTTCAAATGTAAAGCTAATATTAGTTCTTATTTCTCTTCAACCGATTTTTCCAGATATAAAGCTAAGGTTGGTTATTATTTCTCTCTTAATGACTTGTTCTCATTTAGATTTTTTCAAATGTAAAGCTAATATTAGTTCCTATTTCTCTCCCAATGATTTGTTCTCATTTGACCAAATGAGAACAAGTCATTAAGAGAGAAATAATAACCAACCTTAGCTTTACATCTGGAAAAATCGGATTAGGTCAAATTACAAAAATGCGGCGACATTTTCATAATTATCACACACTTTACCATGCAAACTTCAACCATTTGTCATTTTGGTCCCTAATCCCTAGGAAGTTCTAATTGACAAAATTTTAAAAAATTCAATAATCAAATTAATTGAAATTAAAAACTATGAACTATAAAGTTTGCAACCATTTGTCATTTTGGTCCCTACTCCCTAGGAAGTTCTAATTGACAAAATTTTAAAAAATTCAATAATCAAATTAATTGAAATTAAAAATTATGAACTATATTAATCGTTGGGAAACAATTAGGGAACTAGTGATTTCCCCTTAAATTTATTCTTTTAATAAATTAAACAATTTTGAAATAGATTCAAATACTCTCAAGTAGTGTTTTTTTTTGAAACCCTCTCAAGTAGTGTTAAACATGTATAGGACAGGTATGAAAATTTATTTTGGATTCAAGTAGTTTTATACCTATTCAAGTTCAAGTTTGAAAATGGCTTAATGGGCGAGTAACTTGAATCATTGACATCCCTAGTTCACAATGAGGCTTGCCAGCAGAGACTTGTAAACTATTTCAATTCTAACCAGCACAACATTCTCAATCAAATAATTGAAAACATAAATTCAATTTTTCCCACTGCAAGGAGATCAGTGCCAGTTCACAAATGTGGATTATATTTATCTTAGGGCAAAAAGAAAAGAAAAGAATTCTTAACTGAGTTACAGAACTCTGGCAAATACGGGAGAGAGTAAGCTGGGTTTCGCAAAGATATTTTTCAACCAGACCAAATTTTCCCGAAATTATCCAGGAGATTATTAACGACCAACCAAAAATCTCAGTATGTTGTAGGAGAACCAAGTGCAATAACAGCCTTCATAGAGTTTTATTTCATCACCATCAGAAATTATGAAGTATCAGCGGTTTAATCAGCCCTCCAATGCTGATGCTCCTGATATGATCTCTATCAGTTCTGTGGTGATAGATGCTTGACGGGTTCTGGTTAAAAGGTACAGAGAACCACTGATCAGTTTTACAGATCAAATAATATAATATGATAACAAAAAGGACATTGTCAATTGCATCGGTCTTCTAGCAAGAACCATCCTTCAGTAAATTCGTATGACGATCTCATCAAAATAGAACTAAATTACGACCCAGTTTAGCAGGGAAACTATCTCTCACTGCATCTCCACAAGGCATAGGGCCTAATGGTTTTCCATTTGTGTTTTTTCCTCCTAGTCCCAATCCTGGAGCTAGGAAACTCCATTATCACAAGACTATAAAGTAGGAATTGAAATTACAATGTTTGGTATGCAAAAATAGGAGTACAGGGAATTGAAATGTAAGAAATGACAAAATGACTAAAATGCCCTTATGTTTTGGTAGATGTAGTAATAGTAGTAGTAGTAGTAGTAGTAATAATAATAATAATAATAATAATAATAATACTTCATTCAAATAATAATAATAATAATAATAATAATAATAATTCTTTCAAATTAAAAAAAAAAAAAAAAGAAAGAAAAAAAAAAAAGACAAAGGGTATGGGAGGAGGGGCAAAATTGTCTTTACACCAACAAATTGCCCCTCCTCTCCACCGAATTGCAATTCATGGGGGGTACCCCATGAATTGCAATTCATCATTTGGAGGGAATTGCAATTCCCTCCAACCAAACACTGTAGTTTGGGAATTCACTGATTTGCAATTCAATGAATTGCAATTCCCCCCAAACTACATCCAACCAAACAGGCCATTAAATGCATGAGAAAGAGAAGAAGAAGAACCTGTTGTAAGTGAGGGTGAGGCGATCAAGCATTTCACCAGCATTCCTGCTGGAGCTGTCCATGGCAGACATCCTTGCCCCTTGCTCACTGCAAGCATTCTCTAGAACAGCATTGAACAATACCTGGAAAAGATAAAAATCTACCAAAGTCATTGATTATATACATTCACAGGTTCAAATAACACTTGACAGAGTTCGAAGGAAAGGCACATACACTTGAAAATTGGAATTCAGTGAGATTCTGAAGGACTTCTGACTTTGACTCAGCACCTTCAATTTCATAAGAATCCAAATCGCCAAGCTTTCCCCCAGATTCAGATTCCCTCTCCACAACCTACAATACATAATGGGACATTTAACAAAGAAGCATATGAACTCCTAACAAGATTATTTTGGGTAGGAGGGGGTTGGCGAAACAAGGTTCAATGCATTCACCTCAGGTGATAATACAGTAGACATGGTTGGCACAAATGAGACAACTGACTGGAACTTGTTGAAAACAATTCTTAGAGCATCAAACTCTACATTTTTAAGGATGTCATCAGCAACCACTGAGACCTGCAATGCATGAAATGTGAAGGGATGTGAGAAAATAAAATTAAAAAAGGAGCTGTTTTGCAAGGCAAGGCATCTTGTATTTCCCTGAGCAACGATTCTTTTCAGCTTCTACAGGGTATCATTTTGAAAAGAACACGTCAACCTTTCAATGACTTTTTTCCCTGGGACATCAATTTAGTTTTTGGGTTACAAAATGCCTGTCTTCTACAAAATCTTTTGCAATTTCTATTGTTAGGAACAGTGATGGTCACAGAAAAGGAAAAAAAAAAAAAAAAAAAAAAAAAAAGAGTCAAATTCTAGATTGTGTAGGGGAAATGGGCTTTACTCTAGAAACCTAAAAACTATTTCATACCAACAAATATCAAATTTAACAAAACAGCACCAATCCCTATAAAGACAGAATCTACTAAACATTAAAATACAAGTTTGTTGTTTTACATGCTTCTGCAGTTCTGCTGTTATGCAAAATATTTTTGCTGGAGAACCTGGGGGCTAGAGTGAGAAGAATTTGTATTCTCTTTGGTGACCAAAATAAAGAAAGGAATTTTTTTTAAAAAAAAAAACAGTATTGATTTGATGTTCATGTTCAGAAGATAATGCAATAATGCCCTTGCTCTGTTACATTTTCACTGGCCACAAAAGAAGTATTTCATTCTTGTTTATGTACAAATTAAACAGCAGTTTTAGCCATCCATTGACTCAATTATATTCAGTATGTAACCAACCCATTCCACACAATCCATGTTCAATAAAGGGTCTTAAACAAAACTGACCTGAAGTGCAATAGTACAAATACATTAAGGGTGTGTTTGGTTGACAGGTTTAGCTATCAGGAATGGGTATCAAAGTCATTGTTATTGTTTGGTTGACAGGTTTTTAAAACACTATGGGTTTTGATTACCCCATTAATTGCAAAACCCATTCCCTAATAAAATAAGGGTTTCATTTCTCTTCCTCCTCCGCTTCCCCAACTATTAATAGTCATTCCCATTCCACCCTACTACCAAACATGCAAATTACTTTCACCAAAACCCATTACCATTACCAAGTATTCCCATGTGCAAACCAAACACACCCTAAAAGAAAATTGGATGTCATTTTGCTGCACTTACCAACTACAACCACTAAATTAATAAAATGTTGCTAAAAGGAGAGATATTATGTCACAATATGTAAGAAAAAAGAAGTGGGGATAGTAGCAAGGTCTCTTCATTTGAGTTTTAATATGTGGCTATTGGGTCAAATAAAATTATAACCTGAGTATAGTTGAGGGGATTCTTCTGCAACTCAGTTATAATCAATTCAATGTCTTTCTTTGAATCTCGCACCAACTGTGCCTTTGCCTTCTCTCCCAGAATTACATATTTGTTTTCCTTCTCAGGGCCTAGTAAAAAGCAAAAATAAATACTGATTAATTTAATTTCCATTGGGGGTTTGCATTCTTATGATAGAGAAACTGTGCAGTTTACCAGAATTCAACTTGTGAATATTCCTGCTTGTCTTGACAGATGTAGAATTAATTCCACCACAAAGACCTTTGTCTGAAGAAATAGTAATGATGACATTCTTCTTTACATCAACACCTATTGCAACAAGAATTTAGAAGGTCAACAACAGAAGCAATCAGAAGATGATCAAGTATTTAACAAATAGGCAATTCATAGATGATAAAGTATTAAACAAATAGGCATCTCATGAAGATTGTAAAAACATGTAAACATGTTTGAAATGAAGGAAAAACACAAGTAAACACTGCACTAAAAATAAATACCTATTATAACACTGCCAAAAAAAACCAGTTTGCATATATAGTGACACTGAAATCTGTATATTAATTGAATATGTCTGTCAATGTATTTCAGTATTTGATTATATTAAGATTTGAAAAATAAAATAGAACAGTTGCATTGTTGAATCGCTTCCACAGATGTCATTTACTCCACTTTGAAGCTAAACTAGTAACGATTAACCCCTTTCCACAACATTACAAATACATTATTTGGTCTCAGTCCCAAGATGTCAAGAGTAAATTACAAGCAAATGACTTGTTAGATTTCTGTAAGTAGTACCCACAAGCTAAGCATTACTGCAAGGTTCCTTTTTAAGGAAAAGATGAATGATAAGAAAGTGTATGGAATAATGAATTAAGTTGGTAAAGATAAACAGGAGCCCCTTTTCTGTAGGTAGATATAAACATGAGCTTTAACTAATAATCACAACATAGAGAGAATTATTTCCAGAGCCAGAAAAGCCAATACTAAATAGTGCCTAAGATCCATATTATAAAAGAATCAGAGAGGAATAGAATACAGAAGTGACCTCAAAACAAAAATAAAGCCCCCTTCCAAAGTCCACCTCCTTCAGAAAGTGGATTCACAGAATAAGCAAATGCTGAAAATTAAATCCACATACTTGGAGTGTCACCAAGGAGAGCAGTGAATGGCTGCCAGAGGCCACGTGAATTTTCAGCTCTAGTCTGAATAGCTCGAAGCTTAGAAGCTGCAACCATCTTCATTGCCTTTGTGATTTTTTGAATGTTTTTAACACTCTTCATCCGATTCCTCACTGCACCAATCCATTGCCAACATAAACACTTCTTCCATTAATAGAGCACTTGAATGAAGGCAGACCATGCATAGAGAGATAGAAAATGGACCAATAGAAAACTAAAGATCAATCTTACCAACTTGAGTAGAAATAGAACGGACTCCAGACAAGCCTATCTCCCTGCATAATATAGGGGGGAACTTCATTGAAAAAGGAAAAAATACACAAAATAACAGATATGATAGATATAAACCTGTGATAGAAACCAATTCACCTATTTTCCTCTATATATGTTGACTAGGAATTTGAGCAGAACTAAGGCAATAACTCGGAGAAAATACTCCGAGTCTGGTACACATACAAAAAATCAATGAAATGGAGTAACAGAAAATTAAGGAAAAATCTCACCAAGAAGACATATAATGAGATCCAATACGGAGAAATTCAGAATAAATGTTTGATTATCATGCAATAGAACTGCCTCCCTAGTAAATTTCCTAAAGTACAAAATACTCCAACCATTCATATTCAACAAGTTTACGGATAGCACAACACAATTTAGCATATTAAAAATCTGCCTACAGCTTTAAAACTTTTGGTCAAATGGGATAAAAGGGCATTGCATCGGAATTACCAGAAATGACAAATTTTCAGGCGCTAATCAGTACAAAATGTCAAAACATTTACAAGTACATTAGTGTTCAACAGAGAAAACAATATCAGAATTATCTGCAATTTCATTGCAGATTCTCAAACATTAAAGATGGGCAACAGAAACGCCCAAGATCCCAACTTTCCATGCTCCTTTAAAACGACGATCAAACTATCAAAGCACATAAAGCACTCAACAGACTAACCAATGGTCCAATTTAAATTGTAAGAAGGAGAAAAAAAAAAAGATGAAGCGTAGGACAAATCGTACTCGGAAGGAGAGACAAGAGAGGAGCGGAGCGCATTGAGAGGGGTGGGAGAAGTGAACGGAGCGGCGGCCAAACGCCTCCCCTCGCGTCTCAAAGCAGCCATCGCCATCTTGATCTGATCGCTTCTTCTTCTTCTTCTTCTTGCGGATCGGTGAGAAACTCACTAGGGTTTGCTCTTAACGGCTTGATGGGAGCTGTATACCAGTGGGGTTGCTGGGCATTTAGCGAGAATACATTCCCTCTAGCGCAACGCTTCATATATACGACGTCGCATATCATCGTTTGAAAACTTCTAATTTTCTACATTAACTAATTGCAAATTTAGTACTCTTAGTATACTTATTTTGCCACTTTAGTCATCAATTACTTCAATTTAAAAATCGGTTATTTTTAGTTCTCAATTATTGTATCTAATTCACTTTTCCTCGTTCATCAAAAATTTTAACAATTCTCTTTTATTATAAAATTTAGTATAGTATTTTTTTTATGCGCGATGTGCGAAAATAGATGTTCAATATTAGTACTTTATATTAATATCTTAGATGTATTTATATTTTAGATATTTATATTATTGTGTAATGATAATAATGTTTATTATTATTATTATTATTATTATTATTATTATTATTATTATTATTATGTAAAACATTTTTATAAATTTGATATTTATATTTTAGGAAATAACTTATATAGTACTCCAATATATAATGTCTAGCATAAAGATAAGAAAATATATGGTGGATGGCATGGCAACAATAGTTGGAAAAGATAACGAAAGTTATAACAGTTGAGATATTTTTGACAAACTACTAAACCGTGGACCCACGTAAGGCTTTTATGACTCATCACACCTTGGAGTCATGTACTTCGTTGAACCTGGAGAAATATTTAGCAAACACCCGGATGAATTCCCTGATAAGCTGTCTTCACCTGTGGATGGACCAGAACTTATTAGCTCGACATATACATAACCGGTGGGGCACAAACTTTATAACCAACGTTCACACCCACTGCTTTCAGAGCCCCGCCTGGTACAATCATTTCAACCAAGGTGCAAGCTGTCATGGCTTTCCCAGGCGGATGTTGCACACACATAATAACGTAGGTGCACACTGGGTGATCAAGTGTTTGAAGTTTAGGTTGGTGCGAATGGCACATTCACACGGACAAAGTAGACCACACCACTCTGTGCACTTTCAGTAACTCGGTGTGTGCCATTACACACGATTTGCCTGGGACGGTCAAGACGGCACTCCCGGTTGGGTGCTCAAAAACAGACACAACCCCTCATGCGTATGCACACAGTAGTGTGAAAAGAAATGTTTCAACTAATCGCATGCTAAACCCATCGTTAGGAATTGATTTGAATTCAAAACCCATATTCGAAGACATATATGAATTGGAATAATAGCTTCTTGGCCGTCTCCCACCATTGTACAACGGCAAACTTCAATTCTTGCTTGGCTTTTTGTCTGATGCCGGATGCACTCGAACGCAAGTTTCTCGTAGTCGCCAGTCGGAAGGGGGTATTTTTCATAAAAGTTGTGCCGCTCGTAGAATCCCTGTCGTACTAGTCTCCTTCGTGATCTTCTTTCCTGGTGATGCGGCGAGTTCTTTTTTACTATGCTGTGGATGCGAAAGAGCAACTTTGTAGGTTATTTTGGACGGATCGTGTCCCGTGGGAGAATTACACTAGTTTTGGGGATGTAATGTTGTTTGAAGCTACGTACAACACAAACAGGTGAGTAGTAGTCCAATAAAGTTAACACAATGTGCATGGTTTTGTTTTTTTAATGACCTATAGTTTGTCATGGCTTAATCGCAGCCTGTGTGCTACACAATGTGGGGTTTTATGCATGGGTAAAGATATCATGCTAACCCGATTATGCTTTTAACAAAGCAAATGTATCGTTGCAGGTACTAATTGGTTTTCGTCACTTTCACTGGGTTTGACAACCATAAAAGATGTGTGGTGTTTGGTGTCAATTTGCTTGCCAACGAAGATGTAGCCTCTTACGTTTGGTTGTTGAGCAACTTCAAACGTGCAATGGGACGTGTGCCTATTTGCACAGTTACGGACTAGGACCCTGCTTTGAGAATAGCTCTGCCACAAGTGTTTGAGCGTACACACCACAGATTCTACATGGAGCATATAATTTCCAAAGTTGCAAAGAAAGTTGGGCTACTTCTAGCCAAGGATAAGGAATTCCTACGTACATTGAACGAATAACTACTGATGAGTTCGAGTTAAGATGGCATGTTGTTATGGAACGTTTTGGACTTGTCAAGCACAGGTGGTTCCAACTTATGTTTGAATTGCGCGCAATGTGGATCCCTGCGTTTTTCTAGTACATATGTGTGGGTGGTTTGTTGCATACCACTCTAGATCTGAGGCCATTAACAGTGTTTTTTAGAGTTGCACAAGTCCTCACGCTAGCTTGGTTGAGTTCTTAAGCCATTATGACGGTGCAATCGATGAACAACGACATGAGCAGGCGAAGCTAAATGCGGCATGCGAAGGGTAGATGCCGAAGTTGATAACACCCTTGACAATAGAGTGACATGATGTTGCAATGTATACAATACAAGTTTTATATGAAATTCAGGCCGAAATTGCAAGTGCGTGTTTCTCTTGCCGTCTAGTGAGTGTTTATCGATCAGGGATGGTTGGATGCTATGTAATACATGATGTTGGGGGAAGTGAATCCGAGGTCGAGTACAATAGTGAAGAAAATGGCATAAACTGTACTTGTAAGATGTTTGAAAGGGTAGTGTTATTGTGCAGACACGCTTTCGTAGCTCTTAAGGATGCTTGCCTAGAGGTGGTCCCCGCCACATATGTGCTTGCACAGTGGTCGCGCGCTGCCTGGGTACGACCAGTAAGTGGGGGAGAGTTTGTGAATAATAGTGTTGACAACCTCAATATCCCCCTACAACATAAGGTGTGGGTAGATTTCCACAAGTGTGTATCCCTCGCAGGTGATGACTGAGAACGGTTGGGTATCATTACTAATGCAATAAAGGCGTTGAAAGAGTATTTGGGTGTGGTTGTTGATAATTCCAGTGTGCGACATGGCAAGCATTCAGTAATTGAAAACTTATGTAGTAGTGTCACAGTGGATCAAGTCATCATGCGTCTCCCAATGGTTGAGGAAAGCATTTAAAAGGAGCAAGGGGAATTTCTGTCTGTTTGAAAAAATGAGGTGAAAGGACATGCGCAACATGTGAAGAGGCAAATGACCATGACAGCCACAACTGCGCGTTACGAAAGTAGAAATCAAAGGAGCATGGGTGTGGTTATGATTATGAGTAGATTTGTGTGACTTTTTTCTTTAAACTTGCACTAATTAAGATATAATGTTTGTGTTATAATTGCCAACAAAAAAACATTGTTTATTAATAAATTAATCGTGTTGGGCGGTTTATTGTAATCATATTTCGAATTGTGATTAAGACATTGTATCGTATAAGTTTTTCAGCACTATTAATTGACAGAGGTGGACATATGCGCACAAATGATAGTGCACAGAAGCTTGATCTGGACTGTTGCACAAGCGATTGGGTTGGGGGGCGTGGGGTAGGCATGACCAAGGTTTCGGTTCTGGTTTTTCAAATGGCCGAACCAAAACCTTATATTAAGGTTCCAGTTCTAATCGTGAGTTTATTTATTTATTTAGTTTTGTAGCAATGTTACTGTGACTTGGTTTTGTTTGTTTTTTTTTTTTTTTTTTTGTCTTGTTTTTTTTATTTTTAACAATGTCTGTGAGTTGAGTTTTATTTATTATTTTTTTGTTTTGTTTTTTATTTTTAAATGTCTTGTTTGAACATAGGTGGGCTCCAGCTTGGCTGATATAATATAATATAGCTAAATGGAAAACTTCAGTTCATCAAACCATGCATCATTGTGTATTTGTGTGGCCAAGTAGTAAGTATACAAGTACAACAGCTGGAATTACATCCCCGTGTTCATCAATCGCTTTTTGCTAAACTTTAATGTTAAACTAAAAAAGACAAAAAATAATTTTGGCTTGCACTTAATTTTACCAAGATTAAGTTGCCTATGTATCTTATTGAAACTTCAATAAGAATCAAAGTCTACGTAGTCCTCTTACCTTTTTTAAGCGTCAATTTGTTCCCCTTCGTTTGCAGTAGTGGTCGCATACTTGCATCATCGGAAAAGAAATCGTTGATGATGCTTGATTTATCTTTTTCTTGTGCTCTAAGTTTTGCCAATCCCCAATCGACTGTGCAAACTTTAGTTTCGATTGATTGCAGCGTCATTCTTGAACGAGTCTCATCCAACATGTTTCCACATGCACTAAATTTCTGTTCTACTGCTACAGTAGAAGTAGGAGTTCCAAAAATTTGTTTCGCAATAATAGATAAAATAGGAAAAAAAATTCTATGGTCTTTCTACCATTGCAAAACATCAAGATCACTATCATTATCCAAAAATACAAAATAAGTATTTAAATATATTTCTGCCTCGGATAATGCTAGAGAAGATGATGAAACTGTCCCACTGGTTCGACGACTTTTACTCGCATGCATATTGATAAAAAGCGCGTCTTTCACTTGAGATAGTCTTGCTCGAGCCACTTAAGGCTACTACTTGTTTCACAAGTGATGTGGACCACAATATATAATAAAAGAATTATATGTCAGCCTAGTAATTTGTATTAAATTTCTAAACAAATTTTTTATAAATTTATTACTCTCTCGTCCCGAATTGGATGTCTCATTTGCTTTTTATACGCTTTTTAAGAAATTAAAGTAATATGATGTGCTTTTCAATTATGTCCCCAACTTTTTTCACTTTTAGAAATAAAAACAATAAAGAAAGCAAAAGTCATAAGGGTAAATTGAGAAAAGTAGAATGATGGTAATGTTTAATTTTGAAAAGAGGACAACATTTTGGGACAAACTAAAAAAGAAAGTAAGACAGGTAAAATGGGACAAAGGGAGTACAAAATAAATATATTTTATGAAAATAAATAATAAAAGCAAAAAACTAATTATAATTATTATATTATAGTATTAATATATTTAATCATTTTTAGTTAGAATTTTGAAATGAAGGTTTATATTGATTAAATGATGTATAAGTTTATATTTATTAGTGTAAGTGCAATAGTTTAGTTGTTTATTACATTTGAAAGTTTAAAATATTAATTTGAAAATGTCAAAAGTTTTAGCTAAGCTCGTCTGATAAGTTTGAAAACTTTAAGTTTAAGGGTTATGTTATAAGGCTAAAAATTTAAACCTGACCAAGGAAAAAAAAAAGATTTATCGGAACCAATAAGCCTAACAACCCAATAAAACTAGCGTGAAGCCAAATGAATTGGCATGCCTACGGTCATAAGGCAAATAATATTTCCATTTGTGTACTCAAAAAAAATAATATTTCCATTTGTATTCAAAAAAAAATGAATTATGGTTATTTGAATTTTATTACAAGTCCATTTGATTTCACAAATTAACATGTAGAGGAATTTTTAAAATGTTAATTTGAGGATTACATTTTAATTTGACCATATATTATCTCATTTGGTTATAATGACAACGAGAAAAAAAAAATAAGAGAACACATACAAAGTTTGAGAAGGAATGGGCATGATGCAAGACAAATAACAACCATCCTACAAATGGCCATCATGCATGTCTACCATGCTTTCACAATCAAGGAATTCTGTCTCACATCACTTGATATAACGACTGACTTAGCTCACTGATTCAATAAATAATATTTTTTAAAAAAATTAAAACTCGATGACAGTAATGTATAAATTATATATCTAAAGTAGGCAAATCTCTTGTGTGTGCCAACATTTAACCATGTCTACTGAACCGCTGAGTTATGGTAATTTACATCCTCCCAAATACTATGTTGGGCCGGGATATAGAGAGCCTTTGGGATTGGAGATATTCAACCTTGGGGAAGAATAAACAACATCCGGGAGAAATGAATTAAAAGAAAGTAAATAACTTAACAAAAAGCACCATGTCAAAAAGGGTTCCTGAATATATGCTCTGTCGGACCAGGGTGTCGAGGACCTTTGGGATAGGAGATATTCAACCTGGAGCAACGACTTTTCCTAAGAGCATCCTTATCAATTGGAGTTTTTTCTCCAATTTTTGTGGGCCCCAGCTTCCACCTCATCATCCATATCTTATTCAATCACAAAAACTCTTCTCCACACTAGTTTAGATTTTTTCTCAGTTTTTTGTGTTCCCACCATCTTACCCACTATATTTTAATTATTTCTTTATCTATTTTGTTTATAAATTTATAATTGTATTAAAAATAATTAAACATACGTGCTGTAACAACATTTTATAACAATAGCAACATGATATTTATAGGCAGCATTTTCTTTTATATAAAAATAGTCGTTGCCAGGCAACGGCCGGAAATATGATCGTTGCCGGGCAACGACATTAATTTTGGTCGTTGCTAGCAACCGCCGTTGCTAGCAACGGCCACACTTAATTAAATTGAGAGTGGCCGCCAAATGGCTGCCACTCTCAATCGCCCAATCGGGCGCGTGTAACGACTAGGTGGGTGATGAGACGCACATGCGTGTCACTGCTATATATATATATATATATATATATATATATTTTTTATTTTTTTTTTTTTCTGACATGATTCAAAGAGTTGCAGGGATAAATTTTGTATATTATCTGAACACCATATCAGTCCAAGATCATCACTTTGCATTTGCACTATTCTAAAAACTCTCTATGATACATTGATGGAGGTGCTCTAAGACCCACATGATGAAAATATTATATCATTGTTTGCCACATCATAGAGAAAGCGAGGGGGTAAAATTTGGGAGTACATATAGTTAAACTCTTAAAAGAAAGTCAAGAACTCAACAAAAAACACCATGTCAAGAAGAGTTCTTGAATATATGTTAAGTCGGGTCGGGACCTTTGATTTTTTTATTTTTATTTGTTTTTTTTTTTGATAAGGGTCGGGACCTTTGATATTGGAGATATTAAACCTTGAAGAAAAATAAACAACATACTAGAGAAATGAATTAAAAGAAAGTCAAGAACTTAACAAGACACACCATGTCAAGAAGAATTCCTAAATATATGCTCTGTCAGGCCGGAGTGTAGAGGACCTTTGGGAAGGGAGATATTCAACCTTGGAGAAGAATAAACAACATACTGGAGAAATAAATTAAAAGAAAGTTCAGAACTTAACAAAAAACACCATGTCAAGAAGTGTTCTATAATATATGTTTTCTCGAGCCGTGGTGTAGAGACTCTTTGGGATTGGAGATATTCAATCTTGGGGAAAAATAAACAACATACCAGAAAAATGAATTAAACAAAAATCAAGAACTTAACAATAAACACCATGTCAAGAAGAGTTCCTGATTATATGCTCTGTCGGCTAGAGTGTAGAAGGCCTATGGGATTGGAGATATTCAACCTTGGGGAAGAATAAACAGCATACTAGAGAAATGAATTAAAATAAAGTCAAGAACTTAACAAAAAACACCATGTGAAGAAGAGTTCCTGAATAGCACATTACATACACCATATACTAGAATGATGCTACACATCTTCTGCCGAAGAAAGAAGTACTGAGGGAGTACAAAACCCAATTCTTTAGGTCTACAAAAACAATTTGTTCCAATACATTCATTGATTAACACCAGGGGAGGGCCACTACTAGAATTGCTACGACTTTACAAAAGATCAACCAACTTCAAGTCACAACGGTCTGGTATAAGCATCCTGTATGTACGCTGAGGCCTGCTCTTCTGAGAGCTGCTTCCCTTCCACCAATCCTTTGATCAGGACATCGGCATAGGCTTTGGGAGGTGCACGGATCGGAAACTTACCCGATTTGAAGCTATCAACATCTGATGAGGTACACCTGCGTGACAAGAAATTGAAGATTAGAGAACCAAATGGACGGGTTAAGTTTGAGATGGATGTAAAAAGGTTAGTATGCTTACGTCATTGTTAGGATTGGGATTCCATCCTCCTTCCCCAGGTAAAGAACATTGTGGTACCAGCCTCTCTACATGAAATACAAGCAGCACCCGTGACATTAGAGGAATAGTGTTGAAACAAATATCTCGATTATGTCAAATACAATGCTCGATCTATTAAAAAAAATATTGCAAACAGCATATGAATTCTAAAACGATATTGCATACTTAGAAAAAGAAAGGATACTGTTGCCAGTTTCTGAAAGACTGATTGCAATGGCAATACTGCATATACAATCCATTGATAATATCCCCAAATATAATACAATACTCTTGGAATAAAACAAAATTGGCCTTTAAGTAAACTATTGTAAAGTAAAAAACATATTGACAACCAAAAAATTTGGTTATTATAACTTTTCAAAATAAAGCAAAACATATTTCTAAACACCTAAAATTGTAATTTCAAAAATGAAATGATACTTCCTCTAATCCTCTATCCCATTTAACTTGTCTAGTTTACTGTTCATTGGCCAAACCAACTCTCACTTTTTTGTTTGCTTTTTTTTTTATTTATTTATTTATAGCATTTTCTTATAATTTTTAAATTTGGCTTGTTGTGTTTAATAGTGCTTTTCATGTAGTTTCTAAATATATAAATTTTGAACATTAATACTAAATTAAATATTACAAAAAATAAATTTGTAAATAACTTGAATCAAGTCTTGTTCACCGAACAAGATACATAAAATGGGACAATACATTAGTTTTCATGTGTTTTATAATTTTTCTTATAATTCTTTTGAGTTATTACTTATTAATAATTATGCACAATGCAGTTAATTTAGAGAAGGTAAAATTTTGAAGAAAAATCATTATTTTCCTCGACTAAAAAATTAAGTGTCTTGTTAGGATAAATATTTATGATTTTATATTTACTCACACCACCATGCTCTACTTCAACTTAAAGCTTAGGTTATAAGTGAAGATACACATTTATATTTGTCCATAATTCAAAAGATAAGCATAATTACATCTGAAACTTCAAAAGCAAATAGTCTTTTCAGCAACTATTGTAGTATACTAGTATTAGAGTGGTTAAAGGTGTAAATTCTTTTGTATTTAGGGAGATAAAAGGGTTAATATTTATACCTTCAAGGGAATCAAAGTGCAATGAATTCTTCAAACTAATTTTGAACCTTATATTCAGTCAGCTAGCATTACATACAAGTGAAGGAATACTAACTGGTATTTTTAAAAAAATAGAAAAGGAAAAAGTGGTAACACAAAAATTATGCATTTGACTACAATGTGTACCTTTACAGCCTCCACTGAGATGGTTTTTTCGTTTTCAATAGAGTGTAAAGCAGTCAAATCAAATAAAGGAGCTCTCATGTCATAGTTTGGATCATTTTCCTGAAGTAAAATATCATTGAACTGATCAAGCCTGTGATAATGAATAACAGGAAAAAATTAGTTTCAAATGATGATTAAGGCATACTTCCTATTTATTTTCACAAATTAACATGTGAGGTGTGATAATTTCAGATAACTAATCAGTTAACTTACTAATACATTCAGATTAAAATAGAAGAAGATAGAATAGCATACGTGATTCTATAGAGGCATGTGTAAGCTTTGTCTTGAGTGCTTTCAGGATGAAGAAAAGCAACACCCCCATGGCCCCATGTAACCGTATGATCACGACCAAAAAACAACCGATGGGGGATGGCCTTCCATATGATCTCCTTTGGCAGGCTTTTGTCCATTGCACCAGCACATTGTTTTTGCATTCCTTCAACCTGGACATAATTTTACAATTAGGGAATGCTCAAATGCATACAGAATGTTAAAATAATCATATAAAACATTAAAAAATAATTAAATAAAACTCTACAGTAATCTATATTGAGTTAAGAAAGTTCAAAAAATTGCTTTAAAATATCATCTATGATAATCTCTTATGGACTTTAATTTTCATAAAACGATAGACATTTCACTTGCAGAAACAATAGAAATGAGAGGTTTAAGAATGCAGTTGGTCCTTGTACATTTGAAAAATGTTCATTTCAGTCATTGTACAATTAAATTAGCCCATTTAATCTTTATACATTAAAAGGTGACAATTAAAAGCAATAGTAAACTCTGATAATTGCAACACTGTTAGATCTGCTTAAGTTTCACAAATGTGGTTTACTAACTTAACTTTGGATGAGCTGATGTTCTACAGATAATTTATATGTCCATCAAAAAGAAAAAGATATACCTTTCCACCTTCAATATAGCAGCGCAATCTTGGAAAATACATATTTGATCCAAAAGTGGCATACCAAATCCCTATCTTTTGAAGTTCTGATCGCCAAGTGGAAGAAACAGCAATGGCTTGGTCTGCATTATACAACAAAAGTCAGACAAACAAAAGAGCAATCTTTTGTAATGGGATTTGATAGCATTTGCTTTCTTTACCAGCAGCGTCCTCATTAACTCTCAGGCTCGAAAGTGGTACTATCACATTATCAATGACCTTATCAAGATCTTCTGCTACTGTATGTGCACCGCTATCTTCATCTTCAGAATCTGAGCTAATGATCTGCGGCAAAAGGATTGCAATGTCAAATGGTTGAAAGAATATATGTAATTTGCTAGTGAAAAGCTGAATGAAACTAGGAACAGAAGGAATTACAAAGCAACAATTTTAGGGAAATAAAGTTAGGTTTACTGTTCTGTATGATTCCATTTTTATTGATTTGAAGTTTTGAACAGACAATATATTCTGATAGAATTAATGAAACTTCTTTTTTAGAAGCCAAATAACTATGAGCCTATTCATCCTCATAGGCACAATTTCCACATTATCATAGTTTTCAGTTTTTAATTGACTAGTAACTATGGAGTAACACTTCTAGTTTCAAGAAAAAATTTCAATCCCATCAACATGGTAAAAAAAAAAAAAAAAAAACAAAAAAACAAAAAAAAAAAAAAAAAACAGAATTCTCACATGAACATAAGGTGCTCTTTCGTTGGTTACTTTGTCAGCTAACTTCTCCGATAGTGTCGGCCAAAATGCACTTAATTCTTCACGGACCTGAAGATATTTTGTTTATGCACCATTGATTGAGGTAAATCAGTGACTTAAGCATTACATATACAATCTCAGTATCAATAGAGTAGCTATTATACTGTATAGTGTGCAGAACCAACAAAACAGCTAGTCATGCAGTAATATAAAATCACGGGCTATTTGCCAAGGAATAAAGTAATCTTCTTACATTTTGAATTACTTTCCATGTGGATTCAAATGGATAAGCCTCCGATGACCCGGGAATAGGCTTTTGTTGCAACAATACTTCAACACATGCTTGGGCTGACTTTGCTATTGAGTCAAGGTTATATCCCCCTTCAAGTGCCAAAACAATCTTCCCTCCAGCAAACTCCATTAACTAGAGATGGGCGAGTTATGCAAATAAGTTTACTTTGGTGCTTGAAAGAAGAGAATAACTATGCAACAGGAAAAAATAAAGAGTTTACATCATACATACATCAGTGAATAAACTAGAATGAGAAATGGATCAATCAAGGGAACAAAGATTCATCAACAAAAGAATTCACCTATTGATATTTACAAGGAGTTGTCTACTTACCTTGCTCAACATTACTGAGTACCCATATGGACTAAGTCGACATCCACCGAGAGGATCACCAACAGCTGTTTGTAGCATTGCATCAAGTTTATAACTCATTGTTATAAAAATACAATTATTGGCAAGCAAATCATGGCTACATAAAAAGAATGGAATGACAACTAGACAGAACGAAGCGAGGGGGCTAACATAAATAACGAAATTAACACATAATAATATGATATGAAATACAGGACAAAATAATTCCAGCTTTCTATGCTAACCAGCATCAAATCCTGCAGAGACGATAACCATGTCAGGACAGAACTTTTTGGCCACAGGAATTAATATATGGTCCCAAACTGCAAGATAGTCTGCATCACCACAACGGCCATTCTCCCAAGGAACATTTATGTTATATCCTGCTCCTAACCCTTCCCCAGTCATCAGATGGGATCCATCACCACCAGCTGGATAGAAACTCGCAGACTCATACCTGTAACACAAATAATTGGGATGAGAAATTTTCTAAAATTGACCTTTAGTATCAAAAGCGTAAAGGCCAGACAAAATGAAAAAGTTGTCCTACACTCCTACTTGAAGGAGGAGACAAGGACCAGTGCATTCTGATCAAACTTATTATCTTGTTAACCTAATCCATTTCTATGAAAACTGCATGATACATGTAGTTGGAACAAAATTCAAAATTAAAAATAAAAAATAAGTACAAAAAAAAAAACAAATGAACTTGATTAAATACCTATGAACAGAAAAGAAAAGTACACGGGGATCCTTCCAAAATGTACTTTGAGTACCATTTCCATGGTGAACATCCCAATCAACAATTAAAATTCTGTTAATGCCCAAATCTTTCTGCAATTTAACAAGTAAATATGAAGATGTGTCTTTAACAAAAAGATCTGATAGAAAAATGTTTCAGTGATCTTAAGTTGTATAATGAAATTTGCTCTCACTCGTTCATTCAATAAGTAACTTGTTGCAATAGCAACATTATTGTACAGGCAAAATCCCATGGGTTCATTCTTCTCTGCATGATGTCCAGGAGGCCTTACAATAGCAAAGGCAGAATCAAGTTCTCCATTGGCAACTTTCTCAGCAGCCTGCATTCAGAGATTCCAACAAGCTGGCTTTTAAGAGATTCTAACAGTTTTTTTCTTGGTTGGGACATCAATACAAAGTATAATAGCAGCATCAGCAGTAAAAATGACTGCAAGAGCCAAAAATCAATTATCATACTGATAATTCTGGAAGAAAATGCAGGAAATAAGAAGCTAACAGGAAGTGTCAGTTCACAAAGTCATGTTGCCATTGACTACACAAAAGTAATGGATACAAGTTCTCTATTTTTCTGCTTAAAGGTCTCAACTCCCTATTCAATTGAAAGTCACCAGCTCCTCATAGATCATTAAATTATGAGTAAGATAGGAATCATTATGTTGGTTAGTAACATTTAAGGAAATGCTAAAATATAAGTGTCTGTACACTGCCACCTATTTGGGCAGAAAGCAATTGAGAAATTCAAACACACTACCAAATCCAGCATTCATACCTCTATGACAGAACCAGCAGCAAGATAAGCGGACTCTGATGACCCTTGATTGAAATATATGGAATTAAACTGAGCAGCAATCGAATTTCTTCGTGAATCTAACTTTGCAGAACTTATACTTTTAATCAAGTCAATGTGAAATTTGGTATGAACAAGAGCTATATGTTTATCCTCAGCTTCTTTTGCATCCAAAATTACACATCTAGAAATGAAATAAGGAAATAAAGATCAATATCAAACCAAAATGTTTAAAATCATTCCCGCCTATAATTTTCAGCTTTAGCATTAGCAACCAAAAGAAAAACCAGGGAAAATATTCAAATACAAGTTAGAGATGATACAATAAAGGCAAAATAAAAGCAATAAAGTAAACGAATCGTTAGCAACTTTGTCCTATAATGGGGGAAAACTTTTCTTTTCCGAAATTAAACTTCAACTCCCGCCTATGATATACAATTATGCCAAAAAAAAAAAAAAAAAAAAAACACGGAACTACTAAGGAAACAAAGGGAGAAGAAATCAATCAGTAATATCAAACACAAATGCAACTAAAGATTGATAGCCTCTCCTTCTCGGTAGGCATGCCAAAGTTCCGTGAACACAAAAAGCAGCTTAATAGCATCACAGACTTTAGTGAATGAAGAAATAAATTTGAAAGAAAAATGAAGAAAGGTGATAGCATAAGTGGAACGATAAAGTGCCTCTTAGCGATGCCGGAAGATTGGAGGCGGTTCCAGATGACACGAATTCGGTCCGGTTTTTCGGGGTGGTCCTCGTCGTCGGGGGTTGTGTGCTTACACATTCGGTCGTCGTATATGAGGCCCACGCGCCGGTCACAGGAATCGGTGTTGGAGCCCATGGATTCAGGATTCTGATCTTTCAACACTTCACTGCGCTCTGCCGGTGAGATTCTGAGTTCGAATTGAAAAGAATCGAAGGTTTAAAGTGTAGTGGACTGGAGAAAAGTCTGCACTCTGCAGTGTATGAGACCGATCATTTTACAATGCCGCAAAGGCGCAAATTATTGTGTGGACGCGGGCTCAATACGTGGGTTTACGTGTTAGAATAATGAATCTCTTAGAATAATGAATCTTTTATGGTAACGTAATGCATTTTATGTGTTAGAATAATGTATTTTATACTTTAACTCAATGGAGTAGCTCAAGTGGCAAGTGAGCTCTCTTTGTGGGAAAGAATTTTGGGAGAATTCGGGTTCAATTTCTACAAGTGATGATTCCCACCGAGCCAACTCCCGTGCTTCCCGGAGCGAATGTGAATGTACCTGGATCGTTAAACGGACAGAGAAAGTCCCTGTGAATTTGCCAAAAAAAATGTATTTTATACTTTAAAATAATGTATTTTATGAGTTATAAAAATGTATTCTGTATGTTGCAGCAGTAAAGTTAAGAAAGAAATAAAGGAGAAGAAAATGCATGTCACGTGAAAAAAAAAAATTATCAGCACAGTCTTAGAAGACGACGTTGTTTTGGACTCTGTGTGACCACAGTCCATGCAATAACGACTGATTTACAATGGATCATGGTCCACATAAACCATGGCCAAAACAGGGGTAGCTCTTACGTTAGTTATGTTCTACGATGTGCTCAATTTTTGAATGATGGTATAATAAAATCAGAGTATGTATAAAATAAAATAGAATAACAAGTCTCATAATGTCAAATGAAATTGTTGTTAAATTAGAATGATATTTTAGTCATATTATGATGAAATTACAGTGTGTATAAATGAAATTGAATAACAAATCTTACATATTAAGTGTAGATTGTCAAATAAAATTGTAATTGAATACGAATGATACTTTAGTGATGTCGTAATAAAACTACATTATGCATAAAATGAAACTGAATAACAAGTCTCACATATTGAATGTATATTATTTAATGAAACTGCAATTTAATTATAATTTCACATATGTGATTAACGTCAAATTCGAAGGTTGGAATTAAATTAGGTCTACGTTAATTAATCTACATATAGAATTCAAATTAACAGGCCATAGACTATCATGCAAAAGAATGAAAAGTACAAACAAGTAAGCAAAAAACTTATTGATATTATTGTTGTTGTTGTTAGAGGTAATAAGGGTCAAATAATCCTTGAGCTATTTGGGAAATTCAATTAGGCCATCAAGCTACCAAAAAAAAAAAAAAAGACCTTCAACTCAAAAGTAAAATGCAATTGAACCATTTTAACGCATTATTACGTGTAAAGAACAGGTTAAATGCTATGTAATGTGTCATACATCATTTTTGCTACACACTTGGACGACAAATCACCGATTTATCGTATTTTACTTTTTTTATTTTAATTAAAATATCTATATATACCATGACACTTTGGTTCATTTTTATTATGTAGGATGAAGCGTTATTTGTCTTTTTCATAATAATGAAGACAAAGCATTCCCCATCATTGACAAAGACAAGTTTTTTTAAAGCAAATTGCCATTTTGGTCCACTGACTATAGGGGTCATGTTAATTGTGGTCCACGACTTTCAAAAATATTAATTGCATACCATGACTATTTAATTTTTATCAATTTTGGTCATTCCAGCCAAATTGTCGGCCAAATGTCGCCGGAAGTTACAATAATGAGGGTATTTTAGTCATTTCACATCTTTCTCTTCTTCTCCGGCGAATCAATTTTTTTTCCTTCTTCTCCGGTCTTCTTCTCCGGCGGACCAGGCAACCATGGATTTTGTTGGTAATTGGAAAATAATTGTGTTGCTGATTTTCTAGCTTGCTGGTCGGGATTTGCTTGCAAAACACACTTAGATTAAACAAATCTTTCAAAAAAAAAATTAAATAGCCAAAACAAAGTGATAATGCATCCCGACTCGCCGCCGCCGATATTGAAGTTAGTGTAGGCCGTGCGTGCAGGAGCAATCCTTAACGCACATTTCCTTACACTCATCCAAACTCATCGCCGCATCCACAAATGCCGATGTAGTCTCCAGCAACTTCATGTACTTCAACGTTAAAAACTCGTCCGTTTCGCAGACCGATTCGTGGACCCGGAAACACCCCTCCAACTCATCACGCAAATCCCAGGCCTGTTGGTTTCTAGGCTTAAACCCGACCAAACATTCGCACACAGGGGGAATCGTTAGTGTCGCAAATCGCAAGATTTGCAGGAAATCCATTGAGAGATACAAGATTTGCCGGAAGGATTATGGTCCATTGAAGCTTTTGAAGCTTTGAAGCTTTTGAAGGATGTCTGGCTGCCTAGTTTTTCGTTGGAAAGGAAGGACTAGCCGGAGAAGAAGAACAAGAAGTAAAATGACAAAATGCCCTCATTATTTTAACTTCCGGCGAAATTTGGTCGGCAATTTGGCTGGAGTGACCAAAATTGATACAAATTGAAAAGTTATGGTATGCAATTAATACTTTTGAAAGTCGTGGATGAAATTAACAAAACCCCTTATAGTCAGTGGACCAAAATGGCAATTTGCTCTTTTTTTTTATAATAACTTGTAGTGCATGATTTCTACTCATATAGTGCAAATATTTAAATCAAATAGTGCAAATATTTAAACCTAATAGTAAAATATTCATTCGTCTTTTTAAAATGTTGTAATTCATACTGTTTTGGCCTTACAAAATATGA
Organism: Ipomoea trifida; assembly: GCA_003576665.1. Taxonomy (NCBI): domain Eukaryota; kingdom Viridiplantae; phylum Streptophyta; class Magnoliopsida; order Solanales; family Convolvulaceae; genus Ipomoea; species Ipomoea trifida. Next base: position 8,615,979 of record CP025654.1, read on the forward strand.
AAATGGTAAATCCTCTACATCAGTTAATTCCTTTCTAAGTAGGTAGTTCCTACTATCATGTCGCTTGTCATTTTCTAAGTAATCATCACACGTATGGCATTTTCTTAAACTTTTCTTTGATGCATCCATTGCTAACTCCTTTTTCCCTTTCATGCGCTTACCATTGTCCTTATTTTTTTCTTTTCTTGGTGGTAGAATAGAGACCTCGGAAGGCTTAGATGACTCACAATAAGACTCTATGACTGCATTTTTCCTATGAGTAGGTGATAAATCAGCTTGTTCTGTCATCAATATCAATTTTTGCTATTTAATCACTTGTGCAAATTCAACCAATTTATCCATTTTGCTTTTTCTGCTAGACCAATACAACATTGCATAGCACCCCACAATTATGCCAATAACACCTTCCTCTTATCCATTATTGCACCTTGATCAAATGTGAGACCATCAATATGGAAGGTATGCTTTAAGGATGTATCCTTAGTCCATCGATTCAGCACATATTTCATAGGAATTTTATCAAAGTTCAAATCCTTAAAAACCACAAAAGTGTGACTACACAACAATCCAATTCTTTCAAACGTCTTGCAACTATAAACAACTTTATTTTCAGTTACATTGTGCTCCACAGTAAACTTTCTATCACTACCATCTTTGATCTCATAATATAGTATGCCACCATCTTCTCGAACAGTCAAAACTCGACAATTAAAACATGATGTGCATATTTCCTTCTGAATACCATATAAAATTAGATAATGTGTATACAGTTGAAGCATGATTTTCAATGGGCAAATGTGTCTTCATTTCTGGGATATTCCCCTCACTATCACTTGTAAGTTTTGCATGATTGTGTCTTTGAGAGTCCAAAACACGCTCAATCGACTAAAAACACCATTTTCACCTTCCGAGCGTGATGTAGTCCTCAATAAACCAGCCATATGAACATCTCTGAAATAGGCTGGTATCCAAAATCTGCGCAACTCAAACATTTGTACAAACCAGTTGTTATTGACTAAATCAAACTCTTCCATGATCGATTTCCATTCATTCTCGAATTCAAGAGGTTATAAGTATGAGCTCCACACAACAGAGTTCAATTTCTTCCTAAAAATATCAGTCTTACTTAGCACATAACCAACCTTTTCACCCACCTTGAACATAATGTGCCACATGCAAAAACGATGCCTATCTTCATTAAATACGGCTGGAATTGCTTGTCTCATTGTTGGATCTTGATCAGTAATGATTAGTTTTGGCTCTGCACCCATTGCTTTCTTAAAGTGTTCAAATAACCAAACATAGGATGCGATGTCCTCTTTTGTCAACAATCCAGCTGCAAATGTAATGCTTTCCTTGTGGTTATCAATCCCGGTGAACGGTGTACAAACTATGTCATACCTACAAAATATAATATTTAAGGCATAACACATAAAATAAATGCTCAGATAGTGATAAAATCGTGTTTTGGAAAACAATAAACATGCACTTTAATAGGAAATGAATGTGAAACATGTTAAAGTAACCTGTTAGTTTGATATGTTGTATCAAAAGATACTACATCCCCAAAACAGTCAAAATTCTTTCTTGAAATTGGGATCTGCCCAAAAAAATTTGCGCAAGTGCTCATCTTCATTAATGTCATATGCAAAATAAAATGCTTCACACACCTCCTTTTTCTTTAAAAAAAATTATTCACAATCATTTGTCCATCAACACCTATTATATATGCTCTAATATCCCTATAGAAGTTCTTAAAGTCAACATTCGTTGCACCTACATTGGAAAAATCCCTGACCATCTCCTTGTACAAGTTAAATGGTTTTGTTGACCCAATATTTACTCGTGCACAATTTGCAATGAATTTTTTATGTCCCACATCAATGTTCCCATTGACCTTTAGAAACTGTTTTGTTATAATTGATGACATACAGTGGTTATGTCTTTCCTCAATTTTTTTAACAACATAACCAAGACTTCCTACGAATTTGAACACAATTCTGGCTTTGCAACCTGTCCTATTTGAGACTCGTCTCCTCTTTGTAATTGAAGAACTTGATGCTTCATCTACATTCAATGTAGAACTACCGGTAACATTCTTATACCCTTCTCTACTATAAAGAATGTACTTTGTCAGAATCACCCCATCCTTAGACTTCATAATAGAACTAGGCCTTATATCAAAGCCAACTTTAGCAGCATAGTTCTTGTAAAGGGATATAGCAGCCTCCAAAGTACTGAATGTCATATCAATCTTAGGTTTGCTCCCATCTTCACAATTAAGAATCCAATATTCAGTCATCCCTGGTGATATATCCACACTATAACCACCTTCAATGTTACTGGAATTTGCATCAGAAGTATTCAAATTTGTGCCTGATGTGTGACACCATTTGGAGATGATGCTGGAAATAGAAGATATAAATTATGGTGTAAATGCAAAATGAAAAAATTCAAAGATATAAAATACTTTTATGCTTTGTAGTGCATGTTTTTGTGTCATACAGAGTGAAAGTAAGTACTTACCAGTGCTCATTCTTATGGATAATTAAGTAAAATTGCACAAAGCACACTATTTTTTTCATAAATAGATGCAGTGCATAATTTTCAATCGTATGGTGAAAATATTTGTGCCTAATAGTGCAGATATTTAGACCTAATAGTGAATGTAGTTCATTCTTATAGTTCAGGGTATTAACCATGGTTTAGGATAGTGTTATGCTTATTGTGCACCTTTTGTGCCATACAGAGCATATTTTTCTGCCTACTAGTGCACATTCTTATGGATATATCAAATAAAATTGCATAGAACTCAATATTATTTTTCATAATCACTTGTAGTGCATGTTTTCTACTCATATAGTGCAAATATTTAAACCTAATAGTGCAAATATTCAAACCTAACATTTCAAATAGTTCATCTTTAGAGTTGAAGGTATTAACCATGGTTTAAGTTATCTTTTTGCTTATAGTGCACATTTTCGTGCCATGCATAACACATTTTTGTGCCTAAAAATGCACTTTCTTTTGCCTATAGAACTCACATTTTTTTATAATAACTTGTAGTGCATGATTTTTATTCATATAGTGCAAATATTTAAACCTAATAGTGCAACTATTTCGACCTAAAAGTGCACATTGTTTATCCTTAGAGTTCAGGGTACTAAACATGTTTTAGATTAGTTGTATGCTTATAGTGCACATTTTTGTGCCATACAGAGCATATTTTTATACCTACCAGTGCACATGCTTATGGCTATACCAAATGGAATTGCATAGACATTGTAGTGCATAATTTAAACCCATATAGTGCAAATTTTTGTGCCTAGTAGTGCACATTTTCTCAATTAACAATGCAAGTTGTTCAGTCATAAAGTTTAGGCTATTATTCATCTTATAGCTTAGGTTTATGCTCTATAGTGTATGTTTTTGTGCCATACAGATCAGAAATTTATCCCTAACAATGCACATTCTTGTGGCTAATCAACTAAATTGTGATATTGCTATTTCATATCATTGAATGTGTAAAGAATGCGAAAAGATTAAGCATTATAATTGATACGTTCATAACAACGAATTTGTAAAGAATGTGCAAAAATTCATCAATATAACTGATTTTTATATTAATCACTGGATTAAAAGAAATTAGAATTAAGATTACCTTCATTCATTGTGTTGATCGATCGACTTTGTGCAGATTGTGTGTAAAGAATGTGCAGATTGATTATGCGAATTAGGTTGATTTGATCTTCGTTGCGTAAAGAATTGATTTGATCGAATGCAGGAGGAAAGTTTTGCGTTGGAGGCAATTTTCGCGTATGATCATATATGGTAGTTACCAAATTACTGTTTATATATGTTAGTGTTATTACCATAATAACCTTAATGAATGGCGCGTATTAAAATCTGTTAAGCAATTTGGTACGTTGGATTAAATAAGATCAGTGGCTGTAATTGCATCTCACTTCTCACCTATAGTATATTATGCACATGAGCCCCTTCCTATATATATGTATATATATACATATACATATACATATACATATATATATATATATATATATATATATATATATATATATATATATATATATCCAAAGACCTTGTGGTCTAGTGATACCTGATTTACACTCCCATGTGGCCTGCACAGTACGTGCGGTCGTGTGGCTCAACATATGCCGCTGGATTGAGGTGATCTGACGGTGGATGTTATATATTAGGATTTAGGAAGTTTAATTCGCGTAAGGTAAGTGGGGACTTTATGGTAATTATAAGTGGGGAATGTAATGTTAGGGTACAAAATGCACCAACAAACGTATTAAAACACATCATTCTACGTTGTAAAATGCACCAGTTCTCAGATTAAAACACACAACTCAACCACCACACACCAAATGCAACTACTCTCGTAAAAACCACCATGTGTATTATAACACACCATTCTTCGTTATAAAATGCAATGCACCACTAGACAAATTAAAATACACCATACACTTAGTAAATTCAAATGCACTAACAAACGTATTAAAATACACCATTATAAAGGCTCATTTTGAGATTTGATTTGCAATCATGCACGCGAGAGAGCCTCTATACTATACAAGTTAATTAGTCATAAAAATACAATTGTATAAATAGTGGGCAAATCTTCTTTCCCAACAAAAGCTACATAAGCTTTTTCCTCAAACAAATTTCATCTCAAATGGGTCTACTTTGAGAACCAATTTTCTCATTCACCCATTATCCATTTTGAGCGTACAATATATAAATCTATTGTCTAACTACGAAAAATCCGAATACACTTTGACCCAACCCAAATTGAAAGTGGACCCCACTTTAATTGTACCACATAATGACTACTTAAAATATCAGTTATGCCATTTTTTCCAATATTCATTACGTAGTCGAGCCGAGCTCGAGCTCAAATATTTTAAGCACGTGACTCGTTGAGCCGCTCGCGAGCCATAATGTGTGTGTGTGTGTATATATATATATATATATATATATATATATATATATATATATATATATAGCCCTATCAAAATGAGAAATTTTCAACCCCTAAATCCCTAATTCATTAATTCATTTCCCTTGTTCCAGTCGCAAGCCACTCCACAGCCATTCCACTCTAGTAGTCCAGTTCGTCCAGTACTCTAGATTCTAGAAGTTCAGATCGTCACCACTAACATAGCCGTCAATCCGCGTCACGCTCATAAATTATAATTACAAAATACTCCCTGCGTCCCGAAATGGTTGTCTCATTTGCTTTTTGCACGCTTTTTAAGAAATTAAAATAAATGTAATGTGTTTTCCAATTATGCCCCTCACCTTTTCACTTTTGGAAATAAAAGCAATAAAGAAAGCAAGGGTAAATTAGGAAAAATAGATTGATGGTGATGTTCAATTTTGAAAATAGGACAACATTTTGGGACAAACTAAAAAGGAAAGTAAGACAGGTAAAATGGGACAGAGAGAGTAGTATGTTATCGCTTTGAATCATGTGCACGGTATAAGTATTGACATAGCCAACTAACCTAGGGGTAATAATGTAATATTAGCACATCAACGCCGAGCGACGGAGCCAAATTTGACGAACCGGTTAATTCAGAAATATATATATACACATACCAATTTGCCAAATTTGAGCTCTAAAGTCTAAACCCTTTATCTTCTCCGTCGATTTTCCCCGCTCTGATCAGTCTGCTCGAAGGATCATCCATGTTGCTTCAACTCCCTCGCCTCACCAGCTCTCTATGTGATCCATTCGACGTCGATCAAGCCTATTTACACCGGAAAACCATTCTCCAAGGCCTCAAGCCTCGCAGGTACTGACTTCACATTCAATTCCAATAGTTTCTCCGCAAATTTCCCGCATTTCTAAACATTATAAATTTGTTTTTATCATTTTATGAAGTTCTGCTAGTTCATCTGAAGAATCGGAGCTTGCTCGAAATATTGTGTATAAATGGGATGAAGGTATTAAGCTAAATGCTTAAAAAACTACCTGTGTTTGCTAATGTGGTTAAAATGCATTGGCTTTTAACAAATCTTTGTGATTGATTTGCAGCTTCTCCAGAACTGCGACAAGCTTACAAGCAGTTTATTGGTTCGGTGCGTGAGTTGGTGGGCGGTGAGGTGGTACAGGATGAGTTTAGGGAGGTGGCATTGAGTGTTTATAGACATTTTAGTGGGCCGATGCCGGAGGGTGAAGAAGACCGTATAATTTCAGAGAAGAAGTAAGAGTGTAGTTTCTTAATTTTTAGTAAATATAGCCCCCTTTGTGTGTGTTGGTCTTTCTTTATTAATTTTTATTTTGAGCTAACACTCTGTTTGGTTGAGCATCATTAGAATGCTAATTCTCAAATCTCTTGTTGCCAACATGCCTGATATGTACTTATTTATACATGTTAGCAAACAATGAAACCTTCTTTGCAGAATTATATTTTTCAGTGCTACTTCCTTTGAAAATGTAATGGCTCATAATTGGCTCTGTTTACTGACTGCTGCTCTGTAGTGCAAGGCATGCCGTTGTTTAATGAGTTTCCATTCACATAGAGTGATGGGTGGCTATTTAGGCTTCCTTTTATCCGAGTTTGAGACCTTGCACTGGGCTTAAAATGGCATAAGAACAGCTAAAATGCAAATGAAGTGGCTGAACCTGGGATCTGGCCTTACACTCTCACACACTTATCTATCCTAAGATTCTAGGAAGAAACCAGATGTGCTTTAGGAATTACTTGAATTGCTATCTTTTGAAGTGCGAGTATTACATTTTGGGAATGCTGTGGATTTGCGATCTGCTTCTCATATACATTGTCCCGATTTCTTATAACAAACTGTAACTACAGTCGCTTCACTTGTCTACTCTGGTCTGGTTATTGTTACACCATAATTAATTAATTGTTGTCCCTTCTTTTGAAAGTATATTGTTTGATGTTCCATCAATATAGTTTTGACTATTATCTTCATTGGTTTGCTAACCTTTTTTATATTGTAAGATGCTTGTATTCTATCATTCAGAAATGGTTATTCATTGTACTTCTGCTGAATGTAGGTTAGATTTGCAAAAGCTTGTTGGTTATGCTATTCCTAATGCAGTTCTACATAAGGCTGCAAATTTAGCACAAAGACTTTATGAGTTGCAAGAGAACAAGCATCGAACCGTGCCTGTGCTAGAATTGGAAGATGGAGGTGGTGATAATTTTGAATTTGGATCAGATCTTGTCTTTCAGCCACCTGCTCGATTTTTAGTTGATGCTTCCTTGGAAGATTTAGACTTTGTTGTTGGGCATGACAAAGAAACTTCAAATTACCGGAATGAGTACACTCATGGTTACTCCTTTGATGGTGGTCATTTACCAGGAGCTAAATTTGATTTAGAATGGTTAAGAGATGCTTGTGATAGGATAGTTAGTGAAAGTACTTCACAGCTTCCCAGAGATGAACTGGCAATGGCAATATGCCGTGTGCTTGATTCAGAGAAACCTGGTGATGAGGTAACTTGATTATATGTTTCCTTTCTGACTGCACTTGTCATATTTGTGCTATGTTAATTCTGAGAACATTTCAAATTCTTCTATGAAGATAGCTGGTGATTTGCTAGATCTTGTTGGTGATGGTGCATTCGAAACAGTTCAGGATCTTATAATGGTAAGAAGTATCCCTGCTCCTTCCATGCTACTTTCTATCTTATCTGGAGTTCAAGTGTGTAATCCTGTTTGAGGTTGATAAAATGCTCAATGGTTATTCCTGCACAATTTGACCCCTTAACCTGAAAGGGTTCTCTTTATCTCAGCATAGAAAGGAACTTGTTGATGCCATCCATCATGGAGTGTCTGTACTGAAAGCTGACAAGATGGCTACAAGCTCTCAGTCACGCCAGCCTAGTTATGGCACTCAGGTAAGTAAAAGAATAAAGTGGTTTTTGGAAAATCTCAGTGTAATTTATTTTCCTGAAAATTAGAATACTTTTGATCCCTGCAATGTCGCAATGATAAAGACCTAATTTGGCATTGTAAACTTGTTAATCTTCTCACAGGTAACTGTTCAAACAGAATCTGAGAAGCTAATTGATAAACTTCGTCGAAAGGAAGAAAAAAAGCATAGACGTGTGGCAGATAATGGGGTTGAGAATGACTTGTCTTTGATGAACTTTAGTTCTTTACTTCAAGCAAGTGAGAAGAAAAACATATTTGAGGATCTCATTGGGCGTGGTGAAGGGCCTAATTCATTAGCTACTACTGCCCTTCCTCAAGGAACCATTCGGAAACATCACAAGGGATATGAAGAAGTCATTATACCTCCAACAATGACTGCACCCATGAAACCTGGGGAAAGACTGGTACTCTATCTCTTCACTCTATACTTTGTGTCTATTGGTGTCGGTGAACGGGTGACGATTGAATATGCTAATTTGTTCTTTGTATTATACTTTTATTTATTTATTTTTTAAAATCCTATAGCACGTAGTTTCATAAAATAGAAAGTGCCTCAAGCATTGATGGCAAAAAAACTATACTAGGTTCTATTTGGAGAGCATGTATTAAATTATAAAAGAAAAATTTCTCATTTTTTTAAGAAAGTTTATGTGCATCTTATTTTCCATCAAATTAGAGGTTTCTAGAAGCTTTTAGGAGATGGACATGCTTAATTCATAGCCTCAGGAATTTGACTTCGTGACTGGTAAAGTAATTAAAACATGCTCTCCAAATAGACTTCCTCTGCATTTGTTTTGAGATTCTTTTTATACTGTTAGCAGTTTCCTATCAACACTAACCTCTTTATTTATGGTTCTCTTCTCTCAGATTGAGATAAAAGAACTAGATGATTTGGCTCAAGCTGCATTTCAAGGCTACAAATCTTTGAACCGTATTCAGAGCCGAATATATCCAACTACTTATAATAGCAATGAAAACATACTTGTGAGTACTAGAGTATTCTGTTGTATGAATTCATTTTTCAGTAGCACCATAGCTTTTATTTTGTGTGAGAAAACTTTTACTTTGATTGTCAGGTTTGTGCTCCAACTGGGGCTGGAAAAACAAATATCGCTATGATATCTATTCTGCACGAGGTTTGTTGTCGATTGGTTCTTTCTAAGTTCTTTGATTGGGTTTAATCTTCCCTTTGTCCTTTAAGATGAAATGTGTCAAGTAATCTATCCAATGCATTGATTGCCTAGGATTATATAGTGGGTTATTCAGTTGGGGAGGTCATCATTATTTAATTTCTTCCTTATTTCTTGTTTGGTTTATGACCGAACCATCTTCTCATGGAATGCGATACGAATTTGCATCACTTGAAACTTCTTTTATGGAGAGAAAGATGTATATCTCTTAATTATGGACTAGGATTAAGTAAGTCAAGGCCATCCATCTTTTAGACACTTGGTTTTGTACATTAATCTCTTTATATGGGGAAGAGAGAGAACATAAACACCTTTTAGGGGATAATACATCAAAATTTGATTTTTTTAAAAAAAATTTATTTTTCACAATCTGACAACACACTTGGTTCACGGAATAGTCTTAGAATGGAATAACATTCTCGGGAATAGTAGGCCTATTTTGTTTTTTAGTAAATCATTTATTCTTGGGAATAGTAGTACTTCCAAAGGGCGGGGGCTAGGGGGTGGTGGTGGTGATGGTGGTATTAGGTTGTTCTTGAGTTCTCAGGAATAATCTATTTTTTTTGTAATGCCTAATAATATATTTGTGTGTGTGTGTGTGTGTATATAAATATAAAATGTTTTTTGTTATATGTCTAATTTTTCTTTAATTAATAGCTTCTTTTTGTTATGTACTCCGTATTAGAAATGTATGCGTTGTTGTTGTTATTATTATAATTATATTATAAATAATAATAATAATAATAATAATAATAATAATAATAATAATAATAATAATAATAATTATTATTATTATTATTATTATTATTATTATTATTATTATTATTATCTACTTCTACTAAATGACATAAAAATCAATGTTGGTAAGGTTTTAATGAGAATATAAAATATGTTGATGTAATCATGTACTCCGTATTAATGACTTGTACATTTTGATTTCTTCCTTGTACAATAATAAGATATTTCCAAATTTACCATCTTGCTTTTTAACTTTTCCCTTTATGTACAAACTTTGGTAACAAAATATTCCTTTAACTTATTAATATTCTTGACTCTACTTTTTTCAATATATTTCCAACTTTTTAATAATAATAATAATAATAATAATAATAATAATAATAATAATGAGCATTTTTTATATCATCATTATTATTATAACAATTAAATTAGTGTACACAAAAGGATTTCATGACATTTTTTTCTATTCTTTTTGTAACTATTTTCTCTTTTGTGGTAATAATTAAAATTTAATAATATATACTTAATTTGATTTGTTTCTTTTTCAACTATTAAAAAATGTGAAAAATATTACTCCGTATTTTTTTGAATCATCACCCTAAAAGAATATGAATGCCATACTAGAATTATCCTAAGAATACATTTTCAACTCTTTGCTTAAATCAAACCTTATTTGTTGTAGCACACATTTTAATTATCTATTCCAAAATTACGTTTCTTCAATTAGAATATAAATTTTATTACAAGTTCATCTACTATGTTTGAAACAAAATTTCTCTATACTTTGACAAAATTAAATGCAAAATTTGCATTATTTAATCAAATCTTATAGGGAAATAAATTAGTATTTCAAAATATTAATGAGAGTTTGCAAGAGAAACAGTTCACATATAACACAATTAAGGTCCAATCATATACACAAGGAAAACCTATGAATTTGTAAGCTATAACTTTATTGCAGAACTCATTAATTACTCTTCAACAACATTAGTAAGCCTATTAGAAACTTGTCACTTTCAACAAAAAATAAATTATGTTTTACCAAGTCATCAATGGTCATCAAAATCACATTAAGAAGACTTAATTTATCTTAATATGAAAATTGTCAGGAGATGGTTTTTATTTTTGATCATAGCTATCTACAACAATACTCATCTTTACTACTACTTTTATCACAAGTTAAAAAGACCTGAAAATAATCAATTTTATTTTATATTGATTAACTTGTTTATTTAAAAAGTATATTAATTGTTTACTTTTTTTATTTTTCATATTGGACATTAGTTTAATCTTGCAATGCACATATTATAACTAATTATTATACATAAATTACAAACACAAACAACCTATTATTATTATTAAATTTTCTATATGTCAATGAGTAGGGTATTTTTATCTTTTGCATGCTTATTTCATTTATATTCTTTAATCCAACCAAACATTAGAATATGATTCCTGAAGTTTATTCCTTCCGCAAACCAAATAATGGAATAAAATTTCTATTCTATTCCATTCCCTATGGAATAGGACTCCTATTCCTACAAAATTCATTTCGTGAACCAAAATTGTTGTAATAGTAATAACTAATAACTGAGGAGTCCAGAATTTGTCATCAAGACCTTGGTCATTGACTTTGATTTTAGTGGCTGCACTGTTTTTGACCCACTGTCTCTTTGACATTTTAATGATTTTCTTTGTGCAGATTAAACATCACTTTAGAGAAGGCTACTTGCATAAGAATGAATTCAAGATAGTTTATGTAGCTCCTATGAAGGTATCACTTGACTGAAGTATTATTCAGCTTTTCCAAGTTGTCATGGTGGCATTTTTTTTTTGCAACATTCCCTACTGTCTATTGAACACCTTTAATGTGCCACTCTCCAAAAACGAGTTAAATGCTTGTTTGTCTCAGTTTGTTGCTACTTGAAAGAGGTTTTTTCCTCTTATTTTCCTTGAAAAGCCTTTTCATATTTTTAGGGTTTGGATTAGATTATGCTTTTTGGAGCAGATAAGCTCCAAAATAAGTTGGGCCAAACAAGCACTAAGTTCTGTGGGTTAAATTTGAATTCATACTAAGATTGCATTGATTGGGATCAAAATGAGTTGACCCATCCTCAAAATGTTTTCTGCATTTTGATCCATAGTTTATTTGGACAAAAGCCATCCATTTTGCCACCTGAAGGACTTATGACTAATCTCCCTTTATCTTCTAGGCATTAGCAGCAGAGGTAACAATGACTTTCAGCAAACGATTGTCTCCACTGAACGTTACCGTGAGAGAACTTACTGGAGACATGCAGCTTTCTAAAAATGAACTTGAAGAAACTCAGGTTGTCTTCAGACTTTGTGCCAAACTTTGTTGATAAACTTAAAGTTTTTCTTTTTGGAACCTCACATGATTCTTCTTCAATCTCATTAAGATGATAGTGACAACACCCGAAAAGTGGGATGTTATTACTCGCAAAAGCAGTGACATGGCACTTTCAATGTTGGTGAAGCTTCTGATAATTGATGAAGTTCATCTATTGAATGATGATAGAGGCCCTGTTATAGAAGCATTAGTAGCTCGGACTCTTCGTCAGGTAAGGCAACCAATATTTTTCCTTGATCCAGAGAATGCTGCAAGAATTTACTGATTTTTGTCAACATTTCCTCTGTTCATAATTATGATGTAAAACATCTTTCCTGTTTCACCAAAGAGTCTCTATTATTTATCACTATTGTTGGAATGGTTTAATGATAATGTCATTTGCATAAAAATTACAAGACAAAGTGACAGACAGGAAAGCTGATGTTTATGGTTGCTGATAATTGGTAAAACTCTGAAACCAATGGAAGATGAAATAATATGTTTTAGTACAGAAATGTAAGAGGTGAACATATACGTAATTATTTTCAAAAAGGCATTAGAATCTAAATTTTATTGGACTTAAAAATATTTTATACTGAGAAGGTAATTTTATTTTACTAATTCAAAACTGCATTAGAATCTAAATGTATTTGGATTTTAACAGAACTTGCTTAATATATTATACTAATATGACAATTTTTATCTCCTGTGGTTTGAGCATGGAGTGTTTCATTCTAATATGCTATGCAACAACTATGCTATATTGGTGAATTTTCATTGTGCTTCATTTTAATGCAATTATGCAAATAGACACAGTTAAACAATTATGGTTGCTGTTTTGGCAACAGGTGGAGTCTACACAATCCATGATACGAATAGTGGGTCTTTCAGCTACATTACCCAATTATTTGGAGGTTGGTTCTCTGCGAAATCTCAGTATATTATGTAGAAGTGTTCTCTTCTGTAGAATGTATGTGTTAGACAGACTGTTGAAGCTCTGTAATCATATTATTCTGTATTTGGTCTTAAATGTTTTCCATGGTTTATCTTTGTTGAAATCCAGGTTGCTGAGTTTCTGAGGGTAAATCCAGAAACAGGACTTTTCTTCTTTGATTCCAGCTACCGACCTGTTCCTCTTGCTCAGCAGTATATTGGTATTAGTGAGCATAATTTTGCAGCCCGCAATGAGCTGCTGAATGAGATATGCTACAACAAGGTTTCTTCGCAAGTTATTTACTTTATGGTGCTATATATGGTTGGGCAAATACTTGGTTTAATTAATTAATTGTTTAACCTATCTTTTACTTGTGCAGATTGTGGATTCCTTAAGGCAAGGGCATCAGGCTATGGTTTTTGTTCATTCTCGCAAAGACACAGGGAAAACAGCGGATAAACTTGTAGGGTTTTCTAATATTTTTTCCTAAAAGTCTGTCACTTGGAGTTTTTAGTTGACAAGAAAAAACGTTTCTTGGGGGCACTTTAACTTAGGTTTTTCCTCTCCCCAAAGAAAGTTAACATTATTGCTTCAAGTGAGTTCAATATCTTTCGAAAGTGAGAAACCCACATCCATTAAATTATAAGAGTGCTGTGTCCGGAATGAACAAAAGAAGGATTTCTCTATTCCAAGCACTGACTTTTCATCTAAGGAATTTCAAAATTTATGTCATCTACATCTCCTTACTGGTTGCGACAAAAGTTAGGACCTTTTTGCTAAAACAAAGAACATTTTTGAAGCATTTTCTAATTTGTAGTCCTTTTGTTATCTTGATCTCCATATCTTTGATGAAGATATCATGATAAAACTGAAAAAATTGTCAATAGAATGGTAGATCTTTTTTGTAATGTTTATGAGGTTCCCTTAGAAGCTGAAAAGCAAGTACTTTTAAATTTTGAAATTAAAAGTCCTCTTTTGTTCTGATCTTTAATGCTGTGGTTGTATATGGTGGTAAAACTGAAAAATAGAACATAGAATGATATTTTATTCCCTGGAATACCCCATACATGGAAATACTTTGAAATTATAACATTTATAATTTATTAAGTATGTTCAAATTGTTAAATTTGAAGTCTTGTTCTCTTTATCTTTAATATCTTTGGTGATATGATGCTATATGGTGGTAAAACTGAAAAAGTTTACAATAGAACAATCTATCTTTTCTGGAATATTTATGAGGTTCCATTACGAACATATTATCCATATATGGTGTAATGCTATGAAATTTGCTTAATGTTCAAGCATTTTACGTATATTGTTATCAGGTCGAGATTTCCCAGAAAAATGAAGATTGGGAGCTCTTTCGGAATGAACAACATCCTCAGTTTGAGCTTAAAAAGGCAAGGAATACGTACTTTCTTAACGTCCATATGCATGATATTATGCTCAGATCAGTCTGTTTATTGATTTCAGAAGGAAGTACTCAAGTCCAGAAATAAGGAGGTTGTCCAGCTTTTTGATCATGGGATTGGTATTCACCATGCTGGTATGTTGCGTCAAGACAGAAGTCTAACTGAGCATCTTTTCTCTGAGGGACTTCTGAAGGTCTTCTTCTCAAATCTTGACTCTATGCTCATAGAATTCTCTTTGGACGTATTTCCTGAACGCTATGTCTGTTTTAGGTCCTTGTTTGCACTGCAACCTTGGCTTGGGGGGTGAATTTGCCTGCTCATACTGTTGTGATTAAGGTATGTAAAGGCTCATCTTTGATGGTCATCTTTTGTTTTGTGATTATATGAATGATGTTTCGGAAAATCGATTTATGGACTTGGATTGTGGGCACTCTAATAATATATGTTTAAGACGAATGCTCTCTGTATATATATATATATATATATATATATATTTTTTTTTTTTTTTTTTAAATAATTTTTATAATTACTTGTTTGTGAAATAAAAGAAAAAACAACAATATAGTAACCCAAACCTTCTACCTTTTTGATTACAAAACCTAGAACTTAAACCAAGGTATATGTGTGACTTTTTCTGGCTGAAGTTCACCAAATAAAAGCAGTGATGAAAATTTTCACTTTAAGAACATATTCCATCTGGAGCTGTTTGCTGTAATCTAATATTAATAATTATGTGCTAAGCTAAAGAGATTATATTAATAATAAGCAACAGGCCCTCTTGGTTTTTTCTTTTCCTTTGCAACCTCTACATTGCCAAACTCTGATGCTAAATAGAATTCTGGTAAAAATTTTCATATTGCTTCCTTTTTCTTTTGGCACAAAACTTGTCTACTTTTGCTTAAAGGCGCACACAATGAATTCCCTTTCATGGTAAGGTGTTTGGATGTTAATTCCCCAGGGTACACAAATTTATGATCCAAAGGCTGGTGGATGGCGAGATCTGGGGATGCTTGATGTTATGCAAGTAAGGCACAGTATTCATGGACAGCGTTCTGAGTTATTTGTCTCCTGTGGATAGTGGATGTTCATTTGTAATTTTCCATGTTTTGAATGTTGATCCTCGTGTAGATTTTTGGACGTGCTGGAAGACCTCAGTTTGATAAGAGTGGTGAAGGCATTATAATTACTACTCATGATAAGTTAGCCTACTATCTACGTTTGTTAACCAGTCAGCTTCCAATAGAAAGTCAGGTACATATGAAAGATGCTTGTGTTTATAGATTTGTTGAAGATATTATCGTGCACTTGTGTGGATATAATCTTTTTGAGGGATGAAACATGCTGCAATATTTGATGATGAGTAGAGTGTAAGATTTGAACCCATGACCTCACCTGCTCTTGATGCTATATTGAATGATTTGTTTCACTTAAACTAATAGTTTAAGCTGCTGTCGTTTTTAAAGCAATTGAATTTTCTTGTGTCTATAGATTGATATCTTGGAGTTAGATGCCCTCTTGTCCTCATCTGTTTTGGACTTGGGTATCTGGTTGTTTATTCCCTCCTTTTTATAATCCCTGAGAAGAAATTGAGATTTTTACCACTCTTCTGATTGTTAGTTTCAAATTAAAACACTATACCTCTTAAGGAGCCCTCCTTGTCACTATATTTTTAACCTAATTTGCTTTTTTGTTTTTTTGAGATCTTTCATGCTCCTTACTGTACATGCTAAAAATCAAATTTCTTAAAAAATAAGTTGATATAGGCGCACCCATCAATTAACTTTATGCTTAGTCAACAACTCAGTGTTGAGTGAGTTATGCAACATTTAATCATTGATTTGTGGGATGAATTTAAAGCAATGATCATGTCAAAACTAAAAAGATGGGAACCATCTCAAAATTATCATGATTGATGAAAACTGTTTCTACAACACAACTAGTTGGGGCACGCTACATGGATTTCCTCGCTTGGGTTCTTAAGGCTTCCTTAAGAAAGAGCAGGGAATAAATGATTGTAAATAGTGCATTACCTACAAGATACTGGGGATTTTTATTCATTTATTTTATTAAAAATATTATCAGTTGTTTAGTTCTCAGGTTATTTTGATTGAATTTAATAAAACGTTAAATTAGTTTGTACTCATGAATGAAGGTTATTTTTTTTACATTTGTTGTGAATAGTGTATGGACTGAATTAACTGATAACTGATTCACTCTGTGATTCTTTTGTTCTTGTTTTTGTTAAAATTTCTTTTCTTGTACTCTTGTAGTTTATAAACTCCTTGAAAGATAATTTGAATGCTGAGGTGGTACTGGGCACTGTGACAAATATTAAGGAGGCTTGTGCTTGGCTTGGGTATACATATCTTTTCATCAGGATGAGAATGAATCCTTTGGCATATGGTATTGGATGGGAAGAGGTAGTGTCTGTTTCTTTGTGTTTTGTTCATCTTAGCATTTATGTATTGGCTTCTCATATCCCTCACCAATATAAATGATGATTCTGTGTTTGACAGGTCATTGCTGATCCATCATTGAGTTTAAAGCAAAGGGATCTTATTACTGACGCTGCACGTGCTCTTGACAAAGCAAAAATGATGCGCTTTGATGAGAAAAGTGGGAACTTCTATTGTACTGAGCTTGGACGTATTGCAAGCCACTTCTACATTCAATACTCTAGTGTTGAAACATACAATGAAATGTTGAGACGCCACATGAATGAAAATGAGGTGTGTGCCATTTCTTTTTCGGGTAGTACTATTCTAACCCTTTCTTTTATTAAGATATAAAAAGTTATCCCTCCGTATTAATGAACCTTTGATTGTGATATTTGAAACATCTGTTGAGTTAAATTTTTTCAGTTGTATTCTATTGTATGAGTGTATCTCCTTTGAAAAACTAAGGAAAACAAGATGGGGATCCAATTGTTATTTTTTTTCTTGGAAAAAAATGGGAAAAAAAGAGAAGAAATCGGAACTAGGAAAGAAGGAATTTTGGGTAGTGAAATGAAATCATTTTCTTGTAAGGACAGAGCCTAATGTTCTTAAGTTTCAATGTATTCTATTTTCATTGAAGATTATTGTTAAGAGTTCCACATTGAAAAAAATAAGAGAGAATATATGGGTTTATAAGGCCATGCGTTAGACTAGTTTATTGATTGGATTCAATATTTTAGTGTTGTTTGATCCATGTGTATTATAGCCTAGTTGAGTGACCTTATCCAATCTTAGATTTTTAACATGGTATCAGAGCCTGTTCGGTCCACTTTGTGTTCACCCGGTTGTCTACCCGGGGTATTGGTGGCGTCCAAGCTTTCGTAAGCTCGCTTGTTCGGTCCACTTTGGTGGTGTTCAGAGCTTTTGTTTTAGGGGAGGGTCCAATCCAATTTCAAGTGGTCAACCCTTTAGATTAAAATGGTTTGGTTGTCACTTGAGGGGGAGTGCTAAGAGTCCACATTGAAAAAATAAGAGAGAATATATGGGTTTATAAGGCCATGTGTTAGACTAGCTAATTGATTGGATTCAATCTTTTAGTGTGGTTTGGCTTAGTCTTAGATTATAAGGAGTAACAATTATATTTAGGTTTTATTGCCTTCTGCCTCTAATAGCATGTACTCCATTCAATTTTTTATGTCTAGTTTGGTTAGTGAGGTTTGACTTAAACTATTTGCAATTCAATTATTTTTATTATTTTTATTATTTTTTTATTTTTTTATTTTTTTTTTGTAATATTTAATTTAGCATTAGTGAATAAAATTTATATATTTAGAAACTACATTAAAAGTTCTATTAAACATAAAATGTTTAAAATTTAAAATTATATGAAATGTTATAGAAGTTAAGTGGAGAAAGGAAAGTTAGTTTGGCCAATGAATATTAAACAAGACATGTAAAGTGGAATAGAGGGTAATATTTTTAGATAAAAATAGTTCCCATATCGGTATTGATTTTGAAATGTTTAAAAATTATATCACATCGTTGTTTACAAATGCGAAGTATTCTTGCCTGTGTAAAGTAATAAAATGTTGGTAATATTTAAAATTACAGGCAATTCACTTCTACTTTCTGTCTTTATCAATATCATTTCTTCTAAAGTGAAACTTCCTTCAGTTGGGGTTCTCATCATAAAGTCAATTTTCTGTGTCTGCAAGTATCATGTCTCTTTAATAATCGTTATGTCTGAACTTCATACATGTTCTTTCCCCTTAACACAATTTCTTCTTTTTTGACTAGTTAATCAATTTGGTTGCCCATTCTTCTGAATTTGAAAATATTGTGGTCCGGGATGAGGAACAAAATGAACTTGAAATGCTGGCTCGAACATATTGTCCTTTTGAAATCAAGGGTGGTCCGTCGAGCAAGCATGGGAAAGTTTCAATTCTTATTCAGGTTTTGTTTATTGGTTGCCCAAACATAACTTATACATGCTTGTTGAGTATGTGGAAGTTCTTATTTGATTTTCTGATTGATCTTGATTTGCAGTTGTACATTTCTCGGGGTTCAATTGATACATTTTCACTAGTTTCTGATGCTTCATATATAAGTGCAAGCTTGGCTCGTATTATGCGGGCTCTATTTGAGATTTGTCTACGTAGGGGGTGGTGTGAGATGACTGCTCTCATATTAGAATTTTGCAAGGCTGTTGATCGTCAAGTTTGGCCTCACCAACATGCACTCAGACAGTTTGATAAGGATATTTCAGCAGATGTGTGTTGCTCATAACATTTTGAATGTTTGATCTTGATTGAATGTTGACTTTGTTTCTTATTTATTTCTGGTTCACTAATGATTGTTATTTCAGATATTGAGGAAGCTTGAAGAAAGAGGAGCTGATTTAGATCGTTTACAAGAGATGGAGGAGAAAGATATTGGAGCTCTGATTCGTTATGCACCAGGAGGAAAGGTGTAACATCTTGTACATGTCAATTCTTAATGGAAAGTGATACTTATAACCCATTATGATTTCAAAGTCTCATTTAGCTCTTTTATTTATTTATTTTTAATCAAATTAAGGTGGTTAAGCAACATCTTGGATATTTTCCGTCAATCCAGTTGTCTGCTACAGTCAGTCCAATCACTAGAACAGTGCTTAAGGTAACT
The DNA here is from genome assembly GCA_003576665.1 of Ipomoea trifida. Classification (NCBI taxonomy): domain Eukaryota; kingdom Viridiplantae; phylum Streptophyta; class Magnoliopsida; order Solanales; family Convolvulaceae; genus Ipomoea; species Ipomoea trifida. Next base: position 8,635,639 of record CP025654.1, read on the forward strand.
GGTCATACTTGATTCCATCTTCTTTTTTTGTATCCCCTGAAGTTGTTTTCTTTTAAAGGATAGTATGAAATTGACAGTAAGCTCAATTCACTAGGTGGACTTGATATTAACACCAGAATTTGTTTGGAAGGATCGATTTCATGGTACTGCACAGCGCTGGTGGATTTTGGTAGAGGTATTTTCTTTTAGAATGCTTTCAACAGTGGGCTTGCCTTTTATTTTCTAGCACTATGATGTGGACAAATTTCCGAATATCTTTGATTGATTATTATTTTGACTTTGGTGCTATTTCCTTTACAGATGTTTGGTAGTTTCCTAGTTTAAAGGTTTGGTAGTTTCCTTTATCAATGTTTGGTAGTTTTGGTTAATTTTACTTTTCAGTTTAGAAGGCCTGCTCATCTAAGTTGGCTAAATGAACACAACAGAATTAAGTCAAAATTAAGGAGAAGGAAAACTCCCAAAAATTCCAAGTTATTTTCCCTGTTGTACCCCCCCACCCCCCAAAACCACCCGCTTTTTCCAATGGTCTCCATCACCTTGCGATGTGTGCTTTTGCCAGAGAACACAACACACTATCATAGTAACTCATTTTAGAGAAGGTACCTAATTGATTTTTCAGAAAATGAATTCTTTAAGGAATCTTGGACATACATTTTTTTTTAAAAAAGTGACAGTATTTGTAGAGGCTGTCTGCAACTGATCTGAATGAAGCAAGAATTGCTTGTTTTCAGTTTGGGTTAATTGACCTCATTTTTTGGGTATGAAAACATTATATACTGGGTTAGTTGAGACTCTGATCAATTGAGTGCTCTTCTACCTTAGAATAACCCTTTAATAAGAATGAAGTTGAGGGAGTTGTAGTTTCCACACCTTCTTAGATAGAGCACTTTCAAGGGTTCCTTATAAACAAGAATACTTCCTTATGTGTTGTCAGAATTTGTTGTATAATATCTCCTTATGGCAAAATGCCAATTCTGAGTTGTTTACAGTCTTACCTTCTATGCTAGGAAAGTAGGAATTGGAGATTGACATGTGGCCGGGCTTGTGGAGTATTGAGTTTATCTAATTTTATGCTTTTAATTTGCACAGGATTCCGAGAACGACCACATATACCATTCTGAACTCTTTTCTTTGACAAAGAGAATGGCCAGAGGAGAGCCACAGAAGCTATCCTTTACCGTGCCAATCTTTGAGCCACATCCTCCTCAGTACTACATTCGTGCTGTTTCTGACTCTTGGCTGCAGGCAGAGGCATTTTATACTATAACTTTCCATAACCTTGCCCTTCCTGAGGTTGTCTTAACAACTCATCTTCTATTTCCTTTTATTATTGTCCAATATATGTTAGATTTTTTGTGGTGGCAATCACTTCATTGACCTTGTCGGCAATACCAAAACATCATTGCTTTCAGGCTCATACGACTCATACTGAACTTCTGGACTTGAAGCCTCTTCCTGTGACTGCACTTGGAAATGGAATGTATGAAGCCTTGTACAAGTTTTCACACTTCAATCCTATTCAAACTCAGGTTTTGTGCAGTTCTTTACTACAATATTTTCATGCTTTCTACAAACTGCTTTTCCAAATTCGGATTATCAATTTAATTCACCAATTCATTCTGTCAGGCTTTTCATGTGCTCTATCATACAGACAAGAATGTTCTCCTAGGAGCTCCGACTGGAAGTGGGAAAACTATATCTGCCGAGCTTGCTATGCTCCATCTTTTTAATACTCAGCCTGATATGAAGGTGATTGTCTGAAATATGTTTGCTAAAGTTCACCGGTCATTGCTGAAAATCCTCTAAAGTCTAAACTATGTCCAAAGGTCATTGGTAACTGACCCTTCAATTGAATGTCTGAACTTTGAAGATAGTTTGTCATCTTGCATAACATGAAAGATGCAAATTGTAAGTTTTAGGTTTATTTAGTCCTGATCTTTGTAGAATTCACTCTGGTTGGAATGGCTGCAATAATGGCCACATTTATTAATGACTTCTATAATTTGTAGTGGATTATCACCTTTTCAGTGAAGGATCAGGTGCTGTATTTTATACCAATGATTTTGCATTGTTTAGAGATATAAATGAAATGCATATTATTCAGTGTACTCAATAAGAATACAGTTAATTAGGTTGCTTTGGATTCTTGGATTGGGTTTTGGTCCACGAGTATGATCCTAGGATGTTCTATATGTGAAGATAAAATTTGATACACAACCAAGTTGCTTTGTGGAAGAATTTGTTGTTCATACTCCCTCTGCACTTGATTTGGTGTCACTCTCTTAGGTTAGATTAGAAAGATAATACTTATAGTACTATCATATCATATATTATGAAATGATTTCAATAAAATATTTATATGATCTCTGTACTGCAAATGAACAATTTAAAGGTATTTTCCTTGAAATGCTAATTGTTTGATAATTTCAGGTTATATATATAGCACCTTTAAAGGCTATTGTCCGAGAAAGGATGAATGATTGGAGGAAGCATCTTGTTTCCCAGCTTGGAAAGAAAATGGTGCTTGATGTCTTCTCTTGTTGCATTATCAACTTGAGTTAATGTATTTGTACCAAAAAAAATCAGTACTAACTGAATATTTTATGCAGGTTGAAATGACTGGGGATTATACACCGGATTTGATGGCACTCTTGTCAGCAGATATCATTATTACCACTCCTGAAAAGTGGGATGGAATCAGCCGCAACTGGCACACTCGTACATATGCCACCAAGGTGTTGACACTTGCTCATTTATTTACCTTATATTACATGGCATTTGCTCGTGTTAAATTAGCCATCGTTACTGGAACTAAGTTTGGTTGACCGGGCATATTTTCTTGCCATAATTACATTCTCACCTGTTGACACCTACATCTGTAGGTTGGGCTTATGATTTTGGATGAGATCCATTTACTTGGAGCTGATCGGGGACCAATACTTGAGGTACCGAAGATTCTTTTCAAGGATAAATCAATTATTGCGTGATATGAAAGTGATAAGTGAATTTTATGAAGAATATTATTTGCTATTCATAGCATATTCAAATTATAGGAAAATGAAAGGAAATGCGATATCTTTGCGTGAATACATACACTGTTTCCTATCCACCCCATCAAAATCCTAATGTTTTTCTTTTGTTTTTATCTTATAATTCTTATGTTATTCCTATAAAATTGTGTGCAAGAACAAGGATTTTTATGATCATTCTATATCAAAGTACTGTACAAAGGTCCTTCATTTATATATCAGTATACAAGCATTGGGCTAAGCCAACTATAACTAGGTTTAGGGTTAGGGTTTCTTCATCATTCAACAAATTGAAGCCACCATGGAATGTAGTCTGGGGCTCTAAATTGATGTTAATTTGTCAATTCGTTTGAATGATTTTAGTACCCACAATTTTTTGGCAAGAATATAGATATTACAAAATTTGTGAAAATTCTCTTTGTCAGGATTTTCATTAGTGCGATAACTTATCATTTTTTTCATTTTCTAAAATATATTTATTCTTTTGTATAATATATTTGCGGTATGTACCAATTTTTTGTGTTCTATCTTACTATTCAGTTTGCCCCTAAAGTATTTTCATGCTGAATTTTATCTTTCCAGGTTATTGTTTCAAGGATGAGATACATTTCGTCTCAAACGGATCGTCCAATACGTTTTGTCGGCCTGTCAACAGCATTAGCAAATGCACAGTTAGTGCTTCATTATGCATTTATTTTATTTTATTTTATTTTATTTTTTTATTCTCTACTTCCGTGGTTAAATTATTAATGCTGTTATGTTTTTAGCTATAATATTTGTACACTTTTCAATCTGGTCTATTTATTTACTGGGGAATGCTTTCTCTTGTTAACCTGACTATTATTTATTTACCTGGTAATCCAGAGATCTGGCCGATTGGCTGGGTGTAGATGAAAATGGTCTTTTCAATTTCAAACCGAGTGTCAGGCCTGTACCTCTTGAGGTTCATATCCAGGTAAGTGGATACTGTTGTGTTCTGTAATTTACTAATTTTTCTGTGCGATCCAATTATGTTTCTGGCTTGGTTTGAGAAGATATACTCTGTATCATAAATTGGAGGCTCCACAACAGAACGCTTATATATTTGTATATACATATTACACTTTTAATACTATGCTCTAACATGCATACTTGTATCTTAGGAAGAAGTTATCAGCATTACATAGATGAATTGTGTCTGCTTGGTGCTGCATGTCATGAAGATTACTTGTAAAAAAGCATAGATCATCAGTTTTGTAGGTTATCATTGATCAATGTAATCCTTTAATGCAGCAACTATAAGAAGGTAGAAATGGTTGGGGATAATTTTTAAGTATAACATGTATAAAATAAATAGTTTTACACATGCACGATTGTGCCTGTGCACACACCTCCACTTGAGGTGGGGGAAGATATATATATATATATATATATATATATATATATATATATACACCAAAGACATCAGTTGTGTCAATAGATTAAAGTAAGCAGACTTTTAAAGTATTGCCATGATGGCAGTGTAGGTAGAATTCCAATGCATTTGAGCATGTGAAATCATTATCTCGTCTATTCTAGGAGAGAATTTGTGAATCTTAATCATTGTAGGTGTGAATTTTTTTTGTAAGATTTGTATCTTAGCCAACACTACTTTCATGGTTACAATACCTTTAATCATTTAGCAACTGAGTTTGTTTCAGTTGTGATAGTTGATTGGCTTTATTGACAGGGGTATCCGGGAAAGTTTTATTGCCCAAGGATGAATAGCATGAACAAACCCACATATGCTGCTATATGTACGCACTCGCCTACAAAACCTGTTTTAATATTTGTTTCATCTCGTCGCCAGACACGGCTCACTGCACTGGACCTTATTCAGGTGAGAGAACTGTGAACAGTGTGTGTGCGCGCGTGTGTATTCTATGTAATATAGTTATATAGGTTAACACAAACATAACTGTTCATAGCTTGGTGAACGTATGTGTTTTATTGTGCATTTTCATAGATAATTTGGATGCTTCCTACATTTTAATATTTGGACATAATTTGTAATTTTGTACTCTTATTCTCTCTATTTTTATTCTGCGAATGAAATGCCACATAACATCTATGGTATCTATGCATTTGGTCATGTAGCAGCTTGGGCATGCATGACTCATGTGGCTGTGTAGTTTTAATATTTTATCTAAGTTGCATTGTCATAGTATCAACACTGAAGTTATGTAGTATTGAACATGTTGGCATGTTGCATAATAGGAGCTTGCTTTTACAACTATGTAACTATACTGAATTAGCTAACACAACTATACGAAGAACATAATATTAGATATACATTGAAAGTGTGCTTCTGACGGGGAGATTCCTTTGTCATGTACTCAATTATGGGTACAAGTTATATTCCTGGTCAAAGACTGAAATAGGAATAAAATTCAATTTGTTGATAAAAATGGGAAGGTTTTGAAGCTTGGACTAGAATGGGAAAAGAGCGTTTGGGACATGCGTTTGTAATTTTTCTTTCTCGAATATTGACCACAGATGCAAGTGGGACTTGCGTTAGATGTATTATACATGAGACGCAATGTATATAAAAAAAAAAAGTTGGTCGCCTTCGCCTTCTCCGGCAAGCAACTTTTTTTTTTTTTTTTTTTTTTTTTTTTTTTTTTTTTTTTTTTTTTTTTTTTACATGAGAATGTAAGTCCCATTTGCGGTCAACATTCGAGAAAAAAAAAAAAAACAAACGCATGTGGGAGATGTCAGAAACGCATCTCCCAAACGCTCTTTTCCCACTTTAGTCCAAGTTTCAAAACCTTCCCATTTTTGTCAAGAAGTCTAATTTCCTTCCCATTTCAGTCTTTGACCCTAAAATCCTGGACTACAGTTATTTATATCTCTTGTAGGTTCATTACACTGTTTGCAATGGGATTTGACAATTGTTCTGATCTGAAAGTTGGTGTCTGAAATAAAATTGTCAAATGATAGCATATTCTCATATTTTTTACTGCCAAGACATTAGCTGTGTGTGGTTTGACTTGTTATGTGAAAGGACACAAACTTTTGATAGAGCTTATCTCCCTGCTATTGGTTCTTTATGAGAAGGATATATATAAAATATGAACAATCATATTTTTTGATTCATAAGTCACAACATATTACAAGAAATCAAAATGCTTATTTCCTTCTACAGGAAAAGCACATAAACCTTAGACCATAGGCAGAACTATGCTAGCATGGTAAACCCTTGTAAGTATGTCCGTGTATTTATCTGTGGCTGCAAAGTAATTTGTTTTTCTCATCTGTAATTGCAGTTTGCAGCTTCAGATGAGCACCCAATTCAGTTCTTGAACATGCCTGAAGATGCACTTCAGATGGTCATTTCTCAAGTCATGGATCAAAACTTGAAGCATACTTTACAGTTTGGTATTGGGCTGCATCATGCTGGACTGAATGATAAGGACAGATCTTTGGTTGAGGAACTTTTTGCAAACAACAAGATCCAGGCAATTATATTTTTCTGAATTGTTTTCTTGTGCAACTGAACAATAACATCACCTACTGAAAGTGGAGGTGCTATCCTCATTTATCGTTTGTTCCATCTCTTATAGGTTTTGGTCTGTACAAGTACACTGGCATGGGGTGTGAACCTTCCAGCACATTTGGTCATTATAAAGGTATTTCCAAGTGTTATATCACAAATGATATTATAGTATTTAGGTTCTTTTACAGTGTATCAATTTGGTGCAATACTTAGGTTACACTGATGCTGACACAGACACAGACACTTAACTCTATAAGTAATAATATTACGTGTGTGTGTGCGTGTATTTATTTATTGCGCACATTAAAATTCAGGGTCTATTTTGTAAAAGTGAGACCCTGTGGCCAAGAATTTCAAAATAAAAAAGGAACAGATTTCCACTCCATTACCTGTCAATTGCTAATGCATAATTGTCCTATCTCAACCCTTAAATTTATCTCCCACTCCAAAATTGTCTTGCTCCTCCATTTTCCCTTCTAAACTCTTCTCCAGAATCTTTTTCTTTTTTTGGTTAGGAATTTCATATGCTTATTAGTGTTATAGATCAGCAACCTTTTCTTAATAGCAAGAGAAATCTTAAGTTTCGTAAATATATAAATATGTGCGCATATGAATGACTGACAGATGCACATACCCATTTAAACTGTTGTATCTGGGCTTCCTTGTGCAAACATGTCAGTCCTTGCATATATTTTTGTTGCCTCTTGTCTCTTCCAATTTCCAAGCCAATCCAACTCTTATGTTTGCATTTGGTACTTGAAGAAAATGTGTGGACACCTGTGCACAAGTCTTCTTCCAACAGATGTATAGATTTTTCTAACCTTGGCCCTACTTCTAAAAGAGTCTACATGACTTGAACTTCTTCTATTCTCTAACCATGAGGTAATTGTAGGATTGGTTATGGCTGATATTTAGTTGCCTTTGTTACAAGTCAGAGGAGAAATTCTCACTTTATTGTTACATCATGTTAACCACTACATGAGTTATGACCCCTAAGGCTATCCTTATCCCTGCAAATAACTCTCACTTTCTCAAATGGGTCCCACTTCCACATCATCAAATTTGTAAATTCTCCACTATTTATTCTACATCTCTGCAAGTCTCTCTCACTTTCATGGGTCCCATTTTCATATTATATTATAAATTATAAATATAATGATAATATAATATTAAAAGAAATAATAATTTAAAAAAAAAAAACAAAATGTGTGCTGCGGCAGCTTTTGCAGCTTAGCCAATTCTCTGTCCATTTGCTAATTTTGCTAATTCTCTCTCCTCCTGCAATACGCGTTGGCTTTAATTTAAAAAAAAAGTCTCTCTCTTGCCATGTAAGCTTGCCAATTCCAAACTTGCAGGGATAATGGCAGCCTAAGAGGCAACCAATCTCGTATGGGTCAATTTTAAATACATTGAAATAGTTGGATGGTCACAGTATTTCTAATCTTAGGAAGATATGTTTTATGCCATAGCCCTAGGACATTTAAATTGCATTACTAACTCTGTTAAACTCAAAAGGATCAGATGCATATATTTAACAAATCCAATCAGGTGCATCATATCAAGTATCTGCTATATAACTTCCATTATGTTTTTCAATATTTATATTCTCTCTACTTAATGATACCTATCCTCCACCAGGGAACAGAATATTATGATGCAAAGGCAAAAAGATATGTGGATTTTCCTATTACTGATATTCTGCAAATGATGGGTAGAGCTGGCCGTCCACAATATGATCAACATGGAAAAGCTGTTATCCTTGTTCATGAACCCAAAAAGAGCTTCTATAAGAAGGTTTTTATTATTATTATTATTATTTATTTATTTATTTTTGGGTATTGTATATACTAATGTGACTAGCTTTGAATCTTTTCTCTTATGTGATAAGTATTATTCTCTTTTGCAGTTTCTGTATGAACCATTTCCAGTTGAAAGTAGCCTGAAGGAGCAATTGCATGATCACATCAACGCTGAGATAGTTTCTGGAACTATCTGTCACAAAGAGGATGCAGTGCATTACCTCACCTGGACATATTTGTTCCGTAGATTGGTAAAGTCCTGTGATCTTAGACTAATTCACCAGGATAATCAAGTAATACATATTGCGTTTACTCTCTTAAAATAATGATGTAAATACTCTAGTGAAGTATTTTTTTGTCAGTATTTAAAAAAAAAAAATCTGATATGAGCTCATATTCATAGACAACATTGATAAAACATTTTTAATTTTTTACATTATCTTAAATTTTGATAATCACTACGGGATCTTCTGCTTTTGATACTCTTAATTCCTTGGCACATGGACTAATGGTTCATAGACGACATTGATAAAACTTTTTTAATTTTGTACATTATTTTAAATTTTGATAATCACTAGTGGGCCTTCTGCTTCTGATACTCTTAATTCCTTGGCACTTGGACTAATGGTGACTAACTTTGCATAGGTAAGGACCAAAGTGGACTATAACGTTAGCAATGATTACTCCCTTAACTATACAAAGTTTGCAACCATTAGTCCCTCCACAAATTCTGCCCAAAGTTAATGTTGTCCATTGTAGACTTTTATTATTTAGCAGTAAAGCATCTGAGAGGAATCAGAGGATAATGAAGACGGACCAAACAGGAAATATCCTTAATTTTAAGCATGCGGTACACTAATTTCTAGATCTTTTGACTGGTAGTTGCTAGTGGTTCAAGAATATTGAGAACATATTTCTATTCAATTTGGTAACAATATTTGAATTAGCGACGTATTCTAATATCTAAAAAGTACGTCCCAACTTGTTTGGTATTAGAATCTTCAATATACATGATCAACTCATCTGAAATACAAACTTAGAATACCATAAAAGGCATTTTATATATCAAAACTCATTGTATTGTTGATCAAGTCCCAAACTTAATGTACCATGTGCATTGGTCTGAACTGCCTGATATGCTTTACCGATAACATAGTTAAAGAGAGAGAAAGAGGGGGAGAGAGATAGAAATACGAAGGCTGTCTTAAAATTTCCTTAACTTGTCTAAATATTACTGACTTTGTTTAAGCTTCTATATACTAATGGTATAAATGATTTCATATTCTTTTACCTATAGATATGATCATTTTCTAATGATAGGTATTTGCGTCTAACAGATTGTCAACCCGGCTTATTATGGTTTGGAGGATGCAGAACCTGGAACAATTAGTTCTTACTTGTCTAGGTAGTATGAACATATTACATTATTTTCTTTTAGAATTCTTTATTTTCGTTGGTAACATTGTTGTGTACCTGACTGGAACCATTAACAGCTTAGTGCAGAGCACATTTGAGGATTTGGAAGACAGTGGATGCATCAAGATTAGTGATGATAGTGTGGAGCCCCTAATGTTAGGGTCAATTGCTTCTCAGTATTATCTCAAGTACACTACTGTATCAATGTTTGGTTCAAATATAGGACCAGACACATCACTTGAGGTTGGTAAACATTGAAGATCATTTTTACACTGTTATTACCCGTCATGATTATTTTTTTTTAAATATATATATATTTTTTAAATTTTAATTGTACCTGGATTTTTTTAAAGGTTTTCCTTCATATATTATCTGGTGCTTCTGAATATGATGAGCTCCCAGTGCGCCACAACGAGGTAATTTAAAATGATCTCAAAATTTCTTTTCTTTATAATTTCTAAATGAATGAGTGCCATAAAATTTGTGGAGCCAATTGTGGCTGATTTCATAGCATACATTATAATTATATTAATTTTACATGCAAGAAAATATTTCATGCTCCTGCATGTTTTTCTGATCCTTATTCTATGGTTGTGTTTCTGTTGTCGGACTTTCCCTATAATCATGTCTTCTGATCTCATTGATATTGCTCTTGTTTGATCATTATAAAGCAACCATTAAGGGTTGTATGGAACAAATTGTGTTATAATTACATTTGTATGAGTAGGACTGAATGTAGACATAGGACCTTTGTACCATTATGTATATATAAATAGGGAATTGTACACAGGTTCTATACATCAACAAAGAATCCTTTTCTTTGTAACAATTGTAATTCTTTATACACTTAAATGCATTCAACTCTATTGGAATAAATATAATATATCTGTTATTCTTTGCTCATTTCTTGTTGCTTCTACTCAGTGTTAGGCAGCCACCACTGCGACCATAATTTCATAATTTCTAATATTAGTAAGGTGGAAGTTCTAGTGGCTGGCAAAGAGTCACTGCCCACCAGTAGCCAGTAGGGTGGAAGCTTCTAACTGTTAAGCAAGTAGAATATTAAGAGAGAAGACACTTAATTACTGTGAGCATAAATATAATATGTGCAGTCCAACTATCAGCTTAGGCTTTTAGTTGAGATGGAGCACTTCGAATCTCCGCGTCACCCTCAAAAAGAGACTTCCACGTGTTGCGCTTGGGCTCTACCTCAACTAAAAGAAGCCTAAGCTGATAGTTGGACTGCACATATTATATTTATGCTCACACGCCCCCTCAACACGTGGAAGTCTCTTTTTGAGGGTGACGTGGAGATTCGAAGTGCTCCATCTCAACTAAAAGCCTAAGCTGATAGTTGGACTGCACATATTATATTTATGTTCACAATTACTAATAGCTTCATATGGAGTTTACAGTAACCTATGTATTTATAGGGTCTGTGCCTCACCATTATGACAGTTGATTGTTTAGTCATTGAATTTACCTATCTAGACCTCAGTTATAAATTTAACAGAACCAAGGTAGGAAACATATGTCGCTCGTTTGTATGTCTTTTTGGCCAACTTGAGCATGACCTTTTCCTCACCCATTGAAAGTCAAAATAACTAATGTATATTCTTATAAGTATCATAAACACTATACAGGAATAGCAACTTAATTACTAATAACTTCATATGGAGTTTACAGTAACCTATGTATTTATAGGGTCTGAGCCTCACCATGTTGACATTTGATTGTTTAGTCATTGTATTTACCTATCTAGACATTCTTTAATGGTCGACCTCTTCCCTCCACCCCCTAACTCAAGATTTTGAGTAAAGCCTTGACCTGCAAAAACAATGTACAATGAAATTGTTGCCTTATTGTTTTTATTTATTTATTTATTTATTTTATCTTACCAGTTCCAAAAACTTGAATTTGCTGCTATGTTGCTTATCCAGATTTGTTTTTTACTTCTAAATATCTTAGATGTTTGTTTCAGGACAAGTATAATGAAAGGTTGATTGATAAAGTTCCATATATGGTGGACAATAATCGCCTAGATGATCCTCATGTGAAAGCAAATCTTCTTTTTCAGGTACATCTCATACTTGGCTAGTTGTTTTGAATTGGTTTCAGAGTGCTTCCTGTTGACTTCACTTTTTATAGTTCTCCACTTCCATTCAATGTTACAGTGTTTGAGTAGATATGTTGGCTTCACTTTTAACTTATGATGGGGTTACAGGCACACTTTTCCCAATCAGAGCTACCAGTAGTTGATTATGTGACAGACATGAAGTCTGTGCTGGACCAGAGTATACGTATTATCCAAGCCATGATAGATATTTGTGCCAATAGCGGGTGGCTGTCAAGCACCCTTACTTGTATGCATATTTTACAAATGGTCATGCAGGTATTCCTTCCACTAAGTATGCTTACTGTAAATGGACCTAGTGCAGAGTACATGTAACTGTGAACCATATTTCTTCATAATGGTCTCCTCCGTACTACCCTTTAAGTGTATAAGACTCCTATATATGTTGTTATAATGGTCTCTTGTAATCTCTGCATTTGTTTATGCGAAGAAAAATTTGTAGAGTACTATTCTTTGAAACATAAATTTCCTGTTTTACTCTGATATATAAAAACAGTATGGGCTTTTGATTTCTTTGTGATACATACAAACACATCATCTCAGATTGAGACTAGCTTACAATGTCGACTGACAGGGGAGCTTAATTGTTTGTCATTTGAATTGACTATGTCAAAGAGTTCTTTATAGCTAACCTTCTTTCTGTTTCTTCGCCTGGTTTTTGTTGTAAGGGTTTTCGAATATATGCTTTCATAAGTGGAAACCATACTCCCCTCAATACTAAATTTGCTGTACATGTTCCCCTTTTTGTACGTCACAAAATGTTGCCCAGTTATCTAAAATAAATATCAGAAATAATTTTACTTTCCTATCATAACCCTTCTAATGAAAGTTAAAAAGTCATTGTTTCAAAGTTATCCACTTTTTACGAATAGAAGAGGTAATATATATATATATATATATATATATATATATATATATATATATATATACACACACACACACACACACACACACACTTTTCCTCTATATCCTTAAAATCTGTGCCTGTAGTAAATAAGATAACCTTTTTTGTGTTGGGGGGAGTATATTATTGGAAATGTAATCACATTTAGCCTCTTTTTTTTTTTTTTTTTTTTTTTATTTTTTTAAATTACTTTGGAAGTTTTGAATTTCTTGGAGTAGGTCACTTAGAATGTTATTAGGTGTGTTTCGCATGATTGATCTCTCAACATCCATCATGCTACTCTTCTTACATGGGTGCTGAAATCTCTACAGCTTCCTAATTTATTACCAGTATGATCATCAATGTTCTTTTCTAACAAGAATTTGATTCTGATATGTGAACGACAGTGTTACTTTAATTGTTGTGGCCAACATAAATTCTCTACATACATAGATATCAGTTTATAACCAGCAAGATCCTAAATGGTCTTCCTTAACTAGAATTTTTATGGTGTTTGATGAGTAATGTGTTATTTTATTTATTGCACTATGTTTGCTCTTGTAGATTGTCTATGATGCATGGAAACTCTTAGGGACGAGTGTTTAAGCATTTCAGACATGTTTCCACATTGGAAACTTCCTAGAAACATTTTGGGGCCGTTTCCGTAGATAAAAAAAGTTTTGGAGCATGTGTTTCTTAAAAATAAATGTGCTTTTGGAGTCTAATTTATTTATTTATTATTGAATACCCCCCATCGTAGGTTATTCCTTAACCTACACCATATATTTTTTATAGTATATATACACCTTTAATGTATTGCTTTTTAATTATGGAACTAGTACACAATTAATATTTATGCATGTTTATTTAGGCAAAAATATTTGAAAATATATCCGTGTGTGTATATTGCATGTTGTGTATTACGTTTTTAAAAATTGCCATTTCCTGGTGTTACCTAATATGCTTCTAGTCTGTTCTCAATCAATTATCATCTATTGCTTTTCTTTTCGGGTGCCTCTACTAATGGCTCCTCTATTTTGCAGGGCCTGTGGTTCAGTAGGGATTCTCCTCTTTGGATGTTGCCATGCATGACTAATGATTTATACAACTCATTAAGTAAACGGGGTGTTATTAATGTCCAACAGCTTTTGGATCTTTCTTCTGCAAATCTGCAATCTATTGTAGGGAATTCTGTTGCTTCAAAACTGCATCAGGTTTGCTTTCCAGTCTCAGATACTACATTTTAATAGCATAAAGCTCACTGTATCCTCATTCAGTAAAGCATAAAGCTCACAAGTTAATATGGCATGCTAAAGTTGTATGAAGTTGCTATTCCTCATTCAGTCCATGAACGTTTTCATTCACTGTATGTTTACACATTCTTTCTCTATCAGGATCTACAGCATTTTCCTCGTGTTCAAGTTCGATTAAGAATTCAGAGAAGGGATTCTGGTGATAACCGGAGCCACACTCTAAACATTAGACTGGAAAATATTAACACGAGCCGTAGAACATCCAAAGCATTTACACCTCGATATCCAAAGGTGAGTATTTGCTTCAGTGTTGTAAAAATTGGCGCCCCTAGGCCAAGGCAAAAAGGGGTTTAGGTAGTTGCTAGTTGGTCGGAACTTCTTCTTCTTTTTTTTTTTTTTTTTTTTTTTTTTTTTTATAAATTGGGTTTTCCACTATAAACGACGTGGTTTTTAGCGCATTTAAAAAAAAAAAAAAACAAAGGTGGCTGCCTAGGCGCCTGACTAGTGCCTAGCGCCAACATTGATTTGCTTTGATATGTTTATAATTCGTGGCATGATGTAAATTGACATTGTAATTTATTGCAGATAAAAGATGAAGCATGGTGGCTAGTCCTTTGTAACACTACTACTTCAGAGCTGTATGCTTTGAAGAGAGTTTCCTTCTCTGACCGTTTAATGACACACATGGACTTACCATCAGCTGCCACCACCTTCCAGGTTGTAGAATATCTTCCTTTCTATTTTTATTTTTATTTTTAAATACAGACTAATAATAATGAGCAAAATTTTTCTTGTATATTAGGCTCAATTTCAATTACTGTCTGATAGTGCGTTAGGCTTGGTTTAATCCTCATTTTGTTACCCTCAAGGCTCAAACCCGTTATTTTTTCCTTTTAATTGTTTTGACATGGATACATTTTCAATTTTAGGGGATGAAGCTCCTTCTAGTCTCAGATTGTTATCTAGGGTTTGAGCAAGAGTACCCCATCAAAGAATACTCCTAATTTGCAACATTAGCAGCATCCGGTGATTGTAAAGCAAATCGACCATGTTTTTTCAAGTCCATGAATTGGTTGATTGGGCAGCAACCAAGTGTACAAAGTTCACCCAACACCATCTCCCTGGAATGGAAAGGAATGCAAGTTTTGAAACATGCAGGATCGGATCATTTCTCCTTGAAAATCTTCTTAGCTGCCAGAACTGGTGCTCTAGTGCCCACGTGTTGGAGTTTATTGTGAACTATTTCCCCATAGAAAGGCAAGAAAACTTGGTAAATATATATATATATGCAGAACTAGAAGTTCATTAATCTTTTATATATACTCCGAAATATATAATGCAAAGTTCCACCAATTCGTAGACAACAATTTGGATGTGAATGAAGGCTTGTTTTGTTTTTATGGAAAATTTTGGTTCTCCAAATTTGCGAAAATGTCATTGATACAGGCTAAAGCAATTGTATTGTACTATTGATACAAGATCTAAACAATTTAAAACGTGTGTTATAATGAAAAGTCTATATGAGTATGTGTTGTGAACAATAATCAAAAGCTAAGTGATTGGGCATGTTTGTCACATTTCTTTTTTCAATTTGGTCGATTTTCAATATGTAATTTCTCTCACGTAATTTGAATAATGAAATTAAATGATATTCATCTTTATTAAATGATGATAGAAAGGCATGTATTTAACAGGAAGGCTAATTATGACAAGTACATAATAGTTAAAGATGCAGTATGACAAAATTGAAAAATAAGACTATTTATGGCGATTTTATAATAGTTGATGAATAAAAGAATTTTTTTAAATCAAAAAAGTAAAATTTGTTCTAACTTTATGCAATAGAACTTATCATTGACCATGAAACATGGAAATCGATTATTCCTTAATTAAACAATAGAATAGAAGAAGAGCATGCTCAAGAAGTATTTAACTGTGCACATTCTTTTCTTTGTAATTGTATAAAGAGATCATTTGGAGTATTAAACAAGAGATCGAAGATAGTAAAATGTCACAATTTATTGTGGACAGGGGCGGATCCAGCATGGGGGCAGTGGGGACAGCTGCCCCCACTTACCCCACCCCCACCCCTATATAGTCCTTGTATATATATATGTATGCATAGTACAGTTTTACGTATAGGAATGACGCTTGGAGTCGGATCTTCACGTCCGACCTCTTGTGTTTCTTCCATCGGGTCGGACCCAGGAACAGCCTCGCGACCTAAAACCCTTTATACGGTCTAATGTATCTATTCGTATGCCGAAAGGATATTTCCTATCACATAAAAAAGAAACTAATAAATAAAATACAAAAAAGAAAACAAAAGAAACACAATAAACAAAAAAAAGAAAAAAGAAAAAAAAGAAGGCTGCTACAGCTTTTTTATGAATTGCAAATCCAAGTCAGCATTAAAAAACAAATAAAAAATATTTCAAATACATGTCACTTTGCCAGTAACAAATTGACAAGGTTAAGGTCAGTCTTAGTCGATATACTAGTTATTCCATTATAGCAGATTGACAAGCTATAAATTACGTCTTGAAATATTTGAAGAAAATTATACTTTGAATTAGAATACTCAAGTGAACCTTTGATTTTACAAGTTATTCACTTTGATTTTACAAGTTACTTAGAGGAAGTTCATTCTCTTGGACTTCTAAAATGCAAACTTGTATTACTGATTTTTGGAGTTTATTACCTAGCTTTGGCTTGCAAAAAAAAAAAGTTGAATAACTTAGGAATTTACTTACCAAGTTAGAAGTGCTTTAGCCTTGTGGTTAACATCTCTTTTAGAATTTCTACACTGTTTTCTTTTAGCCTTAACTTCCTCTGCTCATTAAACATTAACATTTTACACAAAACAGAATAGTAAAAAAAACTATTTTATTTCAAAACTCAGGGGATGACAACCATATGAACAAACAAAAAGTCAAAAAGTCATTGATACAATGCAGTAAATTAAAGGCCTTGGAGCCAAACAAAAATTTACATTCTTAACGATCCTTAAAACATGATATGTAGGGTTGGGTTTCAATCTTCCATCTCTTCATCTCCATCTTCATCTATTTCTTCGATCTTCATCTTCTTAACAGTCCGAGCAGCATCACTCATGCTGCCATTACTAGTAGGGACTTCAATCAGTATATCCGATTTCTGTCCCGTGGCGGCATTCACCAATCCTCCGTTCTTCTCCACCTTATACGACAGCTCTTTCCCGTTATATGCAGCATCTATGAACACCGTCGAGTTCTCATCGATTTCCTCTTTTACCAGCATCTTCGACAATTCGGTCACCACCTTCTTCTCTAGCCATCTCCTAATCGGCCTAGCCCCGTACACCTACAAATTGCAGCAAAGTTTCATTCAGGCATTTCGTCGAACACAATCGATGCATTGGCAAATTAATGAGAGATGAAATGAAAATTGCAGCAAAGTTCATTCAGACATTTCGTCGAACACAATCAATGCATTGGCAAAATAATGAGAGATGAAATGAAAATTGCAGCAAAGTTCATTCAGACATTTCGTCGAACACAATCAATGCATTGGCAAATTAATGAGAGATGAAAAGAAATGAAGCTTACCGGATCATAGCTTTGTGCCAATACAACATCCAGTGCAGGCTCGCTTACTCCCAAGGCGATGCCCCTCTCCGCTAGGCGGACTGCTACATCTTTCAACTGGAGCCGGCACACTTTTCTCAGTTGCTCGTGAGATAAAGGATCGAACACTACTATCTCGTCTAGCCGGTTCAGCAACTCTGGTTTGAAATGCTTCCGCACCTAGCATGAATGAAATATTGTAATTGAGATATTGTTCAACTAGTCATGATTTAGCAAAGTTGGCCTCTGTTATAGGGTTATTGCAATTTACCTGCTGCATCACCATTTCGCGGGCACTCTCCATGCTGCATTTGCCCAGGAGTCCATTCAGGAGATACTCTGCTCCGATATTAGAAGTCATGATTATAACAGTGTTGGTGAAATCAACCGTGCGGCCTTGTCCATCTGTTAGCCTCCCGTCATCTAGAACCTGAAGTAAGGTGTTGAAGACGCTAGAATGGGCCTTTTCAACTTCATCAAAAAGGACTACGCTGTAAGGTCGTCTCCTAACAGCTTCTGTCAGCTGACCACCTTCCTCGTGCCCAACATAGCTGCACACATTATTAACACACAATCAGCTTATTAGCACACTTGGTTAAAATATATGTGTTGGGCATAGACCAATAAAGAACTAATAAATCTATCAATTAGTGACTAGAGGAATTGTTGGATGAAAACCGGTGAAGGGCAAAATCCAGCACCTGACCGGTGAAGGGCCAAGTCTAGCAGTTACCTCTAGAAAATGTGATGGCAGTCTATAAGAAAATAAAGTTTACCTATCTATAGTTTTCTTTGTGATAAGCGCACTTGATACTACCAATATGTTTGCTTATATAAGTCATAAATGGAGATGAACTTACCCAGGTGGAGCTCCAATTAGTCTGGCAACTGAGTGTTGTTCCATATACTCAGACATGTCAATCCTAATCATCAATTTGTCATCATCAAACAATTGCTCTGCAAGAGCTTTGGCAAGCTCAGTCTTCCCAACACCAGTTGGTCCCAAGAAAAGGAATGAGCCAGTTGGCTGTTGTGGCCTCCCGAGTCCCGCTCTCGACCTCAACACGGCTTCCGCGACAGCGCTCACAGCTTGATCCTGTCCTACCACTCTCTGGTGCAATCTGTCAGCAAGGCCGATCAATCTCTCTTTTTGATCCTGACCCAACCTCGTGACCGGTATTCCAGTCCATCGGCTCACTACTTCTGCGATTTGGTCAGGTCCAACAGTCTCGGTTAACATTGTATCCTCTCCCGAGACTGTATTCTCGAGCTTGGCAATAGCGGCTTCCACCTCTTCAATCGCCCCGTATTTCAAATCTGCAGCTCTAGCAAGATCATACCGCCTTTCGGCTTCTTGCAGAGCATACTGGAGTTCATCCCGCTTCTTTTTAAGACTACGGAGTTCATCAATCCTCTCCTTTTCCTTGTTGTATTTCATCATCAGAGGCTGGAGCTTGTCCCTTAAATCATCAAGCTCTTTCCTTACATCAACAAGCCGAGCTTTGCTAGCTTTGTCTTTTTCCTTCTCGAGGGCGTGAAGTTCTACTTCCAACTGAATCCTTTTCCTCTCGAGGTTATCGATTTCCTCGGGCTGACTGTCGAGCTGAACTCTCACATTGGCACAAGCCTCATCAACTAAGTCTATAGCCTTATCGGGCAAATGGCGCCCCGTGATGTACCTAGAAGAGAGCTGTGCTGCAACCACAAGTGCCCTATCCTGAATCTTAACACCATGATGTCCTTCATACCTCTCCTTTAACCCCCGAAGGATACTAATCGTGTCGGGAACACTAGGCTCAGCCACATAAACCTGCTGGAATCGCCTCTCGAAGGCTGCATCCTTCTCCACGTATTTCCTATACTCCTCGAGCGTCGTGGCGCCAATGCACCTCAATTGGCCCCTCGCGAGCATCGGCTTAAAGAGGTTTGCAGCATCCATAGACCCCTCTGATCGGCCCGCGCCCAAAACCAAATGAATCTCATCAATGAATAGAATCACTTTCCCTTCTGCTTCTTCCACTTCCTTCAACACAGCTTTCAATCTCTCCTCGAATTCCCCTCTGTACTTTGCCCCAGCAACCAGTGCTCCCATGTCCAATGCTATAAGCCTAACATCAGCTAGGTTACTCGGCACATCCCCCCGGACAATTCTTTGTGCTAATCCTTCAACAACAGCTGTTTTTCCCACCCCGGGCTCTCCAATCAGGACGGGATTGTTCTTCGTCCTCCTCGAAAGGATCCTAACAACTCTTCTAATCTCTTCGTCTCTACCAATCACAGGATCAAGTTTCCCAGCCTGCTCCACAAGATCACGGCCGTAGGTTTTAAGTGCTTGGAAAGTAGAATCTCCAGAAGCACTCTCCACTTTCCTCCCTTCCTTTCCTCTAAGCTTCTCAACCTCCGATTTCACCCTAGCAGAGCTAATTCCAGCTTCTTTCAAAAGGTCTCCAATCTGAGAATCCTCCAAAAGCCCCAAAATCAACTGATCAACTGCCAAATGCGAGTCCTGCCGGGCCTTCTGCAACGCCTGTGCTCGCCGGATCACCTTGATCAGCGACGTGCTCGCCGGAATTTCGTCCGGCGGTGGTGTCTGCGCCGGCAGTTTCTTCATTGCTTGATTGAACACCCTCTCGACCGAGTTCGCCGTTTCCTCGCTGCTACTGGCATTGACGATGGCTTGCCGGAAAATGCCATTGTGATCTGAGAGCAAGGCCGCGGCTATATGCAGAGGCGTAAATTGTGCATGCCCTGCATTCATAGCCAGCCCATGAGCCTCCGCAAGGATCTCATTGGTCTTGTAGGTGAACTTATCTGGGTTCATTCTAATAACTCTTCTTTAAACACAAAAAAACCTGCATTCACAAGAACATCGTTCCTCAGCTAAATCAATCAGAATAAATATCCAATGCATATAATTATTGCATAAGACAAGCAAATTGCATCCCAACATTGCAAATTGATTGTGTGATTTAACCATCTCTATCCAAATGGAATTGCAACATAAACAACGAAACATTTGCTAAAACCGTATTTCCAAAATCAAATGAAAAATAGAATTTCTCCATAATGGAAAGTTCACATACCTTGCTTGCGATGAATGAAGATGTTTTGCGGGATTTTGATTTTGATGTTAAGCGAACGAACTTGATTGTGAGATTTTGCAGTGGGATTTTGAAAATCTTGAGTTTTCTGAGTGAGAGAGATATCAATGGAGGAGTCATTTTATATGAGCTAAGAGAGAAGTCTAGAGTTGTTAAGCAGAGCCTAGAAACTACCAGAAATTTCTTCTTACCGGCAGGCTCGGAGCTAACGTGTAATTGGTATGGGCATTCTGGTAAATTACAAAATCCACTGGAAAATGGTGTTTCACGTATCATTTTCACCCACAATTTTTTCCTTATTTGTTTTGTTTACGAACTATTATTATTATTACTAGTATTTTTGCCAATATTTTCGCTCGTGTATTACACGGAATAAATTTGTTATAATAATTTAAGAATATTTGGATCGATATACAATTATATAAATTATAACATCGAATATTATATAACGCAATTGATGAAATTGGTTGGATCGATTATGTATTCTGATGCTTTCCTTTATTGAATTAGAGCAAATAATAATTGTCCAATTACCTGTACAATGCACAAATACATTTTTTTATTATATATTTGATAATAAAAATAAAGATGAAATTATAAAAAATTCTAATATTGGATGTGTATATTTATTTGATTATAAGATTAGTGTAAAAGTATTACTCAATTAATTGAATAATATATGACTATGTACGTAGAAATCATTTAATGAAATCATAATATATGAAATCATTTAAATCTGTGTTTCCTTTTGATATAATCTGAATTAGGGTTAATAGCTGTAAAGTAGCTTGGATTTGGGTTTAATTTCGGATTATACTGTTATCCACCTTCGACTATCAATGAATCAATCAGCATTCTGAAAGAAAAAATATTTAAGCACAATTTACTGTGTACGTTTCCCAACATCTCACTATATACTACTTTTTCCGCTACGAGTTTGGGGGATTATTTTATGAAAGTTTTTTCATTTTTTTCAGATCATTTTGGGTAGTGAAAGTCAGCCATTGGAGATAATAAATCTTGTAATGCTTGCAACGGGGTTACAACTAGCGTCGCAACGAATGAGGTCAATCAAGATCAACAAACGAATCAAAGAGATAAGAAGCGTCAACGAAATAGTTTGCATCAAATTCAAGAATTAGAATCATAATAATCATTACAAAAATATAATGATATTCTTAAAATTCAAAGCATAAATTATTATTGACTTTTTTCTTTTGTGATTTTTAATTTGTGATATTAAATCATATTACTTTATTAATCTTCTTTTAGATCTTTTAAGGAGTGCTTTCACCTAGATAAAAATCAAAGAAAGAAATTGATCCTTGCACTAGGGATGGATCCTATATATTCAAATTAAGTTTTGATTTCAAAACAAGTGCAACAAATTAAAGGTATATATTTTACAATTACTCTTATTCACTTTACTATGATAAATGTCATATGCAATGACGATGTTATATATTTGATGGTATACTTTGAATCTTTTCTTTCACCACTAGGAAAATTGACTTTCAAAATTAATTTAGGGTTGTACGATTAAGAATGTTAAACTTTTTTTTAAATTATTAATCATTAATTATGACACCGGTGAGACATTGTATTAGATGTTTTATTAATTTACTTTTACTTTTAAATACACTTAATCTCTAAATCTAATTATTTTTGGAAATTAATCTTTGCCTCTCATGTTTTTCTGATCCTGTCTAACGTGTGCAATGATAAATTACCGAATTGTAGTATATAAATCTTCCGTCAATAGAGAAAATCATTTATATGTTTAGCTCATTTAAATTTAATAAATTGTTTAATTTTTATATACTTATGCTTTATAAACAAAATAATATATATATATATATATATATATATATATATATATATATATAATCCATATATACCAAGAGTGTTTGTTCACTTTTAAGTCTTTTAATCTAGAAGTTTTTAATTTTAGCAAGGTATCCTAAATCTTAACAGCACATTTGGAAGCATTAAAATCTATGGACCGACTAACACTAAGGCTATGTTTGGCAAACCTAGCTGAAAAGGTAGCTGAAAGCTGAAAAGTAGCTGAAAACTGAAAAGCTATAAGCTCGAAGCTGAAATCTGAAGAGCTGTTATGCTTAAAAGTGTTTGGTAAAATTAGCTTTTTGATAAGTTGATAAATGTAAAAAGACTAAAAATGACATCTTCATACAATTTAAATAATTTTAAATTTAAATAGGTTTGTTTATATATTAATATAAAATAATGAAATCAGTATATTTAAATAAAATATAAAGTAAGAACATATATTTGAAAATATATAAAGTAAAAAAAAAATATTTATAATTTTTGAGATTAGTTCATACAAAAATTAATGTTCAAACATAAATATCAAACTGAAATTACAACCAAACATAATGAAAATAAAATGTCAAAAGGGTTTTAATTGAGAGAGGTAAAGGATGTCATTTATTTAAAATAATAAGGATAAAGATGGAAAAAAGTTAAAAAGCTACTAGCTTATTTTGAAAAGCTACCCCAAGTAGCGTTTCAAAATAAGCTCTTATTTTAAGCTACTAGCTTATTTTGAGAACATTACCAAACAGAGCTTATAACTTATTAGTAGCTTAAAATAAGCTATAAGCTCCTAAATAAGCTCTGCCAAACAGATTCTAAGCAAATAGTCATCACCGAGCTACTAAAAATGAAAAATCTAAAAGAGCCACTTTGGGTTTCAAGCATGGCCCCCAATACAGTTGTGCTAGAAACATAAGAGTATGCAAGGTTTTTATCCTCTACAACTATTGCAGCAACTATCCTGAGTGTGGTAATTACATTCCCTTTTAAGTCTTTTTAATCTGATCCAGAAGTGCTTTATATATATATGTGTGTATTGTATATCATATCTATTATACTTGATTACAATTAATGATATTTAAATGTGAATAATGATCGAGTTAATGAATATCGTGTGCCTACTAATTAAATACATGCTGAGTTTCAAGTGCCAACACCACAAGTTGCATCTTAGCACTACTTTGCCAGATATTGCAAGAAAAACGCTAATGGAACATAGGTAGTAGTAGATAATTTATATTGACAGATATATGTGCATGAATCAAGTAGGCAAATGCTTGAGGAAACCATCAACATGCCTAATTGGAGTACTACCTAATGGGTATATGAATGTAGAATTCATCCCAATCATCCATTTCCAATTAAATCAGCTTAGCACACAAATTTACTAAGTAGTTAATTTACATAATAGTTTATTATAATTATGTTTTTGTATGAATTTTGTTCTAGATTACCTAGATTGAGCACATTGATGTAGACAACAATGATAACAAAGTTGTTTGGCATCTACAAGCCACAACTTGATTCTGGCATGACATTTGGAGTTGACAAAACACGGGATTACAATGTTGGATCAACAACCTAAACGTATTGCCTACACAATGTCTATAGACATTGTGCTATGACAATACTTTCACAGTGTTGATCCAACGTTGTAATCCAGCATTTTGCTAGCTCCAAATGCCATGCTCGAATCAAGTAGCGCCTTGTAGATGCCAACAACTTTGTTATCATCATTGTCTGCATCAATGTGCTCAACCCGAGTAACTTAGACCAAATGTCACATAAAAAATTAAGCATAATAAAATATTATGTAAATTAATTAACTACTTAGTAAATTTGTATGCAGATCTAATTGGAAATGGATGATAAGGATGATATCTACCTTTGTATATCCATTTGCGAGTTCTTCAATTAGGCACTCGGATGGTTTCCTTGAGCATTTGCCTATACTTAACTCATGCACATATATATGTCTATAGAAATATCTACTACTGTCTGCAAAATATTAAATGTGAAAAGAATAGTTAAAACTAAATATAAATATTTATTTTAAAATAAATAGTATACATAAAACATATAATAATATAAATAAACCTTAAAGAAATATAGAAAACGAGACTCATCATTCGCAAATAAACTTTTCTGAAACTACAACAAAAGTACCCTCTTGATATGTTCTGATCTACTGTGTGGGATCAAAGTTATGATAATGGTTCTAATATGAAAGGAAAATAGCAAGGACTACAACAAAAGTACCCTCTTGATATGTTTTGATCTATTGTGAGGTATCAAGGTTATGATAATGGTTCTAATATGAAAGGAAAATAACAAGAAGTTTAAAAATGATTACTTGAAATAGGGCCTTTTTCAAAAAATATTCGCCCCGGGCTTATAAAATGTTAGCACCAGTCCTGACTGTATTGGTTTATTATAAGTGGTAAGTTCTACTATAAAATGTAGTAACATCATCTATATATATAGGTAAAATGGACATAACGAAATGAAAGTGAAAGACAAGAATGCCCTTCCGCTATTTAATACTCCGTAACTAATTTGTGTTTACTTCATAGTGGTGCAACCAAGACCACCATGCATATAGTAGGGGTAACACGTTGGCAAATTCTTATCTATCGAAAACAAGAGGAATCTCGATTACCATGCAACCTCATGTGCCCGAACCGTGCTTAACAGCCTCTCATACACATCACAAATATTATTGTGGTGTAATCCAATGGGATAGCTCAAGTGACAAATGAGTTCTCTTTGTAGGGAAGAATTTTTATATAATTTGAGTTTGATTTCCACAAGTGATTCTCCCTGGACCAACTCTAGTGCCTCTTGTAGCAAGCAAGGATTAGTTGTTGGGTGTATCCGGACCTTAAGACAGACGGAGAAAGACCCGAATGGTTGAAACACCTCGTGGTTTACACCAGTGTGCAGTGGTAGGGCAGCTGGGCAGGTGGAGGGCAATATATTAAATCTCCGGAACACCTAGTGGTTTAATATATTGAATTGATGATGTTCTTTTTATTTCATGTTTTATTTTTGTTTAGGTTTAATTTCCTTTTATTGTCCTTTTTAGGAATAAGGATATGTAATTATGTACCCTTATGTGTTTAATATCTTTACATATAAAAATTTGATAATAGATATCATAAATTTTGTGCTAATTTCTTATTACATGAAATAAGCTCACTTATCATATTATATTAACATGCAATCAAACTCATTCAAAACGAACCAATAAAAAGTGTTAAGAATGAAATAATTTACATGGTTAACCGTTGATAGGTATATCTTGGGGGAAAAGAATTGAACGTTGATAGGATACAATACCATTTAAGCATACTGCATTATTTTCGTGAATAGTTCCTTATGAAAGATGATAAAAAGGTATAGCTAAGGTATGTTTTTTGTAAAGCAAACTTTTGTCTGACACACGAGAAACTGACTCTTTAAAGGAAAAAAAAGACAATTGACAATTGATATATTAAATCCCCAGAATACCTTGTGGTTTACACCTAGTGTGCAGTGGTAGGGCAGGTGGGGGGGGGGGGTAATATATTAAATTCCCGCCACCATTTACTGCTACCTCATTTCAACCTTAATTTTCTTAATTTGAAACAATTCAAAATGTCGAAGAACAATATTGATTGCTCTTCTTCCTTGAATTCGATCGCCTCACTGCCGCGGTGGCCGTGGAGTGGTTCTGAGACCAAGGATGTATGGCATAGGCAATTAGTTTTTTGAGGTTGTTTTTTGATGCTTTAGCTAATGTTAAATTCTTTTTGTAAAGAAATCACAATCAAGTATAGGAAAAGAATCCATGCAAGTTGAGAAAAAAATGAAAAAGGAGAAAAGCTAAGAAAAAACAAAATGAAACTAAAGTTACCTATGATGTTAGAGATAGCAATACATGTCATGATGACTTCTTTAATTAATTCGATTTCAATTCATATATAAATTCATACAGAAATGTATGAAATAAAAATGTATTAAAAAGAATGTAAAATTAAAAATTAAAAGAGAAGAAGAAAATCAGGAAAGTAATAGTATTCTTTGTTATACTTTTTTTTTTCTTCTTTAATTAAGAACCAGTTTCTCCTCTATCAAACAAATGTTAGATATATCTATAATTTAACCATTAATTAACTAAACTTAATTATGAAGAACTTGACCTCGCAGTAGCGGAAGCGGAAGCCGTATTGATTTCCAGTCATAGTTGATGTGCTCTTAGTTGTGTTGTCTCTTGAATAGTAAATCTGTAGAATAATGTTAGCCATTTTGTTTTATACCTAATTCGTAATTCTAGATGGTCTATTGGTGTTATTCTAAGCAGCATGAGTACAGTAAACTAAATGTGCTACGTAATGCATATCTTATATCCATTAATATATAGACTTTGGTTATTCAGTCCAATCAGGCGACTTAATTTAAGGTTTGAATATATAATATATTACACCTGAAAATCTTACAACAAAAGCTATACTTCACAAAAAAAAACATGTCCTTAACTTTAAATTTTTATCATATTCATCTACAAGACTGAATCATTCACGAAAACAAACTAATACACTTAAACATACAATATCCCCACCGCCATTCACTCGTCACCACTGCCCTCGCCCTGCCCTACTATTGCACATCATAATAACATTGTGCTATCTTTTGGCACTCTCTGGACTGCATGATAACTGAGACTAGAGAGGAGCATTTTATGAAGAAACCATTTTGCCACGCAATATACATATTGTCGTGACTTTTCAATTTCAATTCCTTGCATGAAATTTTTGATGGGATGCTAAACCATGTACTGCGGCCAAAGAGATCTTACCCACATCCAACCACCAAGAAAGTTTTTTACTAGCCAGGAACTATAAACAACTCCCTTAAAAAGGGCCCTAAGGAATGCAAAAAGAAAGAATAAAAGGCAGAAGTCTGGGCACCTACTACCGGATCCCGTTGAAGTTTACTTTTAGAGTTCGGTCTAACACAACCCAACGAGTTCTTTCAATAGTAGTCCCTTGCCCGATAAGTTTTTGTATGATGATGTTCTTTTTATTTCATATTTTATTTTATTTTTGTTTAGGCTTCCAATTACTTAATTCCAACTGATGTTTCTTGTCTTCGGTGACAATTCCAAATTTAGTTCCAAACAATCATTTTTGTCATGTAACAATCCAAACCATCATATTTTAGATGCTAGCTTTGGTCCTTCCGGTGATTTTTGTTTTTGGTGGAACTCTATTTGATGCAATGACATTTTCCAGTTTTCTAAGCCGTATTTTTTTTGTCTCTTCAGCCATGAATTGCACAATTTCCCTCACTGGACTCGTCTTCATCTCATTCAATTCGGCCTCAATCGCCCTTCATCAATGGCGATACGGAGTACATGAGGACCTCTGGGTGCTGGAAAATTATTTTGCAACCCATTTGAAAAGCTCAGGATTGTTTTAGTCCATAATTATGTGAATCATCTACTATTATTGCTGTAGAGCAAAAAAAAGTAAAAAAAGTCCCTTATTTGTCATCGGAAAATGCCATTTCCAAAAATAGTGTTTCACCGAAAAAGTCATTAGAATGACCAAAAGTGTCCAAAATATTATAGTCTAGGGTGTTAAATTGCAAAAACAATTGTCTGAGTCTCTGGAACTAAATTTGGAATTACCACCAAAGACAAGACACCTTTATTTGAATTAACTCATTGGAAAAAATTTTTTGAAGAGACGAA
The DNA here is from genome assembly GCA_003576665.1 of Ipomoea trifida. Taxonomy (NCBI): domain Eukaryota; kingdom Viridiplantae; phylum Streptophyta; class Magnoliopsida; order Solanales; family Convolvulaceae; genus Ipomoea; species Ipomoea trifida. The sequence continues at coordinate 8,663,946 of CP025654.1, forward strand.
AATACCCTTGCCTAAAATAGGGTTTGACTGGAAAAGTCATCGGAGGACTTAGAAGTGTCCAAAATATGATAGTCGGGAGTGTTAAATGACAAAAATGATAACCTAGGACTAAATTTGGAATTGTCATCAAAGACAAAGACCTCTGTTGGAATTAACTCTAATATAAATGTTATTATATTTTGTAACACCCCAATTTTCACAACTTGGATTTATTACAAAATCCGGCCTTAAAATATAATACATTGCGGAAGCGTCTAACCAGCAGAAAACTAGGTGTTACCGCCACGCTTAGGTATCTTTCCTATACCCAAACGCTAAGGCTAAACTTACAACCTCAAATAACCATATCAATATCCAGATATGTACATATGGAAATAATCCTCCAGGGTGTCTATTCTAGGATAGAGTAGTCTTCAACCTCGACTTCCATCCTATTCAGAGCTCACGCTAGACTGCATCTAATAGATGACACAATGAAGTGTAGTTAGCGCGACGGCTAAGTAAGGATATCCATGATCACTTGAAATTAAACAAAGGTTTCAAAAATAATTTTCAATAATAACAGGGCATGATAACATTACCCATCAGTCGCAATCGACCTACAATTATTCTAACAGCAAGCAGATTCACTTTATTTCAGTAATTCAAGCGTATAACACAATCATTAATTTACCCGATGGTTAGCTCTCACACATCACCCGTGGTACGCAATTCTCGCCTTACTCATAAATGGGGTACGAAACACATCCACTATTAGATCTCGGTGGGGTACACAACACATCCACCTTCCAACTCTCGCGTGGGGTACAAAACACATCCACGTTTAATTCACGGTGGGGTACGAAACACATCCACCTTTAATTCATAAGTGGGGTACGAAACACATCCACTTTCAACTCTCGCGTGGGGTACAAAACACATCCACGTTTAATTCACGGTGGGGTACGAAACACATCCACCTTTAATTCATGAGTGGGGTATGAAACACATCCACTATTAGTTCTCGGTGGGGTACACAACACATCCACCTTTAATTCATGAGTGGGGTACGAAACACATCCACTGTTAGTTCTCGGTGGGGTACACAACACATCCACCTTTAATTCATGAGTGGGGTACGAAACACATCCACTGTAGGTTCTCGGTGGGGTACACAACACATCCACCTTTAATTCATGAGTGGGGTACGAAACACATCCACTGTTAGTTCTCGGTGGGGTACACAACACATCCACCTTTAATTCGCATCACACGACTCCATCACCAATACCTCACTCAAATATATTCTCCCAACCCGCATGCTTAGGTTAGTGTTAGCCACATCACAGAAATCCAAGCATAGGAGTCATAATAATTTCCAAAACACAATTATTTCCAAAAATCGTAAAATAATTAAGTATAATCTTTTGGCTTCAAAAACACTAACCCGGATGCCCGTAGGCTCTCAAAATATCACAACAATTAAGCCTAAAAATATCGGGGAAAAACCGGATCGAGAACAAGTCAAAACGAGCCCGCGTCGCGCGGACTTGCAAATGGCCGCGCCCGCGGACGCCCGGCGGACGCGGCGTCCGCGAGTTCCGCATCTCGCGCCGAGACTGGGCGCCCACGGACGCGCAGCGGACGCGCGCGTCCGTGCGGCGTCCAACCTCTCGGCCGAGGCGCCGTAGCGTAAATCACAACGGGGCGCGCGGTGGACGCGCGTCCACGGCCGCGTCCACCCCCGAATCTGCCAGAAAATTTCTGGCGCAGTCCGAAAGATTGAGCCGGTAAAAATAGTTCCCGAACTCTTTTTCACTTGAAATTTTTGTGGTAGAACCCCAACTTATAGTACTTAATGTCCATAAAAAGTTTTGGTCACCTAGGTTCACGAATTAACACAGAAAATTTCATCTTTGCCCTTGGCAGTGTGCTGTCTCTCTCTCTGGACCAGTTTTGGAAAAATACTCGAAAACCATACTTATACTACTCCGATCATTATGAAATTTTATATGCGGGTTCTAGACTTATAGATCTACATGTCCAAAAAAAAAAGGATCAAAATACCTTACCGATTTTTCCCAATAAATCTCGGAAGTCACTGTCAGAGACTACCTTTATTTTCTTTCACTATTTTCACAAGTATAAGTCTATATAGGCATAAATACAACTTATACATGCATAAAAATAATTATGAACATGCATAACAAATTTATCAAAAATCAAAGTAAGGATTTTTGAGCCAACTTTTAGATCTATAACATAGCACATAATTTTCATGTGAAAACTCCTAATCATATAATTTCCTAGCAATTGTCTACTTTCAAGTGATTTAGCCAACTTAAGGGATTCCTTACCTTTGTAGAAACCTTTAAACCGTACTTAGTTGATGGTGCCTCCCTTGGGTTCCTTCACCAAAGATCCTAATAAAACACCATAATATAATGTTTCCATAAATCTTAAGTTCAAGCTTAAGTCTTAGGAGGGATTGAACCGAACAAAACTGAATTTCTTACCTATAGAAGAGCTCTTGGAGTTGAAGAAATGCCTAAGGAGCTCTTGGATCACAATGGAAGACTAAGCTAAAATAATTTTCTTCTTCTTCCTAGTGTGTTACACGAAAATGAAATGGAGAATAGGAGAGAGATGAGATGATCTTGTTTGATATTGTTCTTGAAGACCAAGCAATCAAGTACAAAGCCTCCATACCTCTTTAATGTTACATTAAAGACCAAATCTTAGTCTAGGATTGGATTGCCACTTGTCATCACCCCATGAATCCCTTATGAAGATATTAATTTAATTGGCCAGTTTGTGCTTAAATCAGATGAATGTTCGGAGGATTATAACTTAATTTGGGAAAATTCTAATACCAAAATTATCGTAAAAATATTCCCGTCGCAAATCACCAATTTTGGGAATTTTCCGATAATCCGCCAAATTCAGGTTCAGAGTCCGTAACAATTTATCCCTTACAATCCATTTAGAATTTCTCTTGGACTAATTAAAATTCAGGCTTAATCGTATGATACTTAATAATCCCAATTCTGGAAAATTCGATTTGAATCTACGCCCTTAAAATTTCCTCGGTTCGTAACCGATACGTAGTTCGCAGCTTATCGATAATTAATCCTTAAGAGAAAAATTATTTCAAGCACCGAATAGTTTTCTCTTAAACGTCATAGCTTAAAAAAAAATTATATCGCTATTCTCGAATCTTAACTTTGTCGTAAAAATCGAGGGGTTACATATTTAAAGGTGTCACTCAATGACATTACTGAAGATGATTTTGTCGATATCGGGCCCACCATAAACTAGGTATAAAAGTGCAGAACGGGGATATGATATAATCATTACCAAAAGTTGAAATCGATATCTTCATAAGTCAAAATGATAAGAGAAGAAATATATGTTTAATATCTAGCATAGATTTATTTCCCAAAAGAAATTTCAAAATTAATCACGCAAAACACAGAGTTTTTGATAAACTTTATGAATCTTGATTATACAATTTAATTTTATCTACCATCCAACAATTCAACATAAACAATTTTAATCGATCAGATTACATATATGACTTAGGTTTTTCATTTTAATTATTAATTTAAAAATAAATATAAAAAGACAACATGAGCAAATGGATATCGCTAAGTTTAAAATTGAAAAACTTAAAAAAGGCATAGAAAATATTGTCACGATAACATACAATTTTATTAGGAAATACAATGGAAAAAACACTAATAAAATGTAAAATATAAAAAAGAGTTAAATAAGAAAATAGAATTTTTTTTAATACCAAATTTTCTACTATTTTAAGAAATTAAAAATATAGGCGCCTAATTAAACTCAAACAACACGTCCCTAATTTCATTCCCCCGCTTTATATATTTCATTTCATTCCACTCTAATCACAAAACTCAACTCCTCTCTTCTTCACTCCCATCTGCCCAAATTTCCCGATGGCCTGAAGAGACGAAAATACCCTTGCCTAAAATAGGGTTTGATGGAAAAAAGTATCGGAGGACTAGAAGTGTCCAAAATATGATAGTCTGGAGTGTTAAATGACAAAAATGATAACCTAGGACTAAATTTGAGAATTGTCATCAAAAGACAAAGACCTCCTGTTGGAATTAACTCTAATATAAATGTTATTACTATTTTTAACACCCAATTTTCACAACTTGGATTTATTACAAATCCGGCCTTAAAATATAATACATTGCGGAAGCGTCTAACCAGCAGAAAACTGGTGTTACCGCCACGCTTAGGTATCTTTCCTATACCCAAACGCTAAGGCTAAACTTACAACCTCAAATAACCATATCAATATCCAGATATGTACATATGGAAATAATCCTCCAGGGTGTCTATTCTAGGACAGAGTAGTCTTCAACCTCGACTTCCATCCTATTCAGAGCTCACGCTAGACTGCATCTAATAGATGACACAATGAAGTGTAGTTAGCGCGACGGCTAAGTAAGGATATCCATGATCACTCGAAATTAAACAAAGGTTTCAAAAATAATTTTCAATAATAACAGGGCATGATAACATTACCCATCAGTCGCAATCGACCTACAATTATTCTAACAGCAAGCAGATTCACTTTATTTCAGTAATTCAAGCGTATAACACAGTCATTAATTTACCGATGGTTAGCTCTCACACATCACCCGTGGTACGCAATTCTCGCCTTACTCATAAATGGGTACGAAACACATCCACTATTAGATCTCGGTGGGGTACACAACACATCCACCTTCCAACTCTCGCGTGGGGTACAAAACACATCCACGTTTAATTCACGGTGGGGTACGAAAACATCACCTTTAATTCATAAGTGGGGTACGAACCTCCACTTTCAATCTCGCGTGGGGTACAAAACACATCCACGTTTAATTCACGGTGGGTACGAAACACATCACCTTTAATTCATGAGTGGGGTACGAAACACATCCACTATTAGTTCTCGGTGGGGTACACAACACATCCACCCGTCACATTAATTCATGAGTGGGGTACGAACACATCCACTGTTAGTTGCTGGGGGTACAAACACATCCACCTTTAATTCATGAGTGGGTACGAAACACATCCACTTGTTAGTTCTCGTGGGGTACACAACACATCCACCTTTAATTCATGAGTGGGGTACGAAACACATCACCTCGTGGACATCCTGATGGGGTCAACCATCCTCGGTGGGGTACACAACACATCCACCTTTAATTCGCATCACACGACTCCATCACCAATACCTCACTCAAATATATTCTCCCAACCCGCATGCTTAGGTTAGTGTTAGCCACATCACAGAAATCCAAGCATAGGAGTCATAATAATTTCCAAAACACAATTATTTCCAAAAAATCGTAAAATAATTAAGTATAATCTTTTGGCTTCAAAAACACTACACCCGGATGCCCGTAGGCTCCAAACTCATTCAAAATTTACCAATAAAAAGTGTTAAGAATGAAATAAATTTACATGGTTAACCGTTGATAGGTATATCTTGCGGGAAAAGAATTGAACATTGATAGCATACAATACCATTTAAGCATATACTACGTTATTTTCGTGAATAGTTCCTTACGAAAGATGATAAAAAGGTATAGCTAAGGTCATGTTTTTTGTAAATCAAACTTTTGTCTGACACACGAGAAACTGACTCTTTAAGGGGAAAAAAAAGACAATTGACAATTGATAAATTAAATCCCTAGAACACCTCGTTGTTTACACCTAGTGTGCAGTGGTAGGGCAAGTGGAGGGCAATATATTAAATTCCGGCCACCATTTACTGCTACCTCATTTCAATCTTAATTTTCTTAATTTGAAACAATTCAAAATGTCGAAGAACAATACTGATTGCTGTTCTTCCTTGAATTCTATCGCCTCACTGCCGCGGTGGCCGTGGAGTGGTTCTGAGACCAAGGATGTATGGCATAGGCAATTAGTTTTTTGAGGTTGTTTTTTGATGCTTTAGCTAATGTTAAATTCTTTTTGTAAAGAAATCACAATCAAGTATAGGAAAAGAATCCATGCAAGTTGAGGAAAAAATGAAAAAGGAGAAAAGCTATGAAACTAAAACTACCTATGATGTTAGAGATAGCAATACATGTTATGATGACTTCTTTAATTAATTCGATTTCATTTCGTATATGAATTCATACATAAATGTATGAATTAAAAATGTATTAAAAAGAATGTAAAATTCAAAATTAAAAGAGAAAAAGAAAATCAGGAAAGTAATAGTATTCTATTCTTTGTTATACTTTTTTTTTCTTCTTTAATTAAGAACCAGTTTCTCCTCTATCAAACAAATGTTAGATATATCGATAATTTAACCATTAATTAACTAAACTTAATTATGAAGAACTTGACCTCGTAGTAGCGGAAGCGGAAGCCGTATTGATTTCCAGTCATAGTTGATGTGCTCTTAGTTGTGTTGTCTCTTGAAAAGTAAATCTGTAGAATAATGCTAGCCATTTTGTTTCATACCTGATTCATAATTCTAGATGGTTTATTGGTGTTATTCTAAGCAGCATGAGTACAGTAAACTAAATGTGCTACGAATGCATATCTTATATCCATTAATATATAGACTTTGGTTATTCAATCCAATCAGGCGCCTTAATTTAAGGTCTGAATATATAATATATTACACTCGAAAATCTTACAACAAAAGCTATACTTCACAAAAAAACATGTCCTATCCTCAACTTTAAATTTTTTTCATATTCATCTACAAGACTAGAATCATTCACAAAAACAAACTAATACGCTTAAACATACAATATCCCCACCGCCATTCACTCGTCACCACTGCCCTCGCCCTGCCCTACTACTGCACATCATAATAACATTGTGCTATCTTTTGGCACTCTCTGGACTGCACGATAACTGAGACTAGAGAGGAGCCTTTTATGAAGAAACCATTTTGCCACGCAATATATATATTGTCGTGACTTTTCAATTTCAATTCCTTGCATGAACTTTTTGAAGGGATGCTAAACCATGTACTGCGGCCAAAGAGATCTTACCCACATCCAACCACCAAGACAGTTTTTTACTAGCCAGGAACTATAAACAACTCCTTTAAAAGGCCCTAAGGAATGCGAAAAGAAAGAATAAAAGGCAGAAGTCTGGGCACCTACTACCGGATCCCGTTGAAGTTTACTTTTAGAGTTTGGTCTAACGCAACCCAACGAGTTCTTTCAATAGTAGTCCCTCGCCCGATGAGTTTTTGTATGATGATGTTCTTTTTATTACATGTTTTATTTTTATTTTTGTTTAGGCTTCCAATTACTTAATTCCAACGGATGTTTGTTGTCTTCAGTGACAATTCCAAATTTAGTTCCAAACAATCATCTTTGTCATGTCACAATCCAAACCATCATATTTTAGATGCTAGCTTTGGTCCTTCCGATGATTTTTGTTTTTGGTGAAACTCTATTTTATGCAATGACATTTTCTAGTTTTCTATGCCTTTTTTTTTTTTTTTTTGGTTGTCTCTTCAGCCATGAATTGCTCAATTTCCCTCACTGGACTTGTCTTCAATTCATCTCATTCAATTTGGCCTCAATCGCCCTTCATCAATGGTGATACTGAGTACATGAGGACCTCTGGGTGCTGGAAAATCATTTTGCAACGCATTTGAAAAGTTCAGGATTGTTTTAGTCCATGATTATATGAATCATCTACTATTGCTGTAGAGCAAAAAAAAAAAAAAAAGTCCCTTATTTGTCATCGGAAAATGCCATTTCCAAAAATAGTGTTTCACCGAAAAAGTCATTAGAATGACCAAAAGTGTCCAAAATATTATAGTCTAGGGTGTTGAATAGCAAAAGCAATTGTCTGAGTCTTTGGAATTAAATTTGGAATTACCACCAAAGACAAGACACCTTTATTTGAATTAACTCATTGGAAAAAAAATTTTGACGAGACGAAAATACGCTTGCCTAAAATAGGGTTTGATTGGAAAAGTAATCGGAGGACTAGAAGTGTCCAAAATATGATAGTCTGGAGTGTTAAATGACAAAAATGATAACCTAGGACTAAATTTGAAATTGTCATCAAAGACAAGGACCTCCGTTGGAATTAACTCTAATATAAATGTTATTACATTTTAAGGTGTCACTCAATGACATTACTGAAGATGATTTTGTCGATATCGGCCCACCATAAACTAGGTATAAAAGTGCAGAACCGGGATAGGATATAATCATTACCAAAAGTTGGAGTCGATATCTTCATAAGTCAAAATGATAAGAGAAGAAATATATGTTTAATATATAGCATAGATTTATTTCCCAAAAGAAATTTCAAAATTAATCACGCAAAACGCAGAGTTTTTGATAAACTTTATGAATCTTGATTATATAATTTAATTTTATCTACCATCCAACAATTCAACATAAACAATTTTAATTGATCAGATTACATATATGACTTAGGTTTTTCATTTTAATTATTAATTTAAAAATAAAAATAAGAAGACAACATGAGCAAATGGATATGGCTGAGTTTAAAATTGGAAAACTTAAAAAAAGCATAGAAAATGTTGTCTCGACAACATACAATTTTAATAGGAAATACATTGGAAAAAAAAAACTAATAAAATGTAAAATATAAAAAGAGTTAAATAAGAAAATAGATTTTTTTAATACCAAATTTTTTACTATTTTAAGAAATTAAAAGTAAAATTAGATATAGTATGATATTTTTCTGGAATGAATACAACATTTAACAAGCTACCACGGGGGACCAAGCCCCGTGGTAGATTTTGTTATTTTCAATTTTTTTGGGAACATTAATTTTTTTTTTTTTTATAGATTTCCGTCGATTTTTTTTTTGACTTACAGAATTCGAAAAATTGTTACATGCTATTGGTTATTCAAAGAAGGACATTGTGTCGAAGTATGTGTTTGAATTTGACAATATTTACATCTCCATCTAGCATTAGGAGTTCCAAAGTCCATTTCATTTGGAAACCGATGTGGTTGTTGTTGTCCTTGATTGTTTGGACGCCTGGCCTTAATCGGTTCGTGGCATGTGACATTGATTTGTCCACTCAATATCTAAGTCTATTGGAAAGAAATCAGCTGCATAGCTCCTTTTTGTAATTATCGATAGGGTGTTCTTTTGCCACGAACAAGTCGTAAACTTCCCTTCGATATTTACACACTGCTATGACATGTGAATATTGAGTAATGTAATTTTGTATATTGAGATCTAAAATTGTGAATATAAAGTTTTAAAATTGTGAACATAGAGTTTTAAAATTATGAACATAAAATTTTAAATTTGTGAACATGGACTTGGGTTCACCTTGTTTTCTCCATTCTTTTTGCATTATTCTGTTCGGCAGAGAGGAGAGAGTTGTGGGTTTGCCAAGTTTTTTGGCGCTCTTTTTATCAAATTAAATATTTTTGGAGGTCAGCTTGTTTGTTCCAGACATCTTTTTGATATTCTCGTAGTATTTGTATTCATAGTTGAATATTTTAAGTACGAGTTAGTATTCCTTTTTAGACCCGTGGAACATAATAGAAGTTTTGGGCATAGAGTTGTCGTATTTGATTATTTTTGGATGTTTGGCTCGTGTGGTAGCCTGAAACTTTGTACCCAAGATTTGTTATAGTAGAAACTTTGTTGGTGGTGCTCCGTGGTTTTTCCTTGATTTAGGATTTTCCAGGTAAATCGTGTGTCCCTTGTATTGATATTTATTTTTGAGCTATTGTGTATTATCTCGTATTTGTGTACCGTGTTGGGTCTGTGATTTTCATTGACATAGGAAGTGAGATTTTTCCCAACAAAGTGCTATCAAAGCCCTGGTTGTTGACTGGGTACATTTGACATGAAGGCAAATACGATTAATATGATATGATTGAATGGTAGAAATTATCACATTTGGAAAGCCACGATGAAGGATCATATCTCCTGTTTGTTTGTGAAGAAGTTACATCTACCTATGTTTACAAGTGCAAAGTCAGAAAAGTTGCCAGACGAGGTGTGGGACTTTGAGAATCAACAAGTTTGTGGTTATATATATTCGGCAATGGGTTAAAAATAATGTCCTGATCCACGTTATTAAAGAGACAGATGCTAGGAAAGTGCAAAGAGATGGCCTTCTAAAATATTTGTTGTTTTACCTTCAAGGCAGAGCTTCTTTGGAATATAACCAATATATTTTAGGTTTACTAAAAACTGGAAAATTGTGATATTTTTAAAGGGTTTTTTTTTTTTTTTTTTATAATAAATGAAAAACATAATTTTTTAAAAACATTCTTCTTTATAAATATAGTTAAGTGCAAATTTTAGTCTTTTCTTTTTCAAAATTTTTTTATTAATTAAGAATTATTTGCAATATAAATTTAGCCTTTTAAGTTATTAACTCCACTTATATATAATAACAATCACTATTCGGAATGGGATGTTAGAATAATTATGTTTAATATTGTATGGCTCACTATTATTAATATGGCTCATAAATATCTATTAAATTTAATAATTAAATAATTCTATTATTTGGTCAGTTAAGGATAATAGCAGCTTCAACTGCTCAGATAACCATCTCAAGTTGATGGAAATGTGAGATGGTTTATCAACCAATGAGACTCTCTGGTCCTCTCCCCAACCCTAAGACAGACGGAGAAAGACTCGAATGGCTGAAACACCTCGTGGTTTACACCAGTGTGCAGTGGTAGGGCAGCTAGGCAGGTGGAGGGCAATATATTAAATCTCCGGAACACCTAGTGGTTTAATATATTGAATTGAAGATGTTCTTTTTATTTCATGTTTTATTTTTGTTTAGGTTTAATTTCCTTTTATTGTCCTTTTTAGGAATAAGGATATGTAATTATGTACCCTTATGTGTTTAATATATTTACATATAAAAATTTGATAATAGATATCATAAATTTTGTGCTAATTTCTTACATGAAATAAGCTCACTTATCATATTATATTAACATGCAATCAAACTCATTCAAAACGAACCAATAAAAAGTGTTAAGAATGAAATAATTTACATGGTTAACCGTTGATAAGTATATCTTGGGGGAAAAGAATTGAACGTTGATAGGATACAATACCATTTAAGCATACTGCATTATTTTCGTGAATAGTTCCTTATGAAAGATGATAAAAAGGTATAGCTAAGGTCATGTTTTTTGTAAAGCAAACTTTTGTCTGACACACGAGAAACTGACTCTTTAAAGGAAAAAAAAAAAGACAATTGACAATTGATATATTAAATCCCCAGAATACCTTGTGGTTTACACCTAGTGTGCAGTGGTAGGGCAGGTGGGGGGTAATATATTAAATTCCCGCCACCATTTACTGCTACCTCATTTCAACCTTAATTTTCTTAATTTGAAACAATTCAAAATGTCGAAGAACAATACTGATTGCTCTTCTTCCTTGAATTCGATCGCCTCACTGCCGCGGTGGCCGTGAGGCAATTAGTTTTTTGAGGTTGTTTTTTGATGCTTTAGCTAATGTTAAATTCTTTTTGTAAAGAAATCACAATCAAGTATAGGAAAAGAATCCATGCAAGTTGAGGAAAAAATGAAAAAGGAGAAAAACTAAGAAAAAACAAAATGAAACTAAAGCTACCTATGATGTTAGAGATAGCAATACATGTCATGATGACTTCTTTAATTAATTCGATTTCAATTCATATATAAATTCATACAGAAATGTATGAATTAAAAATGTATTAAAAAGAATGTAAAATTAAAAATTAAAAGAGAAGAAGAAAATCAGGAAAGTAATAGTATTCTATTGTTTGTTATACTTTTTTTTTTCTTCTTTAATTAAGAACCAGTTTCTCCTCTATCAAACAAATGTTAGATATATCTATAATTTAACCATTAATTAACTAAACTTAATTATGAAGAACTTGACCTCGCAGTAGCGGAAGCGGAAGCCGTATTGATTTCCAGTCATAGTTGATGTGCTCTTAGTTGTGTTGTATCTTGAATAGTAAATCTGTAGAATAATGTTAGCCATTTTGTTTTATACCTGAGTACATGAGTACAGTAAACTAAATGTGCTACGTAATGCATATCTTATATCCATTAATATATAGACTTTGGTTATTCAGTCCAATCAGGCGACTTAATTTAAGGTTTGAATATATAATATATTACACCTGAAAATCTTACAACAAAAGCTATACTTCACAAAAAAACATGTCCTCAACTTTAAATTTTTATCATATTCATCTACAAGACTGAATCATTCACGAAAACAAACTAATACACTTAAACATACAATATCCCCACCGCCATTCACTCGTCACCACTGCCCTCGCCCTGCCCTACTACTGCACATCATAATAACATTGTGCTATCTTTTGGCACTCTCTGGACAGCATGATAACTGAGACTAGAGAGGAGCCTTTTTTGAAGAAACCATTTTGCCACGCAATATACATATTGTCGTGACTTTTCAATTTCAATTCCTTGCATGAAATTTTTGATGGGATGCTAAACCATGTACTGCGGCCAAAGAGATCTTACCCACATCCAACCACCAAGACAGTTTTTTACTAGCCAGGAACTATAAACAACTCCTTTAAAAGGCCCTAAGGAATGCGAAAAGAAAGAATAAAAGGCAGAAGTTTGGGCACCTACTACCGGATCCCGTTGAAGTTTACTTTTAGAGTTTGGTCTAACGCAACCTAACGAGTTCTTTCAATAGTAGTCCCTTGCCCGATAAGTTTTTGTATGATGATGTTCTTTTTATTTCATATTTTATTTTTATTTTTGTTTAGGCTTCCAATTACTTAATTCCAACGGATGTTTCTTGTCTTCGGTGACAATTCCAAATTTAGTTCCAAACAATCATTTTTGTCATGTAACAATCCAAACCATCATATTTTAGATGCTAGCTTTGGTCCTTTCGGTGATTTTTGTTTTTGGTGAAACTCTATTTTATGCAATGACATTTTCCAGTTTTCTATACCATATTTTTTTTGTCTCTTCAGCCATGAATTGCACAATTTCCCTCACTGGACTCGTCTTCATCTCATTCAATTCGGCCTCAATCGCCCTTCATCAATGGTGATACTGAGTACATGAGGACCTCTAGGTGCTGGAAAATCATTTTGCAACCCATTTGAAAAGCTCAAGATTGTTTTAGTCCATGATTATGTGAATCATCTACTATTATTGTTGTAGAGCAAAAAAAGAAAAAGAAAAAGTCCCTTATTTGTCATCGGAAAATGCCATTTCCAAAAATAGTGTTTCACCGAAAAAGTCATTAGAATGACCAAAAGTGTCCAAAATATTATAGTCTAGGGAGTTAAATTGCAAAAACAATTGTCTGAGTCTCTGGAACTAAATTTGGAATTACCACCAAAGACAAGACACCTTTATTTGAATTAACTCATTGGAAAATTTTTTTTGAAGAGACGAAAATACCCTTGCCTAAAATAGGGTTTGACTGGAAAAGTCCTCGGAGGACTAGAAGTGTCCAAAATATGATAGTCTGGAGTGTTAAATGACAAAAATGATAACCTAGGACTAAATTTGGAATTGTCATCAAAGACAAGGACCTCCATTGGAATTAACTCTAATATAAATGTTATTACATTTAAAGGTGTCACTCAATGACATTACTGAAGATGATTTTGTCGATATCGGTCCCAGCATAAACTAGGTATAAAAGTGCAGAACGGGGATATGATATAATCATTACCAAAAGTTGGAATCGATATCTTCATAAGTCAAAATGATAAGAGAAAAAATATATGTTTAATATCTAGCATAGATTTATTTCCCAAAAGAAATTTCAAAATTAATCACGCAAAACACAAAGTTTTTGATAAATTTTATGAATCTTGATTATACAATTTAATTTTATATATATACCATCCAACAATTCAACATAAACAATTTTAATCGATCAGATTACATATATGACTTAGGTTTTTCATTTTAATTATTAATTTAAAAATAAAAATAAAAAGACAACATGAGCAAATGGATATCGCTAAGTTTAAAATTGAAAAGCTTAAAAAAGGCATAGAAAATATTGTCACGATAACATACAATTTTATTAGGAAATACAATGGAAAAAACACTAACAAAATGTAAAATATAAAAAAGAGTTAAATAAGAAAATAGAATTTTTTTAATACCAAAATTTCTACTATTTTAAGAAATTAAACATTTTTCTGGAATGAATATAACATTTGACTAAAATTAGAAAGCTACCATGGGGGACCAAGCGCCGTGGTAGATTTTGTTATTTTTAATTTTTTTTGAAACATTAACTTTTTTTTATTTTTTTTATAGATTTCCGTCGAAAGTTTTTTTTTTTTTTTAAATTTTTTTTATTGTGAATTACAGAATTCGAACAATTGTTACATGATATTGGTTATTCAAAGAAGGACATTGTGTCGAAGTATGTGTTTGAATTTGACAATATTTACATCTCCATCTAGCATTAGAAGTTCCAAAGTCTATTTCATTTGGAAACCGATGTGTTTGTTGTTGTCCTTGATTGTTTGAACGCCTGCCCTTAATTGGTTCGTGGCATTTGACTTGATTTGTCCACTGAATATCTAAGTCTAGTGGAAAGAAATCAGCTGCATAGCTCCTTTTGTAATTATCGATAGAGTATTCTTTTGCCACGAACAAGTCGTAAACTTCCCTTCGATATTTACACATACACTGCTATGACATGTGAATATTGAGTAATGTAATTTTGTATATTGAGATCTAAAATTGTGAATATAGAGTTTTAAAATTGTGAACATAGAGTATTATGAACATAAAATTTTAAATTTGTGAACATGGACTTGGGTTCACCTTGTAAGGTAGACCCGGGTCCATAGCATAATTTGCCGGCTTTAGGCTAATGTACTAGTGCACTACAGTCGCCGACAATTGTTTTTTTTAGGATAGGTTCAAATTTCATGGCCCTAACCCTAAAACCTCAGAGTTGTTGGGTTTATTAGAGTTGTTCAACTAAAAGTTTTGATCATTTCCACATTAACATTCTAAACTTTCAATTTTAATAAATTAGCACGTTTACGTTAATAAATACAAACTTATACTTTATTCAATCAATTTAAACCTCAATTTCTAAATTCCAATTAAGTTTAGCCGTTAATCCATGAATGTGGCAGCTGATTGTCTAGCGCTAAAGAATGGTTAGACCTTTCCCTTATATCGGGGGGGGGGGGGGGGGGGGGTTTGCCGAAGTTTCTTGTGAATTTCTTTCCACTTAATGATTAATATATTCTGGTTTTGTTGTTCAAAAAAAAAAAACAAAACAAAACAATCACTATTAATGCACTTGGAATAGAGATTTTTCATTACGGTCCACACAACTATGTGAATCACGGTCCAAGTTCGAATAAAATAAAGTACACTATGAGTTAGAATAATGCACATTATGTATATTCTTCGAGGAATAATGCACTATGTTTCAATATTTTTGCGTTAGAATAATGTAAATCTTTTTTTTTTTAGGACTACTGACTTTGTTACAATGCAGTATCTGTTCATAACTACTTTCTCAACCTACTGAAGGACAAAGAGTCAATAACACCTCCACTAAGGCCGAATCCTAAACTCTTAATCTAAATCTAATTACCCTTATCACAAGTTCACAACCAAGTAGCCTATTAATACTAGTTACATACATTGTATGACTACATATTCATATAAATCATTTTTAAGCATTATATAGTTTATAATTACATAAATCATGTTTCATAATTATATATTTACATGATTCTTTATCATGTAACTAAATTTTTGGGAGATGTTTAATTAAAATTAAATATCATGATATATATAATATAACATATAAATAATTATAAATTAAATTATATATAGTTAAATTAACCATATTATCTTTACATGCTATATAACTATATGATTAATTATATCCTTATATAAATATTAATATCATTATATAATTAGCATAAAGTATATTTATTATATAAAATACTAGTTATTAGGTCTTCGTGATACCATTTTTATAACTTTCAAATCAATTTTAATAACACATTTTTTTTATCAATGATTCAAACATTTTGAATGGTTATTTAATATTGAATAATCTCGAGTGATTTTTTATAAATATAATTATATAGTTTGTAGTTAATATAAATATAGTTCTTATATAAATTATATATTTTATATGCTTTATAAGTTAATATGGAGTTGAATCAATATAATATACATTTATATATGTAGTTCAATACACATGTTATGTTTCTAAAACACAAGTTGCTTATTTGAAAAAAAGTTTAATTCTTATGTGTTTGCACTAGTACAAAAATGCACATAAAACACTGACATTTAGCTACTGTTCTTGAAAGAACGGTAGCGTTTTCTTAAAAAAAATCGCGTGGTGGCAATTTTATAAATAAGTGAAGAACATTTCGCTACCGTTGTTAGTAGGAACGGATGCGGATTAATTTGATTTGATTCTTTATTATTTATTTATTTGATTTGATTTATTTTATTTTATTGCATCCTACCTTGCCTTTCTGTTTGCATAAACGAAATGTCTGGACAAATCTATGGCTCATTTCATTCCCAATATTAATCTGTGTGTTGCTTGTGGTCCTCCAAACTGTGGTAAACAATGAGTTGGATAAGCCCTCAAGAAGGTGTGGCTGCATTTGTATTGATACTAATGGGGATGGAAAATGTGAAAGAAAGTGTGGGATTGAGTACTCAGATTTGACACAAGCAGCCAGCTGCCCTCTTCCTAGTCCACCAGAATGGCCTCTTTTGTTACAGATACCAGGACGAGAATATCTTGCAGTACACAAATGATTTTATTACATACAAAGATTTACCTGAAGAGTACGTCAGGCTAGACAACTGGATCTTGTCCAGCTGCTATACTCTTGACTGGAGCTAATCAAACTTTTGCTGAACGTATGCTGATCATTCTTGAGTCTTATATGTTTCAAATAGAACTCATTAATTATTTTATGGATGCTATTAATCTACCTTACTTTGGAACTTGATAGGTATTGGAGGGAATTTTTTCAATGGCACAATTCTCAATTCCTCTGATATTCTTTACAGCGTAGCTGATGATGTCTTGGTGAGATTTCTTTCTTCCATTTTTTTATTCTCTCCCCTAATATTCATATGGTGTTTAACCATTTTCTTTTTATACATCTGCTGGAAATTTGTTATTTGTGCTGGAATCACCTTTGAAAGTGTTTCAGGGTTTAGGGTCATACACTGAATGGTTTTAGAGACTCAAAAGAACATACTCTCAATGCTGCGTCTTCTGGTACTAGTTTCTGCAAACTGTCTAAATCATCTCTGTATGTTTATGTTTATATCCATTCAGTGGATATGCTCTCATTTTACATGATATTTATGACTTAAGACTCTTATAAAACCCATAGTCAACTTGTATCTGAAATGATTGGTTTTGATTAAATGGCTTTTCTGTAAGTTGTGTCTTTTTCTCTGGTTCCAAATAATACATATACTCCTATCTGTTTTCCTTTTCAGAGTATATATATTTTGAACATATTAGGTTAGTTTGACCTTTCCAATGATTTCCATTAATATAGTGTAATAACTTAATGACACTTATCATCATGGTCTTCTTTTTTTTTTTTCTTGGCATATAAAAACAGGTCTGGAGTTACTGAAAGATGTAAAGGTTGATGCAGTAATTGGACCTCAAAAATCTGCACAAGCAAACTTTTTGATGGATCTTGGAGACAAAGCAAAAGTCCCTGTAATCTCTTTCTCTGCAACCAGTCCTTCCCTTTGCCCTCGCTCCCCTTACTTCATTCAAACAGGCCTAAGTGATGATGCTCAGGCTGGTGCCATTGCAGCCATAGTGGAATCATTCAAGTGTGCTCCAAACTCCACATTTTCAATTCCATTGCGAATAGGTTCTCGTCTTTTGCAACAAGGTTGTGAATTCTAACTTTGCCATATTTCCATTATTAGGAATCATAAGTTTTTCTCTTTCCAACACATGCATCTTTGGTCCTTTTTTACTCTAAATCTGTTTTATTTTTTTAAAATAAATAAATTCAATACAGTTTTATTAATCTTCAGTTTTTTATGCAGAGATAAGTTGCGTGCAAGGATTACATTTATGGCGTAATAGTTCATCTCAAATAAATGATGAGCTCTATAAAGGATATCGGAAAGGGAATTCTGAGAAAAAGATAAATGAGATAACAGCAGGTTTGTTTGGCAGGAACTGCTTGCATGTCTCCTTGCAATAACCATGTTATTCTCTCTAAAGGGGAGATACCTTTTTTGTTGTTGATGTGTTTTGCAGCATATGATTTCTTATATAATTATCCGCTGCCATTCCAAGAATGGTAGTGGATAATTATATATTTTAAAAAAAATTATTGATCATTCGCTACCGTTCCTAGCTAGGAACGGTAGCAGATGACTTACTATTAAAAAAATAAAATACTAATTCGCTACCGTTCTAGTGAAGAACGGTAGCGGATGATCAGACATTTCGCTACTGTTGTACAACAGTAGCGAAAAGTCAATGACATTCAGAGACTGTGCCATCCGCTATTGTTGTACAACAGTAGCGAAAAGTCATTTACAACAGTAGCGGATGTGTAGTTTTGTACTAGTGTTGGTTAAATGTTTAATTTTTATATTATACAAACTAATACATAAATATTATTATAATATAGAAGTATATTTGTAAAATAAGTAGGTTGGCAGGTTGGCCCATTTAGCCTACTAGTATATGGGTTGGGTTCATGTTCCCAACCCCACATACAAAAATGGGTCTGGTCAAAACTGGCTCGTTTTACACCTAACCGTGACGGACAACCCACATGGGCTGAGGCTGGCCTTTTCTGAGAGGAATTCATCTATCTACCATTGAACATTTTTGTTCGAGGAAAAAAAAAAAAGAAATTGTGGTTGACGTTCACGCTTGATGCATAGAAAGTGGTTGCCAATTGGTGGCCTGGCCATCCTCTCTCTCTTTTAAAAAAACCTTGCAAACTCTTACTTGGCATTGAGACCCCCACAAAAAGAGCCAAAAAATCCAACTACTAAGGCAGTTAGACCAAAGATCTTGTGGTCTAGTAGCACCTGGTTTACACTCCCACATGGAAGGGAGTGCGTTCGAGTTTCAGTGGAGGTGACTGTTGACTCTTTGTGCTTCATTAGGTTGAGAAAGTAGCAGATATCTCATCTATTCAACTATTTAGATATGCTATTATCTTTATTCACCTACGGGCCCATTCCATTTATCGTCCCCATCCACATTTATCTTTCTTACTATCATTTAATTATACTAACCAATTATCAATAATCATTACCAATATTTATCTAAACACATTTTAAAATTTTATATAGAATAATAAAAGAAAAAATTTGGCCCAACAAGATTAGGGTTTAAGCATGTAGCGGCGATAAAAGGGGCGTATTAGTCGTTTTGATTATATTTCATAGTTTTAGGGGTTATTATCTGCAAAATGTAAAAATTATAATCTCCACACTTTGACACAACAAGCATGTTGAGGCGGTAGAAGGGTGTTTCATTTTGATTATATTTCATAGTTTTAGGGTTTATTATCCATCGAATGTGAAATCTAACGCTTTGGGATCTCCATACTTCGGCCCAATAAGATTAATTAGGGTTTAAGCATGTGAGGCGGTAGAAGGGTGTATTAGTCATTTTGATTATATTTTATAGTTTTAGGGTTTATTTTCTACAAAATATGAAATTTATGATCTGATCTCCACACTTTGATCCAACAAGGTTAATTATGGTTTAAGCATGTTGAGGCGGTAGAAGGGTGTATTAGTCGTTTTGATTATATTTCATAGTTTTGGGGTTTATTATCCGCCGAATGTGAAATCCAACGCTCTGGGATCTCCATACATCGGCCCAATAAGATTAATTAGGGTTTAAGCATGTTGAGGTGGTACAAGGGTGTATTAGTCATTTTGATTATATTTTCATAGTTTTAGGGTTTATTATCCACCGAATGTGAAATTCAACGCTCTGGGATCTCCATACTTCGGCCCCAATAAGATTAATTAGGGTTTAAGCCTGTTGTGGCGGTAGAAGGGTGTATTAGTCATTTTGATTATATTTCATAGTTTTAGGGTTTATTATCCACCGAATGTGAAATTCAACGCTCTGGGATCTTTATACTTCGGCCCAATAAGATTAATTAGGGTTTAATAAGCATGTTGATGATGAGGTGGTAGAGGGTGTATTAGTCATTTTGATAATGACAAAAAGAAAAAAAAAAACAAAAAAAAAGT